>JALPQD010000177.1:2962500-3311872 GCA_023101885.1 Typhlomys cinereus
TGATTTATAAGAAGCATTATCTAATGCACTGTCTACTCTGACACAAACTATCCCTCTGTGGATCCATGTTGCCATTTCTGCAACTGTTTTCAGACCTTTTCTGTTGCTGTAGACCAGATCTTACCCCATCTTCTCTATCCCTTTACCCAGTCCCGTTCTAGCTCATGAAGTGTGCCTGCTTTGAAACAGTGGTCTCCTTCTGACTATCTCCCTGAGATGGTCAAAAACTTAGCTGTGCTCACTACCCCTGGCCTTCAAAATCCTTACAGTGAACATTAAGGGCTATTGATTGTTGTCTGTTAGATTGGCTGTTCCCTTACTAAATGGTTACATGTGGTGAATTTGGCATATTTAGCAATCAGTCACCTCAACCTATTTTGCATCTTTTACTAACATAACTAAATTACAGTTTATTTGCCATATGTCATGAGATTTAATTAATGCATATGCTATAAATGTCCACACATTATTCATATGGGAAATATTGATTAGTGTGCTGAGATTAAAGCCAAGTTCAAGACACGATTTTCTCATGGCCCAAAATACTTATTAACTCAAAATCATATACTAACTGTCTACATCAGTCGTGCTTGTAAGAAATGCGAATGAATAAAATGAATTAGGTTTTTCATTATTAATACTTTGTTTAGAAGTCATTCCACCTAAGGAACTTTCCAAAATATAAAATGATAGTGTGAACAACTCATATCTTGCAAAAACCGTAACTTTAAAAACTGTCTCAACGAAGTGGGTATTGTTTGCAAGTGACCTGAAAATTAAATCTAATAGTCTTATCTCTCTCTCACATGTGCATTGTAACAAAACCACAATGCGATGACCTAGATGAACATTTATGTAGCTGCCTGTCCCTCCCCTCCTGAGAATCACAAGGTCTCTGTGTCCCCGGGTAGTAGTGACATCTCTCAACCTGTGGAAGAATGAAAAGGCACCCAAAACATTCCTTTAACAAACACACCTGGAACAGTTAATTGGACTAGCCAAATTCCCTGAATTAGAAATATATGGCTTCAGTGGTGCTGCTTAAATTCTCCACTTAGATCCTGGATGTTGTGAAACACTGATGGTTTGTGTACATCAACCTAAAGAGATGAATTGGAGAAAGAAGTGCTGTTTTCTAAGTAAGACTATCTGAAGGAACATATGACCCAGTGACATGGGACCACTCAGCAAGTTCTCACCAGAAGAATATGTCATCCTGATGTGTGCTATGCATTCCACTATTACCACATGACGCTTCGCTGTGACTCACGATAAAAACAAATCATTTCAGTGTCTCTAAGCACACTGTGTTAAAACAGATAGGTGTAGCAGCCCACAGCAATCACAGCCTCAGAAGGCAGAAAGCTGAGCATTTTCAGAGCAACCAAATAGGCTTCCACATCAGCAGTCATTACGTTAACATAGCCAAAACCTTTCCCAGGGTTTATCGTAAAAGAACTTGATGGAACAAGAAATAGTGCCAATGATCCTTGGCAAAATCTTAGCAAGTTAGTAGCTGAATTTCTTAAATTCCACCAATTGGACAGTCATATCATCTATTGAGCATCATCAATCCATAGGTTAAATACTAAAAGTGTCAAGGAGTGTGAAAATACTCAGGGCTTGCTATCTTAATCAGATCTCATAACTATTTCCTTTTCCTTCATCTATTCAATGGCAAAGTTTGCAACTCTTATACTTGTTTTTCTTTCCGTTTCTCCTTTCCTTCCATTTCATTTCTTGTTATACACTATAATTAATATATATGCAGTATAACTCATATAACATTAATATATTAATAAAACATCTTCATTAAAATGTCAGAAAAGAGGCTATAGACAATGGCCCAGCCTGTTCCCTGCTCTTCTGCCTTGGGTCACTTGAAGATGTTCCTTATGTCTCTCACTAAATCAAACATTGACACTTTAATCTCAGACTTTACAGACTCCCAAACTATAATAAAACAGATTTCTGTCATTGTGACTTACCAACTCTGTTATTCTTGCACAGTAGCATAAATGAGCATAAAACCCATTCACCATGCTTCAGGTAATCTAACCTGATTATAACAAATCAGGTATATTATTTATCTAAATAGAATGTGTGTATTTTGTTTGAAGATTGGGCTAATACCTAGTCATTAGCCATATACACTAAAATATCTAAAATAAACTAAGTAGGACCTTACCTTTAAATCTCTGGGCAATATCTATTTTTCTTTTATTGCTATTAAAGGTATACAAGCTTTTTGCCACTATGGAAAGAAGCATATAAATTTCTCTGGATTTGATCAAATTATATTTAAAGCACTACCTCATAAAAAAACTCTAGACAACAAAATCTATGTTTCTCCTCTTGCTGCTGATGTATACAAGATTTTCTGCCACTGATGAAAAAGAAATGAATAAATTCTCTCTAGATTGGGTCAAATTAAATATAAAGTATTGATTCATTCATTCATATATAACTGTAAACGCGTTAAACAATAAGACTATCTCTTTTTAGTGTTATTTCCTCTTTAAATGTTCCTTTTTTCTCCACGAAACTGATCTTCCCTTTTGCTTCCCAGCTAATATAAACAAAGTAATACTATGAAAATCATTATAAATCAAATCATAGTTCTATGCTTTGAAGAGTTAGGTAAGGTAAGGATATAAATCAAGTAATTTCAAGTCACATAAATTCAATATTATTAAAGGAAAGTACAAATATAACTGTTATGCCCATCTACTAGGGAATTTTCTCAAAGTATTGTTGATACATTTGCAGTCAGTACAAAAATATATATTTTCACAAGTAAGAAAGGAAACCCTACTCTCATGGTGTGAGCTTTTAACTGTTCATGTCTATATTTTTCTCCATGATGATTTTATTTTATGCTAAGAATTGTTGTAAACTTTATCTAGTGCACTGCGAATTCTACCATCTGCCTGTAGAAACTCTCCAGAATGTCTTTCAAAGATGGATAAATTATTCATTTTCTGAAGTTGTGCATCACAGCTTCACAGCCCTCAAGTATTATATGATAAATTATGCAGGGTTTACCTTAGAGGCAGAGAGACCTTTATGTGCACATTCCCCATTAGAGAAAATCCTTGCTATTTTTTCTTTTTTAATAATTCTTTTTTTATTTATTTATTCAATTGTGTGTGTGTGCGTGCATGTATGTGTGTGTGTGTGTGTGTGTGTGTGTGTGTGTGTGTGTGTGTGTGTAGAACCACAGGCGAATTAGGGAACCACCATGGACCGCCTCCACCTCCTCCTTGTTTTATTCTGCCCGGGGATTCACAAGCTCCGCCCTACCAGGACCAGAAACGCAGGCCACCCCCGGTTCTGCCCGGCATCTATACGTGGGGTCTAGGATCCGAACTCAGGACCTTCCGCCCGCAAGGCGGAGGCTTAACCCCTGAGCCACCTGGTAGGGCGGAGCCTGTGAATCCCGGGGCAGAAGGAGGTGGAGGCGTCCATGGTGGTTCGCGAATTCGTCCGTGGTTCTACACACACACATGCATGCACGTGCGCATACACACGCACATGCGCACAGTTGAATAAATAATAATAATAATAATAAAAATTTTAAAAAAATGAACTTGCCGAGCATGCAACCTGATGGATCAAAGTAAATTATATTTATACACATTTTATGTTTCTCCACCAAAGATCAAGAAGAAATAGTCTAGATTTATACAAATCATGCACACAAAAATATTAAAGGATAGATAGTAAATGTAAACTCCATCATTAATTAATTAATTAAGAATAAATGGAAACTTCATAAAGAACACAAGTATTAACTGTGGCCACTCAGTGTGTAACAGATTACCCAGAGACTTAGGAAAAGTCACCCAACTTAAAAGAATATGAGATACTTTAGAGTTTGGTGTTGAAAACAACTCCATGTACCTAATTTTGATACAGGTTAAAAGCATAAGCTCACAAATCTGCTATATAAAGTGCTCACAGCCTTCATTTTATGTTCTCTTTTAGACCCTCAGTTTCAATCACTGTGTGATGTATTTTGCACCCTTCCAAAATCCAAGGTGGAACATGAGCCTGTTGTGCATCTGTAACTGTCATGAAGATCGCTTTGCCTATATTCCAGTAATTCCAGCTTAAGCACATATCTGAACAAGATACATAAATATTCACCCAAACACCGACGTGTGGATATTTATGCTGCTCTTAGTAAGAGTGGACTAACATGCCAAGTAGCTTAGTGTTCCTTACCAATAAAATAAATGAGCCATGGTGTATCAGTGTAGTAGATTACTGTGATCTTTTAGAGTGAATACAGCAGTGCTTCTTTACACAAGATTTAGGACTTGAAACCAGATAGAAAAAATATGCACCATGTAGCTGATTAATATGAAGTTTGAATGTTAATGTACACTGCCAGAAGTTCCAATGTTATATTTTGAAGGGCATGGTAAGTAGGAGGGCTACATGGAGCCTTTGGGAATTTTTGTGATGTTCCACATCCTACAGTCATAATTGGGCTATGTCCACTCTTCTGTATGAATGTCTTAGTACAATTATTTTGTTTTTAAATAAAACTCAAAAAACCCACAAATTTAAATCAAAGAAAACTTACCAACTATTCTCTCAGTTAGTACCTTATTTATAATAGAAGATCAAAATGCACTGAATTGTAAGATGCATAGAATACCTGCATTTCACATAACCAGTCTGAAATTTCCTTCAAAGGTTGATTTCACTTGAGAGTCCACACAATTGATTATAATCAAGGTGGAGTTCTGATTCAGATACATCATTTCATAGAATGAATTTCAAATGGACTTTGGATGGTGTCGTTGACTAATAAACTGAAATTGTTCTTGGGGAACTTCACCAACCTAGCTTTTACATAGATCACTGTCATATTCTCATAGATCAAGTAAAAGAAAATCTTTATAAAAACAAAACCAGCTCAAAGAAACTCAAATTCCATCCCACACTTCCTTCCTTAAAGGTCATTTGACTTTGTTGACGGTATTTGCACAGTGCTGAAGACTCAGTGTTGCACAGGGATTTCCCATTCTTGTGATCTTTTGCAAATTTTGCTGCCAGTGATGTTATAATCTCAGGCTTTATCAGCTATTTATACCAATCAATAGCCAACAAAATTAAACACTGTCATCTGTATGTGACAGAAACGCAGAGTCCCTGCCTCATCAGTATTGGTGTCTTGGCTTGGTAATCTGTGGGATGTTTTAGAAGCTCTCCATCCAGTGACAATTCTCCTTGTGAACAAATGAAGGTCCCTGAATAAAGTCTGACTCTTTCATCTTCTACCTAGTGTCTACTATCCACTCACACAAGGATTTCAATTTAGGAATGGTCAGGGACAACAACAGCTAATTTCAAAAACCCATTGTCTCTTTTGATGTAATACATTTTGTATAAAAATGAATAAAGATGCACATCTGTGGAGAAGGGTCATTTGCAAAGCACTTAATAGTAAATAATTTGTCTTCTGAAACTATGTATAAGAAAGGTTCACCTTTCTCTACCTATCATTTACTTCTGTGCATTTGTTATGTTTGATCTAAAAGATGTTGAATCCAAATGACCTAGCAAACACTGTGTAGCATTTGGGAACAGGGAAAGCCTAGAATGAGACACCAAAACTCACCAGTACACTGACTCGAAGGTACTCCTGCCATGTTATTTAGAAGCAGGAGTTAAGGTGCATAATGATCCCTGTAGCCACACCTGTGAGTTTCCCAGAGTCTTCCCAGTTTCTTCAATGGAATGAATTCATCTGCTTGTATAAATCTAAAATACTTATTCCCCATCTCATAAAAAGTGACCATTAATCTGCATGCAGTGCAAGTTCACCTGTACTGCATCGTAATCCCAAAGAGAAAAAAAAAATGAGACAGAAAAAATCTTAGTGTATCAAGTAAGACAAAAAAATGGGTGAAGACTAAATGGCTCTGCCTTAAATTGTATACAATGTAAATAGATTAAGATATACATTAAATACTCCCTGCAGCTGTGTATTTCTCAGATTAGCCTTAGACACAGTGTAGCTGGACAAACTTGTCCCCTATAACCTTGTGGGCCAGTAGTAGCCCCTATGTCATACAGGGTATAATTATGTTAATGCAAAACTTCAAGCTCATGAGACAAAGTTCTTACCTTCTGGAAGAGAGACTAATGGAGAGTCTATTTCAAATAACTGAGGTGTATTTTTCTCATGACCTCCCTGGCTCTCAGCAAAGGTGTGTAGAGGAGCCTTTTTCCCTCAATGAGGATATTCAAATTGCTTCTCCTTTTTTAAACAGGGATTGTATGGGTGCATTATAATGTTGCCACACTTTTTTTTTCTTCTCTCTAACATCTACTTCTCCCTGATGCATGTTTTATCAATATCATCCCACCAAGTTTATACACCACTGATGATTTATTGCCAATTCATGAACTCTCTTTGCTAGAATTTGTTGGACTATTAATAGAACACATCACCCTGTCCTTTCTACACAGTCATACTGCCACATATACACACAAAAGAAAAATTGGATTGTACAAACATGTATGTGATAGTACCTTGAGTTGAAAACATGATTATCAGAATATGGAAATATAGTTGTCATATGTAAAGATTATAATAGAAGCAAACAAGACATTTCATATCAAATTAAAACTAATATATGTGACCATTTTGTATGTTTTCTTTACTGAATTAGTATCATATATCAAATATGATCTTGGAATGCTTATATTAACTTTTTCTGAAGTTTATCTACACTGATACATGAACTTGACCTAACTCACTTAAACTATGATGTAAAATTGGACAACAATTTTTAAACACACTACAGCTTATTTCCATTTCATTTTAAATTTGGATTTCAGGATGATAATATTGGTGATGTTTTAAGGCCCTTGTTTTCAAGGCTTTCTTGTTAACTTTGAGATCACAGATAGTTTTTGTGTTCTGAACAGATAGTTTTTGTGTTCT
Source organism: Typhlomys cinereus (assembly GCA_023101885.1). Taxonomy (NCBI): domain Eukaryota; kingdom Metazoa; phylum Chordata; class Mammalia; order Rodentia; family Platacanthomyidae; genus Typhlomys; species Typhlomys cinereus. The sequence continues at coordinate 2,969,465 of JALPQD010000177.1, forward strand.
GAAACTGAGCAATGTCTTCTTTCGTATATTCAAATGCACTGATAATATCTCTGACTAAGTTAAATCTGTCATTAATATAATCAGCTGAGATGCTTATTTCTACTATTATATTTTCTCCTTTTCTCTTATTTAGATAACATAGTTTTTTTAGATATACTAGGTTAAATTATATAGTTGTTACAAACAGATATCTCCAGTATGATCCTAGAATGGTCCTAGAAACAGTAGGTGGGATGATTAGTTTTCTGTGTCACATTGGCTGTACATTCGATGGTCTAATAGATTTGGTTAAACTTTGTTTTCCTAGTGTGTCCATTATAGTACTTCCAGAAAGGATTAACATTTGAACTGTGGGCTAAGTTAGGCAGTTATATCTCCTCAAAGTCAGGGGGCTTTATGGAATCCACTGATGGCCTAAGATGTAAAAGAAGGTTGAATCCACTCTTAATGACCCCTGAGCTAAAATAGAAGTCTTCTGCTGACATTGGCAATCCTACTCTCAGGCCTTCAGATGTGCGGATCTCTGGGTCACAGTTGTTAAATTTAGATACCATTCAAGTGATACAAACATTTCGGTACCATATTGAAAATTATTTTCAGCAGTTAGGTAAGATTTAGCTTGTCCAGAAATCTCATGCTGGCCATCCATTGATGTATTTTTCATAATTAGATGCCCAATTTTATTTTTATTCTTTTAATTTATTTCTATTCTTTCATAATAGATGTCTAATTTTATAGTGTTCCATGGTTGTTTGAAAAATTTATAGATCTTTTGTCATTTTTCTCAAACTTTATTTTGAATGAGTAAAATATTCTTTTATATTCTATATGATACAAATTTTGCCATGAGAATTATCTGCAGATCTGAGTTAAGATTAATATACTAATTGACATTTATTTAAAAATTACTTTGTGTTTAATCATTTTCCAGTTAAAAGTTTAGTGTCCTTGGAATCAATAAGAATAATTTAAGGATTTGTTAATAATATATTTCACTAGAGATTTTTTCTGTTTGTGTTTTACAGGCTCTTTAGGATGCTTCTAACCTGGTCTAACTATAAATCAAATTTTTAATGAGGTTTTTGTGGGTTACACAGTTCTGTTCTTAACTCTGATATGTGCATTGAGTCTTCATATTTTTTACTATTTGTAAAGGCAAAAGTTGGCACAAGCTACTGTGAACTTGTCACATCTTACTGCTGTCCATTTAACAGAGCGTTTTTTGGTTTGGACCTACCATCCCTGGAGTACAGGGGTTTTCTCCTGTATTCTGCACATAGTCCACCAAAACTCAGCTTCTGTCACACTAGAAACTTACATATTTTTCAAGACCCAAAAACAATTCCAACGCCACCTTGTCTTTAAAGAATCATACCATCTATTTTGATTTCTGATTCTTTCTTTTACTTTTTCTTTTTCTCATTGCTGGTATTGTTTTAAAGGATGGATAGAAGTTAACAGGAGTATGACACTTCCCGATAAAATATTGATTGGAGAGGTCTTAAAAGCCCCCAAACATTACAGCCTTTTGCCATTGCTATTGGTTGCTCTCTGAAAATATGTTAGTAATATCCTATTACTAAAGACACAACACATGCATCACAGAACATGGACAAAATATATCACCTGGAAATGGTCTGAAAACTTCCTCCTTGCTGGATAGTTTATTACCAAGGAATACTGTGGAAGCTATTGGGGGAGAGAAATAATCACAGGCCTCATCAACTCATGAGATCTGCAAGATAAAATAAGGATCACCATGGCAACAGATGACTACCAGTGTAATAGTGGCATGAGTATCAAGGACAAGACTTTCCATTCAAGACAGGACTGCTGCATTTGGAAACTCGCAGTGAGACTTGTCCTTACCAGACCTGCAAAATAACTGACATACCAACATGTCCACATAGACTATCAAAGAACTCAAGAAAGATAACATCATACAGTGGAAACATCGGGGAGTTAAAACTGGATGAGTGAAGGGAAATGTCCCTATCATTGGGATGGCTGGAAGAAGAGAGACTTAGTATTCAACAGAGGCCTGAATCTCTACACGAGTATACAAGCCAGAGGCTACCCTGGAGTTCATAGAAACAGACAGTCAGGAGCGTGGGAGGATGGAATGGATTGATGAAGAGAAGGGAGGGGAATGGAGGGAAACAGGGATAAGTATTCAATATGCTTGTAAAACTAGAAAAATTAATTAGTTAATTAATTAATTTAAAAGATTGATATTTATCTTTCTGTTTTAAGGCAGATTTTTGCTATGTCGCCCAGATTGACCTGAAGCTCAGTATACCCATTTAATAATTTATAAATGCCAACTTTTCTGCATTTCTTATAGTCTATCTTTCTCCTTATCTATATAGTTGCTGGATAGTATAATTGGCTTAATGAAGAGCAACTTCTAAGATTGAAATGGGATTTATGGAATGAACTAGCAAAGATTCCAAACGATTGGCCTATTTAACATTGTTCATCTAATTTGCTTTACAAAAGAGTTTTCAACTACTAATAAAGATGTAATTTATATTCAGTCAGTTTTGCACATGATCAGTGGTGATAGGCTTTTGGGATACAAGTTCTACAGGCAGTGATTTCTCCTTTTCATTGAGAAACGTAAAAGAATCTTAACTTTACTTACAAGGGTAAATAATAATCTCTCATGGCTATTTTGGAAAGTAGAGCAAGATTTTTAAAGAAAAGAGTATTAAAGCCTAAAAGAGATTGCTAGTGACATTATTCACATAAAACCATGAGAATTCTGTGCCAAAGTCCTGGGAATAATTACCAATGGCATCCTTTCTCAGGATATATTAGCCCAATACTCACAATCTATATTTAATAAAACTTGGGAACACTTTGTCAGTAGCTAAAGTTAAGAGTTAAAGAGTCAAAACTAATGTATTTAGATAAAATTATAATTGAAGTCTCTAAGTAAAAATTAGAGAGAACAAGTGACTTCTAGTCTAATTAGTAAATGCTTCATGCTCTTAGATGCAATGAAAGTGTTATTAGATGGTTTGGCATTTTCTGGAATGAAATCCACATGACTCAGTCCAGAGTCCAACTTTCATTTTGATATGACTTTAAAACTACGGGAATGCTTGAGTTCCTACAATCTGCTAGTGGGAACACGACTGGGTGACCACCTCATGGGAAACAGATCCAAGTCTGGCTTGTTGTTTTACTACACCTAAATCTTTTAGACAGTTGTGTTTGTTTCACTGTCATGAAAAAAAAAGCGTAAATAAATAAAGCTTTGACACCAACTTACCCCTTGAGAAGAAAGTAAAAAATGAGAACAGGCTTATGAAAACAAGGGTATTTTAAGACAGTGGTACTTGGATTTCCTGCCTAAGTGAGAATTTCCTGTTGAGAGAATTGACAGAATGGGTTGGAGACAGCCTTCCTGTAATTAATTTTCTTTGTGTGTGAATTTAATACTGATGCAAAGGTGTTGCTCATTTGACAACCCCAAGGTTTAATATCTAACCACCCAACGGGAAAGGAGGAACACAACACTAGCTTCCCAGAATTCCTCATTAATTAGCTTCGAGCCTCAGTCTATGGTACTCATCCGTTCATCTAAGACTGCTAATTGTTATCAATTGAATAATTTCTGGGATGGAATCAATACCAAGAAAGAATACAACTCATTTACATTGCTTGTTGAACAGCGGGGTGACATGAACTCTTCATACTTATGACTCTGGGTGAGATTTGAACTTCTCGTAAACAGAGAGGTGGCATTGTGTATTTCTAAGAGCGTGAAACTTGAAAGGCTGAATTGAATTTTTGTTCTACCTCATGGATCAATTAAATTAACCAGAGGGTTATGAGTCTTCATTCCATCAGAGACAATAGGCAGGCAGGGTCAAAACCTTTTCTGTTTTCTTCTCAGACTAAAGCAACATATTAAAAAAAAAAAAAAAAAACCTGCAATTTCCAAGGCACTTATCAAACTCTATGGTTTTCTGTGAAAAATTGTACCTAAAACCGAACAGATTTTGAAATAGTATGACTATTATGTTAAATCAATCTCCACTCTATCATCAAGCATTTGAAAAAAAAAACATTGGCTCTATCTGCTTCTATTTTCTTCTATTCAATGTGGGACTTTTACAGTAAGACTCCCTGAGGTATTTGAGAGTCTAAAGCGTTTTGGATGAGTGAACATTGAGTGACTGAAGCTCTCAGGAAAGAATTTGAAAGATCTCAGAGGCGCATAGCCACGTTACATAAACATATTGCAAACGGTACCATCCCTTGCATGATACTGGCGCCAGGGCTGCATTAAGTGAAATCTTATCCAAAATTTCCAAGGTGTTCTGAGTTTGTTTGTCTGGCCTCCTGTTCTTTCTCAATGTCCTGAAGTAAGAATGAAGGTAGTGGAGACAAATGTGTTCAGTGCTGAGTAGGTCTTAACCAGACCAAAACATTTTAATTATAGCCAACTTTGTCAAAACTGCCACACGGGTCTCAAAGTAATTCCCTAGGGAAACTTCAGAGCTAACATAGCTTTTTGAGTTGTACATCTTTTTGAACTCCTTGAAAATTTATTCTTTCTTCATTTATTTCACTTTTCTTTTCTCTTTTTTTTTTTAAAAAAAAGGTGACAGGTAAAAGGAACAGAGAACAGTTATATCTCTTTCTGAATTCTGAAATCCAAATGGCTGCTTCTATGTTAGTCTGTTATAGTCCTCATGAAAATGTATTTACTTATCTTTCATACATGCCTCCCTTACCCCATCAACTAAAATAAAGTTTTTTTTTTCTGGAAATACCCAAAGTGGCCTTGGCTAAGCTTTAAATCTATTTTGCTATGTGCTATGGCTTTAAATTTTGCTGTCTGTACTTGGCAAAAGGAGATAAGTGGAGTGAACACAACAATAACTGAACTTGGGGGAAAAATGCAAGGACGACCCATCTGTCTAAAAGTCAAATTGTGATTTTTTTTTCCTTCGACAGATTGGAAAACACTGTGATGGTACTAGTAAAGCTTTTCTCTCTCCTATTTTGAAATAATTGCTGTGAATTATTATTATTATTATTATTATTATTATTATTATTGGTCTGGTCATAAACAAGAATGACATGCCCTTTCCTTTTACATGTTGGAGTCCATGGAATTTGCAGGCTCATCTTCTTGGAAAAATTGGTTGGAAAAATTTATTGGCTGTGCGTGAATTGAAAACACAATTCAATACATAAAGAGGTGCATGTTAAGGTACAATCTGCATGCAATATGCATATTGACTATGTCAATGATTTATTCAGGTTTTTTAAAAATCTTTCTTGTCCTTTCAATATTTAAATGTTTTAGCATCATCTTTTCTTTAAAGAATTCGGCTGCCCCTGTGCCTAGAAATTGTTTCTTCTCCACAACTGTCATGATTAAGTGCCCTTCCTGGTTGTCTTCTTAAATTCCTCCTAATGTTCAAATCATGATTCTTGCTGGTAGAAAAGAGAGACATTCAAGACCTAAATCTCTTTAAAGGTTTTTAAAATTAACAAGGTCAAAAGCACATGTATGAAAATTCACTATATTAAAAAAAATCAATGTCTTTACAGTCCCCTGTTAAAATAAAAACTTGTGTACACATATTTCAAACAGAATTATTTACACAAATAAAAGGCAATCAAATCACAAATGTTAACACTGTTTGACTTCTTTCGATGTTTCATTATTACATTAAGAGGGTCACTTCAAGTTAGCCATCTAATCACTCAGAGTCTGGATCTAATTGTTGATGGAATCAGGAATGTGACCCTCTGCCTGCTCACTGATTGTTCTCAAAGGAAGAAACCCTATTGGATTCAGTCATATATATACTCTACATTTTTAGCTGGTATTATCCACTGAGAACAATACTTATCATTTTTAGATTTGATGGCATGTGCTTTGCTGATTTTTCAGTAGGATATGAAAACATGCACAGTAAATAGCATCAACCTATTTTGCTATAAAACATGACTGAACTTTTGCTGGGCAGTTGATGTAATTTATCTTTAGGTGATAATTGATTTTTCTTAAATACATTTAATATGTAAGACATTTTGGAATAATCCCCAGTGTGGACACTGACTGTATATAGCATCTGTGGTTTGGCTTATCATATTATACTCTAAATATTTATTTGTTTGATAGTGTGCTGTAAAAATGAAATTATTATTTACTTTCCTCAACAGACCTTACATACCCAAATATCCAAGTCTGAAGGGCTCATTTGCTGTCTCACTAACAGAAGATGGATAAGGGTGTAATTCTTCAGGATTCAAGGGAAGAAATGTCTTTTAAAGACTGTAAAGGGAATGATAATGGCCTTCACAAGGGAGTCAAGCTAGGAATCTAAAAAAGACATGAATTTCTATCCTGGAAGAGATGTATGTAAGGAACATAGGAGCATTCTGAAGGAAGAAAAGTCACTACAATGAGTTTCATGTATTAACAATAAACTACAGAACACAAAAAAGTCATTCATATGTTGACTGCATAAGTGGAATAATAATTTATGGTCTTCTGTGTCTTTAATTTTATGGGTACAGGTGCACAATCAATTAATGCAAAGAGAGAATGTTGTAGTTTTTTCCCCTTTTTTATTGGAACTCTATACCTGGAAATCCCACATGATAGAAGAAATATGACTTCCAAAAGTTGTCCTCTAATGGCCTACATGCTGCGGCACTATCATACTTTTCTTCATATAAATAAATAAATACAAGTATAAATAAATAAATAGAAAGTCTAGGCACATAAGCTTGTATTACAGGACCTGAAGCAAATGGCTCTGTAGATACAATCTGAGTCTGCATTGAGACCTGGGGTATCCTTGGTGAGATAGGAGTGCCCCTTGCAACTTAGAAAGCAACATTCAACAAAGAAACCCTTGCTCACCATAGCACTTCAGTTTGAAAGTAGAGGCAAGTGACTCTACAAATTTTGCTACTCCAGACTCCTTTGGGATTAAGAACGAGATTCCCCACAAAGGGTTGTGGATTGTTTTAAAGGCCAAGCTGGGTGAATCTGCAATTACAAGTCATGAGTGTCCTCATCGCCACGTCCAAAGTGCTGATAATTGCCACCTATTTACTTCCGTCCCAGGTAAAAAGACTAGGCATCCTAACCCGCCTGGGTGCTCTTGTTTGCTGCCTTACTCCAGTGAAGTATAGGTTACTAAATAGAAACAGACATGCACAGATGTCTTCCCCATGCCCGGGATTATGGTCTTGGAATTCCAGCTTAATCTCAAATATCTTCTGATGTGACCTGACCTTGATATATGACTTGTCACCTGCTCTTGAGGGTTGATTGGGATTCAAGTGGTCATCCTTAGAATCTTCTACTAAACCGAGTGGGGCAGCTCATTCCAGTCCTTCCTAGTTCTTCACTGTGGTATGGAGATTATCCACTGCTATGTAGAGAGTTCTGAGTCAGTCCAGACTATGGAGGAATAACCCGTGCTACAACATGAGGACAAAACCTTCTCCTGCATCCCACTCAGATCTTGCTTGACATTAACAGGCCCTTCTGTCAAACGCTGACAGTGAACATAGTGTTTGGGCTGGCCATAAATTCACCATGGTTTCAGAAGAGTTTGCTTTCAGAAGCACTTTTGGACGCACTGCTTGCCTTTGCTGCAAATGCAGTTTGGCAACAGTTTGTATTCTGTATGAGAAAACTGAAGAAGCTCGCATGAAAGACATCAATCATTTTTAATCTAACCCTGAATCTATCTTCTTGATCTCCTTTCGGAAACAAAAAAAAATGTTGAGTTAGAACAGAACTTGAGGATGTTTCTTCTCTTGTTTTGCAAAGTTCGGGCCTTTAAATCTTAGGAGGAATTTATGCAGTAGCTTCTTCAGAAAGTTACTGACCAAAAAGAAAATCCAACTGTAAGTTGCCCATCCATTTGAGTTCTTCCTTTCCACTGTGGGTAGAAACCCAAAGGCACCTTCATTTTTAGTTTGGGGAGAGCAGAGTTTCAAGCAGCCTAAGCAAAAAAGCTGGCATTGGAAAATGAACCCAGCAGTCTTCGTTCGCCATGCTGAGCTCAGCTGACCTGATCTGCTTTGGGAAAGAAGGCTGTATATTACTCTGGGTAAATGAGAAGCACACCGCAAATAAAATGGTTAGGTTTGCTCGGAATTGAAAATTGTTGAAGGTTGAAGACTTTCATGGAGGGAGTTTATCAACAGCAACAGAATCAGTGGCTTTATCAGCTCCACACTGAGGTCTGCGGAGAGTACTTCCTGCTGATGGAATGGGAGAGCTAGAGATGGGGAAACCAGATCTTACACCCAGGAAGTCCTTGAAAACCTGCCTGCCACTGTCATGGTGAAGGAATTAGCACACATTAAAACCCTAAAAGTTGTAAAGCATTGCCCCCACATATGACATCTATCGAAAGAGCAAAGCATTCCTCAAAGTAAAATTACACTAAAATAACAAATGTTTTGTTTATGAACAGGTCATTTACAGTAAGTTTTGACACAGACAGCTATGAAATGAAAACACTATGCTTTTGATGTTATAGAATTATTCTCTGCAAAAAACGCAAAATGAGTGAGTATAGGCAAAATCTAGATTAAATGACTAAATATAGATCTGATTAAATATAGATCTGATAGTGATTTTAATATACTATAGATCCTTGTACATTTCCATACTGATACACTGCTCAAGTTGTTTTGTACATCTTAACTCTTCTTTATTTTTATTTTTATCAAAACTTTATTATTTCAAATATATTATTTTAAAATATGAGGGCACTTTACAAAAAGTCACTTAGGAAATAAAATTCGCAAACCACAGATAGAAATGAAGTATAATAGTATCTTATAAAATACAAAGACAAATAAATCTTGTGATTTTTTGTTGTGTTTTGTCCACATTTTGAAAATAATTGAAGACATAAAAATGATAACTATTTTAGAGATATCAATACAAATCCTTTAGGTAGGGTTACTTTGGTTTCTAGGTTTCTTATCTATTTCTACCAAAATATTTAATACATGAGCATTGAGTGCCAGTTACTCATAAGAATGATACAACATAAAATAAATTCAAGCAATCAGAATTGTTTGAAAGAATGCATTAAATTCAATAGTTTATTTTGTAGTGCCCAATATATATGGTATGCCTAAAGAATTTTAAAGCTAGAATTGAAATGACAGTGGCCTGCACTTCCAGCCCTGGAAGGCAGAGAGCCTGGGAAACTTCAGAACAAAGAAAAAGGAGGTAGAGCAATACAGGATGATTCCCAAAGTCACTTTGTGCCTCCATAGGTGCTCGCACGCACGAACACACACACACACACACACACACACACACACACACACACAATCACATCACATCCACTCCCGTGAACACCAGAATCCCTACCTTCCAGAACACTGAGGTTGGGATATAGCATAGTTGATAGATCATGTGTTAGGTATGTTCAGAGGCACTAGGTTCAATCCCTAATAATGAAAAGTAGCAACAAACAAAGCTAAAATCAAACTAAAAGTCTCTGCAAAGTAATCAGAACTCAAACAAAAATTATAATGTGTGATACATCTTTTTTTTACTTTATTTGTGTATGTGTGTGTGTGTGTGTGTGTGTGTGTGTGTGTGTGTGTGTGTCAGAACACACTGTGTGTCCCTGTGGAGGACCAAAGATGACTTCAGGAATCATCTTGGATTGCTTCTACTTACTTTTTTGCTTCACTCTGTGATTTCCCAGTCTCTGCCTACCAGGACCAGAAGTGTAGACCACTTTAAATTTATTCCCCTCTGGCATTTTATGTGGGACCTGGGACCCAAACTCTGGACCTTCTGCTTCTGAGGTACAGTCTGAACCCCTGAGCCATGTCTCCAGTCCACATAACCCATCTTCTTTGAAATATACCTAAGATGCTAAGGAAGCTGGAAGAAATACTCTGAAAAATATGCATAATGAAGGAGGGAATTCTTGAAATAGATGCTGCAGACACTGTGGTCGGGAAGTTCTCGCTGAGTGAGGAGGTGCAGAACTGACACTGGAAGGGATAAAAAGGTCAGAAGTGCGCAACTAGATCAGGTGCAAAGATAAAATGAGAGGTTTTCGTACCACGCAAAACCGAGCCCTACGCAAAACCGAGCCCTAAAATATTAAAGATTCCTTGAAATCTAAACTTTACACTTAGAATCAGCTACGAACAAGTAAACTAAAAGAAGTATTTGAATGAAAACAAGATAGAAGACAAGATGAAGACAACGTCAACTGGGACAGGAAGCTGTGAAGAATGAACCTAGTCACCCGAGGGATCCCCCATTTATATTTGGTAGTGTGTAATGCCAATGGTGAAGGTCAGTAAAATTCATGAAGTAGCGTTGAATTGAAGTCACTTAGAGGTCATTCGTTTTCTGCTACACATGAATTAAGCCCATAGCTAGTTCTAAGAGCTAACTATTCTCATGTCTTGGTATGGAATGAATATGTCTTACTTCAACTCCATCTTCATAAATTTATCATTTTTTCTCCAAGTGCTAGTCACTGGAAGACTACTTCATCTTCAATAAGTGCATTCATCCTTACACAATTCATTTGCAATTATTGCCAAGGAAGAGCCATTCAGTTGATTTTCTACAAACATCAGATTGCTTTTAAGTGTCTATGTTAGTGTGTAAGGAAGGCATGCTAATTCCATATGGAATCACCAGTAGGGACATAATTAATGTCATCCCATGGGGGAATCTTCTAACGTCATACACACATTTGGACAAGCAGGTTCAAAGTCTTTCTATGTATTATTGGCTGTACAACTTAGGACTGGATACTTAAACTCTTAATCTTCTCACTAAATGAATATGAGGGTTAAGCAGTGTTTGTGCAAGAACTTGGCAGAAGCCAAAGTGAGGAAAGTAGCACAGTGCCTGTCACTAAGAACATACACAGTAAATGAATCTTAGCATTTATCACCTTTACAGAACTGGAAAATTTTATTTTTTATTTAAAAATAAAATGGGGGAGAGGACAAACAACAAGGACCTAATGACATATTTTCAATTCTCAAAATCCCTATTAGGTGGAAGGAGAGAAATGACTCCACAAATTGTCCCCTGACCTCTACATATGCTCCATGGCCCATGCATGCCTACACTCATACCCATGTGTACACACACACACACGTTTTTATAGTGAAACTACTGCACAGAACAGTTACTTCTTATGGAGATATATTGGCCTAGAAAGAAAACACAGGTATCTTACTTTGAACAAGTTTCAAGCACATGCTTCCTTTCAAAAAAATTACCTAATTGAGGCAAAAAGTAAATTAAACCATTGAAGATATAAATATCTGACATGTTTTCATAAGAACTGTACAGGAACTGTCCTATCAACATCTCACCAGGAAAAGAGAAAGATCACAAGAAGTTCCATGCCTCCCTGAAGATTGATGAGGACTTATGCTGATAGGGGAGAAAAGGAAGATGCTACTCAATGGTATATCCACTGATCTATGACACTTGCTGGATATGAATCTCATCAGGTATATGTCATCAAAAGCAAGCCAGATGAAACTCAGTGGGCCACAAAAATGAAAAGACTTGAAAATAGGGAGTCTGTCAGGGGAGATGAAGGGTTGTAAGAAGAAAAGGAAGGATATGGGATTGGGGATAAAGGGATGAAAATATAAACTCACTATGTTCAGATATTCAGAATTAAAGTAATAAAATATATATTAGGATACAAATATCTGAATTCATGTGACCCATGAGGAACAATATTATGACTTTTAGTCAATGAATGTAATCACTATCCTCAATATTCCAAATATTATTAATAAGATGAATTTAGAAAAGGGAAGCAAGAATAAACAAATAGAAATAATTACACAACTTTGAAGTTGAGATCTTTGACATATATCAATCAAATGACTAAAATCTCCACTTAATTTTTTGTCAATATTAATGTTATTTGAATTTATATTCAGTAACTAATAAATTATGGATTTTACAATAAAGCAGGTCTAGAACAGCCTTCTCTAAGATCCTCACTATTTGTTAAACGTATTTTAATTTCTTCTAATGAGAAAGTAAAGGAGGATTTCAGAAGAAGAATATTTTTAATGAGAGGGGAGGGGATAAGGGAAAATATTGAATGGCGAGACTTCAATCAAAGAAATCATATAAGTGAAATGATGAAAAATAAATAAGTGCAACTGTTGACAAAAATATTTTCTGTTTAGTCATGAGCATTCTTAGAGATAAGGAACAAAGCCAGTAGACATGACTTCGCTTTCAGAAGAGCCTCTGAAGTAATTCAACTTTCTATTTCTTTTTTTTTTATTCAGTTGTGCATGTGTGTGTGTGTGTGTGTGTGTGTAGAACCACGGACGAATTCGGGAACCACCATGGACGCCTCCACCTTCTCCTTGTTTACTCTGCCACGGGATTCACAGGCTCCGCCTTACCAGGACCAGAAGCGCAGGCTGCCCCCCACTTTCGGCTGGCGTCTATACGTGGGGTCTAGGATCTGAACTCAGGACCTTCCGCCTGCAAGGCAGAGGCTTAACCCCTGAGTCACCTTTCCAGCCCCCTCAACTTTCTATTTCTGAAGCATCTTTCAGAACTGAATTGTCCATGGATGCCCTTGTGCAGGAGAGGGATGGCATTTGATTAAGTGTGTGTAGAAGTCGGTGGAAGCAGATTCACGGAGCACTGTCCTGAGATGACTTCTGGCTTATGAGATGACAGCTTACAGCACATTCGCCAAGGGCTCAGGCACCCAAATGCGGTTCTGCTTCTCCCTTACGATTTTGAAAAGTGACTTCAACAGGACCATTCAGACCTTCTATCCAACGTGCGCTAAATAAATAATGCCTAAGGGGAAGAATCGAGAAGGTAAGTTGCAGGCTTGGTGGGGGCTGAGCACAAAACACACAAATATTGACTCCCCTGTTGCCCAGTAACCATTCAGGCAGTTGTTTGCCTCTGCTGGGGACAGACAATTAAATTAATGCAGTTATTTGCAGATGAAGATCCAACATCGCTCAGAAGTTGTCATTTCCCACTTTCTTCAATTTTCAACATTGTCAGATGGCTTCCAGGCACCTGTGCCAAACAGAGAAGATGCCTTTTGTAAACGCCCCAAGGTTGGCTGACCACCTAAAGCCTGTCACCTTGAAAATAAAAATTCACTTGAGGAATGTAGAAATTTTCATTATTTTTTTTTAAATATGGAGCTTGGTGGAAAGTGGGAACTGAGCACACACAGAGACTGACAAAATACAAATAGACTGGGATATTTTTCAAGCCCACATACCTGGAGAGGTGAGGGTGGGGGGAAGATTGCTAGAGTTGATGTCTTGAAGATAGTGGAAGGTTTAAAAATGCATTTCCGTTCTCAGTTTGTGGGAACTGATTTCTTCAGTTTCTGTTTGCAGAGAAGGGAAATCTACTCTGGGTATTGGATGCAGTGAAATCTCTCCAAGCCCAGGGAGATCCTGGTAAGCAAAAACAAACAGGTTTCATTCCTAACAGCTTCAATATCTAACTTTGAATTGATCAGACAGGTAGATTAACAATCTACCATTCACTTCATTGTCTTAAGAATCCAAAGGGACATTTTAATCTTTATTTTATTTTATGATTTTTAAATGAAGTAAATTTTATGAATGAATAAGAAATTCTTTTTTCTAATTTTCGATATTAAATATAGTAAGAAAAAATACCTATGAAATTTATAATTATGGATTGTGGGTGGTATATTCCCTGTGACAAGGAATAAAATCCCTGTGGCCTGGTTTTGCTGCTGCTTCTCCTTTTTCCTCTCATGCATCTCTGGAGGTTTTTTTTTCCCTTCTCCATTCATCCATCACAATGCATGCAGCGAGTATGGAAAGTATATATGAGAATAATCACCAGTTCCACTCCTTTGAACAGATACAGCCTATTTTCACTCAGATCATGAGAAATTCCAAATAGAAGACTGGTAGAAAAAAATTCACAGCTAAACAGAAAACCTGCTTTCGAGGCAATGTACTTTTTCTTTGCACCATAAAAAAAAAAAAAAAAAAAAAAGAAATGAAAAGGGAAGACACCATTCTAATTCACATGTATCTCCAGCTAAGCTTTCCCATGACTTAGGCTTTCTAGTCAACTAGACATACTACTGGGAAATTCCATTGCTCTTTTCAGGGGTAGACTTTAATTTTCAGACGGTACTAAAGTGAAATAAACACAATGGAAATTTCCATGCAGTGACTCAAAATGAATTTATTTTACCTCCTGGAAACAGCCGATCTTAGAGCAATCTGGTCACCTCTGTTAGAGTTGATGGTGCCATACTCACCTCACTGGGCAAAGGAAGTAAAATTCCTTCCAGTGGTTTTGCTGCTTTGGATGTGACCCAGTGAAGCAAGATGGGCTGTATATTTGATTCTGATAGATAAGCCAAGAAGAAACAACTTTGGAAACACTGTGATTCCAATCCATGTTGATTTGCACACACACACACACACACACGGTTGGTTTCAAATACATGCCTAAACTCTCCTTTAACTTAAGGAGGATTCCATTGGGTTCTCAAGTTAAACCCAGTGTTTGGTTTATATACAAATATATCTCTTTTTGAGATATATTCATTGTCTTACTTTATTCTTTCATAATTTCACATACAAATACAATGAATCTCTGGGTTTTCACTCCTTACTCCCGTTCTCATCCCCCCTTCTCTCCAGCCAGTCTCCCTCCTACTTTCACTTCTTTTTTGTATGTGTGACCCATTAGGTTTCATCTGGAATATCTGCATTGGCAATTGCCTGAGCAGCTGCTGGGCACAGATGATCCATCCACAGGCAAGCTATCGAGTAAAGACACGTCCCTTCTCTTGTCTGCCATTAATCTTCATTAGTCGCTCAGGGAGGTGTAATGTTTTTTGAGATCTTCCCTCATCCCCAGCGAAGTGTTGGTGAGTCAACTACTATGCAAGTCTTATGAAAGTAGACATGGCTGCAGTGAATTCCTGAGTACAGCAGCCTGTCTTGAGCAGATGATACTGTCTGACAGAGCCACTCCCCACACTCAGGCTCTTAGGTTCTTATCAACCCTCTTCTGCACATTTCTCTGAGCCTTAGGATGTGGTGTGAACTTGATGTCCAGGTCATTCATTCTCTGCACAGCCATAAACCAGAAAGAAATATAAACTGGAGTGGGAGTTCTTTTAAGAGAGGTAAAAGAACACAGGGGTTAAGAAGGCAAAAGAGAAAATATTTTGTAAGTTCCCATTTCCTAGTTTCACTATCAGTTTTGAGTTTAGTTCCAAATGTATGTTGGAGACAAGCCAAAATTTGAAAACACAAGATATAGTTTTCTGGAATTCAGAAACATCACTGGTAGAATGTTAACACAGCCAAGTGTAAAAAAGAAAATTGCAGCTCCCTAAACTGCTTTGCTGATGTCTATCAACATTTGTGTTTGAAAATTACTGCATTTGAAGTTTTCTTCATATTTTGGTATCTTGGTAGCCCAATAAGTGTAGTGTCCTAAGAGATTAAAGAAATGTTGACAATTATAGATGTTTTCTTGTATTTGTCTTTTATATGTCAGTGAATCTTATTGTATCTGCAGTGTGAGTAACGTCCAAATACAACCAGATTAGAATACGGTTGTCTTCTTGTACACAATGTGATTTCATTAATATTTAGTAAAACTTCTTTCTGCTTTGAGCTTTTGAGACTGCACGCATCTGTCCAATTCATGTAAAGTTTCACAATTATAAACATCAGCTATTGTGTTACCCATGAAAGGCAATCTAATGGGAAAGAATAAAAAAAGTCTTCCTTAAAGTTTTGACATGGTGGAATCATCTAAGCATTCTCAGGATTGGCTCTCTAGTTCAGTCACAGAATGTCTGTGGAATATGCAGGGAAGGAAAAAAAAGAAGGAAAAGGAAGGGAAGAGAAGGGAGAGAAGGGGAGGAGAGGAGAGAAAAAATATCCAGAAATTTTTACCTGAACAGGAAATTCTATAGCTCTCTATCCATCATGCATACTATTAAACATAAGCCACTCTGTCAAGAGTAACTTCAGAGTCACTGAATGCTAAACACTTGCCTCTGAGCATAGCACAATACTGAGTACTTCAAAACCATGTTCTATTTTTTGGGCGACACTACTCCCTTTCCCATACACCATTTGGCTGAAATGTTTTAGGGTGATGTAGAATACAGACTGAAGGTTTTTCAGTGTTTAGTCACATCACTGCAAGGGACTTGCCTACTCCAAACTCCAAGCAAACAACTTAGTACCGTGATGCTTCCACATTGATGGAAATGAGTGATTTCATTTTTACGTGTTTGCTTGGGGTTTATATATTTTCATTTTATTTTGTCTAATTCCATTGTTTCAGTGCTGAGCATTGAACCTAGAGCCTCAAATATGCTAGGCAAGCGCTCTGTCACTGATCTATACCCCATCTCTCGTCTCAGGGGTTATTTTCAGGAAGGGGCTCACTACCTTGTTCGGACTGACTTTGAAGTCACTCTGTAGCCTAGGGAAACCTCACCTTGAAGTCCTCCAGTCTCAGCATGCAGAGCAGTGGCTACCACTGGTCTCCACACACAGACCCAGCTGACCACATATTTGGCTCTGATATACAATTATAGGGCATCACCAGGCCCAGCAATAAGTCCAGAACCAGTCCAGTTTGCCCCGTGGCCCCCACTTTCTCTCAGTCACTGCTGCACTGCAGATTCTGGAAGTTGGAAGACAAGCCATATGAAATGAGTGGACCCTTAAGGCATCCTGCCTACATGCAAATTCTAGAGTGTGCGGATGGACCACGGTGTTTCATGACTTACCAGAGCCCTGAATCAATTACATCTTAACCTCTCTTCTCTTTTTATTCCTGGAGATTTGCTCAAGAGCCCACTGAGGGAGGAAAGGCCACCTTTCAGGGTCATAAACCTTCATCAAAGCTAGGTTTTCTACCAGGTGGTCATAACTTTTCTCCCCTTTGCCCAAAGACTGCAGATATTTAACAGCTGACAAATTTCCTGTAGAGAGTTTGTCTTCCAAAACTGGGGATTTGGGAGATATTCTTTTAAACAAAACCACTTTCCTCAGTAAATGACTTCCATGAAAATATTCACTGAGGGTGGAGTTCACATTCAGATTATCTTTGCTTTTATGCCAGGTTTCAGCTGATTTCTGGAGGCGTGGTTAATGTAAGACTACTGACTCCAAGTAGAAGAAAGTATAATCTTCATTAAAATAAAACTCCATAGATATTTAATTTCATGGACTTTTAAAAACGTGTATGCTTTGCTATAACTAGCATTTTAATTTATATTTCTTTGATAAGATTTTTATAACAATTCACTATTGATTTATATGAGATGGTGAAGTTCTTTTATTTCCTGTATATGTTTGGTGTATGAGTGTGTGTGCATGAGTGCATTCACCTGTGGAGACCCTAGGCTGTCTTCCTAGGCAGTTTTTCCACCATGTTTTGAGACAGTATCTCTCACTGAACATGTAGCTCACCTTTTCAGCTAGAATTCTGGCTATTGAGTCTCTGGAATCTACCTGTCTCCTTCCTCCCAGTACATGAACTGTGGTGTCTAGCTTGTTATACACAGGAGTGGAGGGAATCTGAACTAAAATCCTCATTCTTCCATAGCAGCTATTTCATCCACTAAGCCATCTCTTCAGCCCCAATTGGTTTATTTTCTGTAAACCATTTTTTTAATCTTTTGGTTTAGTTATTGCTTATTTCTTGCATTTCAGTAAATCTATGTTAATGACTGTAATCTGCAGATGAAGAAAGCTAAGACTAGGGTTTTACATTTCCAAAGAGAAACCCCTGTTGATTTTAGATTATTTAAGTAGTCTATCTGCGGTATGCTTCCTCATTCATTTCCATTTTGAAATAACATACTTTTCCTGTGTTTATACACTGTAATAAAATATCAGGAATATACAGTGCATGTAGCCACCACCCATCAGCATCTCCCTGAGCCTTGAAAACATTGATGATGAGTGAGTGGGTGTGCTGAGTTGTGACATTCAATGGTACTATGACCTTGGGAAGAACATGTACCTCCTCTGATGTCTAGTGGGCTAAATTAGTCAACCAGAATGCTATATTTATCTGAACATGAGCAGAGTTCAGTGGCTCTGGCTCTGCTGGTGGCTTTCTCCATGATTTAGTCTCCTCCACAAGTACACGAATATAGAGAATATGTTTTCTTCAAGACGCGTTCAACCGTAACACTCCAAGGATTTCAATTTTGTTGTATAATCTAGTCAAGAATGGCCTTAGTCTAGTCAAGAATGGCCTTGAATTTCTGATCTCTGTTCCTCTATTTCCCAAAAGCTAGGATGCCAAGTGTACATACCACATGTTTTATGCAGTGCCGGGAACAAACCAGGGCAAGCTAATTTCCAATCTATATTCATATGCTATATAATTATGTGAGGATAGACTTCTAGAAAGAAAGAACCTCGAGTTCTTCAGATACTTCCAGGATTTAAGATCGCAAAGAACAGTATGTATGGCTATGATAGACAAACCACAGGAGAGCACAGGAGAGATGGCAATTGTCGTCAAAAGTTAGCTATTTGGTAGGTCTGTTATTTGAGATGCTGAAAGCATTTGCAGATTTCAGCGTTGACAGAAAACAAAGTTTTATTGTAAGTGGAGCCAAGAAAAAATGTTGTTAAACATCAATGAAATCATACCAGTGGCTGAAGGTTCCCTCTTCTGAGCAAAGAACCATGTTCTATGTCAGCTGATGCTAAATCTCATCACGAAAACAACTAACTACCTTTTGGAGGAGCAATTTATTCAGCCACAAATTTCAGGCACATAAACCTGAACATGAGTCAATAGCATAATGGAAACAGCAAAATAAATTATTCATGGTAATGCCACAGGAAGGTGAAGGTAAGGGTGTACTTGTTTTAAGAGCAGTATAATTCATCCTCAGTGAATGTTGACAAAATTGCATCAAATGAAGGCGTGGAGATCAGGCATTTAGTGAGGAATTTCCTGACGTTACCCCCTAGCTGACCTCACTGTTCAATGGGTAAAACAGACTGAAAGGGACTTGAATCTCATATGTTTATGGACTGTCTCCAGTATGTTTATTTATTTCTGTCAGCTAAGATTAATGCAATAAAAATCAAGTAGGATATGGAGACATCAGTCAAATACTTTGAAATATTACATTGGGAAAGTATCAGATACATTTTGAGTTCTTATCCTCCCTCGTGTATTAATGGAAAGCTTAAGAAAATGAACTTACAAAGTCAGAGAGATGTTCAGTGGCTAAAAAACTTGGCCCATAAACAAAAGAACCTGATCCCATGTAAAAATTTCCAGTGGGTGTGCCAGCCCACCTGTAACTCCTGCCCTGAAAGGCAGAATTTGGAAATCCAGAAGTAAACATGCTAGCCAGACTAGCATTAATGGTATATTCTGGGATTAATTAGAGACTCAGGCTTAGAACAATAAGGTGGAAGAGCGATCAAGGATAATTCCTGATTTCACCCCTCTGGTCTACACATACACACACACACGCACACACGCACACACATACACACACACACGCACTCACGCACACACATGAAAAAGAAAAAAAAATGAAAAGCAAATTAGCACATAAAGTTAGTCACCTTTTAAAATGTCATAGTTGGGCTTTTTTTTCTTAAATTCATATATAAAAGGCTAATTATCTGTAAGTCATGAAGCATTCTTTATTGCATGCCAGATGATAAAGAACTAATGAAATCAGGAGAAAAATCAAGGGTAATTAGAAAACATTCAGCATTTTCTCTTTCATGAGAAATATGCAGAGAAAAGATAGATTATTTTACATAGATAATTTATTGCATCTGAAGGTTGATAGATTACTCACAATATTCTCACACATTCAAAAAGTAAAACAATAGTACATTGAAAAGAGAAAGTCAACCTTCTATTTATTAACCTTTAATGAAATATTCATCCAGTTTCATTTTGTAAAGAATATGAGTTTTTTTAACAAACTATCTGAATCAATTTAGAAACTAAATTTCTACTTGAGAAACATTTATTTCAGACTCTTTCCTATTTTTATATCTTTGCTCCTATTTTCAAGAACACCGGGTATATCCTACCAAAGAGAAGCTGCTATTCTACCACTTAGGAAAGGGTGTTTCACCAGCTCCATCTGTAAACTCATTAATCTTGCTCATTTGCATTTCAAAACTTCTCAATCTCCAAAGGAAAAATAAATAAATAAACATCTTGTTTATACCTTCCTGCTGTTTTCAATTTCAGAGAATCTAGTTACCAAAATAGAAAAAAAAAATCATTTTTAGCATTCACGTTTGTGGTTAAGGGCCCAAGGCCATCCAGCAGCATGCCTCCCTATTCATTG
Source organism: Typhlomys cinereus (assembly GCA_023101885.1). Classification (NCBI taxonomy): domain Eukaryota; kingdom Metazoa; phylum Chordata; class Mammalia; order Rodentia; family Platacanthomyidae; genus Typhlomys; species Typhlomys cinereus. The sequence continues at coordinate 2,989,858 of JALPQD010000177.1, forward strand.
GAAGGCCCCAATTCTATCTTTAATACACGAACATCCACATCAGGACCAGGTTGAAAGTACTGAGCAGATGAAGCCCAAGATCCTGCCCTACTTTCAGAAGAGCAACATTTGTGTATAAATCATCTTCAGAGAACCCTGCTGGTTCCTACAACATGTCATAAGACTGTCATTAGCACCATCACTATGTAGAGAAGAGCTTAGGACTCAGCTACTTCCCTGGACAAGTCCTCTGCTTTCGTGCTCAACAATAGCAGCAAATTCATAAACTTTTGAGACAGTATGACTTTTGAATCACATTAATTTCTTGGACTATCTGAGATATTTATGATGCTGGGCCCAATTTAGAAACAAGGAAAAGGAAGCAGGGGGATAGTTATTCTAGGACTATTGTAAAGCACCTAGTCCTACTGGAAAAAGATATTTAGGGACCAAAGAATTCTTGATCTTCTATGATCCTATGTAATTAATTCCAGCAACAAGATTGTATAAACCAAATGCTGAAGTATTGAAGATTCTATTTCTGTATATGGATGTCTGAGTGTATTTAAATCTTCTATCTATTTTCCCAATAGAACAGACTATTATAGCCTAACTCTCATTCTTGGGAATTCTCAATATATGTATACATGATACATATATAGACAATGAGTCATGGTTTGAATGAGAGTTTTTCCTCCACAGGCTCATGTATGTGCATCCTTAGCTGGTGCAAGGACATCACAGAGGATAGACCTTGAGGTTTGAAAGCTGAACCCTGCTTCTTCTTGGCCTCTGATTCCTAACAATAGCAGTAGTACCACTCAACCAGCCTCCTGCTTCTTCCTCCAGCCATGTATTCTGCTAAAGATTCCCACCAGAATGGACTATGGACCCTCTGGAATCATAAGCCAAAGAAATAGCCCATTTTCTCTTAAGGCATGCTTGTTTCTTGTGGCAGCAAAAAAAAAAAAAAAAAAAAAAAAAAAAAAAAAAAAGCAACTGAAACACAAAGATAGATAGATAGATGGATAGATAGATAGATAGATAGATAGATAGATAGATAGATAATAAATATGGTACATTCATTTCTACTACATTTCTCCTGTTTCAGGATTTTGGAAGTCCCACACATTAAAGGTGTTTCAGGGACCATTGTGGCAGCACACTTGTGAGAAACTCCTAAGAAACCTTTCAACCCTGCACTCTTCTTTAATACACTGAAACTTGTACCCATTATATCAATTTTAACATAACCCTTCGAGAAACAGGAGGGAGGCAGGCAGGAAGGATAGAGGATAGATTCGCTATTGCAAACAAAGAAGTTTCTAATATGAATACAGAATCCAGATTGGAAGTCAAGAGGAGGCACTAATCTTCAGTCTCTGGGATGAGCAATGTTGTTGCCATGCCAGTGAGAAGAGAAGACAAATGTTTGCAGGTAAGACCATGGTTAATGAGACAATGGATCCACACGGGTCCACCGGGTGCCTCTGTATTGGGTCTGTGACTCAGACAGGGCCCTGGCAAGGCAGCAAAGAAAGAGCTAAAGCTTGTTATCTTGAATGGGGGAAGATAACAAGCTTCTTGCAGTACGACTGCAGCTCCTTCAGAAGTGTTGCTATTCATTCATTCTGGAAAAGCATCAGCCATCGTTGCTCCACATATTGCTTCCACCACGCCTTCCCTTCCTCTCCTCTCCTTGGAACATCATTGTAAAATCAACCTGCCGCTTACATATTTTCCACCCTTTCTGGGTAATTCTCAACTGGAACTTCCTGTTCCCAAACATTGCAGTGGAGCTTTTTGTTAAGCATTTTCACTGAGACTTTTTCATGACAATTATTATACTTTTCACACATCTCAAAGATGTTTTCCATCTCTTCAAAAATATCATATTTGACTATGAGAGAGAGAGAGACAGAAACAGAGAGAGAGAAAACACAGACACACACAGAGATAGGACCACAACCTTTAGAAACCGCACCCTTTCCCCAACCCGCCATGCCTGGGACACGTGCAGTCCAACCGGGACTCACCTTGACCAAGGTAAGCTCCACCCCCCCACCCCCGCCCACCCCCAGAACCCCAGGCAGCCCAAGGGACTCAGCTCCTCCCACCAGCCAGCCGGAGCCTGGAGCTGCGCCAGGACGGGGAGGACCCCATCCTCCCAGTGCCATGCCCCCAGCTCCCCAGGTTAAATAGCGCCCTGCCACCCACTGCATCCCCCCTTTATCCAACTCACATCCCAGGACACAGGCAGTCCAGCCAGGACTCACCAAGACCAAGGTAAGCTCCGCCCCTGCCCAACCCCAAAACTTCAGGCCAAATAATTCAGTTCAGTGAAAAACGCACAGAAATTGAAAGGTCTCAAGAGTTAAGACAATGCCCCGGTCAAAAAGAAACAACACCCAAGTCAACAAATCTCCCACTGAAGGAATCAATCCCATAATGATAGACTCCAACCAGAACAAACCCACAGAAAATGGCCAAGAAAGCCTGACCCAAGGTAACGACTTTCAAATCATGATCATTACCATGTTCAATACCATGAAAGAGGAAATCCAGGAGGAATTAAATAACTGCATCAATCGCTTTGAAGAGGAACACAACAGACACTTGGAGGAGTTGAGAAAAACAGTTCAAGAAACAAAAACAAGCATAGAGCAGTAAAACAGACTCAAGCAGAGTTAAAAACTGAACTAAAAGACAAATTATCTTCAACCCAGAACTCAACAGAGTCTTATCAGCAGAACTGACGAAGCAGAAAACAGAATTTCAAACCTTGAAGACAAAGTATGAGTATTAACCAGCTCAATGGAAGAGGTTAAAGCCAAAAAGATACTCGAGGCAAACATTCAAGAGTTATGGGACACCCTGAAGCCTAACGTGTATCCATGGAATACCAGAGCAAGAATCTCAAAATACTACATCTGAGGAAATTTTTCAAACAATCATCAAGAAAAACTTTTCTCACGTAAAAAAAGAGAGTCCCATCCATATACAAGAGGCACTCTGCACCCCAAACAGATATGACCAAATTAGAAACTTGCCATGGCAAATAATAGTTAAAACACTCCACATTCAAGATAAAGAAATGGTGCTTGAACGCATCAAGTGAAAAAAAAAAAAACAAGTCACTCTTAAAAGTAAACCTATTAAAATAACAAATGACTTTTCAGTCAAAACAGTAAAAGCAAGAAGAGCTTGGAGAGACATACTTCAAGTATTGAATGAGTAAAAATGTCAACCCAGGCTGATATACCCCACAAAACTATCTGTCATGATCGAGGGAGAAAGAAAAATCTTCCAGCACAAAGACAACCTGAAGGGATTACATGTCCACCAAACCAGGCCTTCAAAGAATGCTAGAAATGATACTGGAGCTTGAAGAAAAAAACAGGAATATCCAGGAGAACAGAAGGGAAGTATAATACTACTAAAACCTAAAGGTGTAACAATACACTTACAAAAGCCACTAAACATAATAAATGTCTAGAATTAAAAATAGTTTCTTCATTGTAACATTAAATGTTAATGGACTTAACTCACCCATCAAGAGACACAGATTGCAAACTTGGATTAAAAATCACAATCCATCATTCTGCTGCCTGCAGAAAACCCATCTCACCACAAAAGATAGGCACATCCTAAAAATAAAAGGCTGGGGGCTGGAGAGGTGGCTCAGGGGTTAAGCCTCTGCCTTGCAGGCGGAAGGTCCTGAGTTCAGATCCCAGATCCCACGTGTAGACGCCAGGCGGAAGCAGGGGTGGCCTGCACTTCTGGTCCTGGTAGGGCGGGAGCCTGTGAATCCCAGGGCAGAAGGAGGTGGAGGCGGCCATGGTGGTTCCCGAATTCGTCCGTGTTTCTACACATACACAGACACACACACACACACACAGAGACACACACGCGCGTGCGCACATACACACGCACATGCGCACAGTTGAATAAATAATAATAATAATAATAAAAATAAATAAATAAAAGGCTGGACAAAAATTCTGCAAGCTAATGGAACCAGAAAACAGGCAGGAGTAGCCATTATGCTATTGGACAAAGTGGACTTCAAACCACAAAAAATCATAACAGACACAGATGGATACTACATTTTAGTCACAGGTACAATTCACCAGGAAGACTTCACAATACTGAACATGTATGCACCCAATATGGGCCCCCCTCCCTCACATTCATTAAGCAAACCCTACAATGTCTAAAGCAAGAAATCAATCCCAAAACAATAATTCTGGGGGATTTCAACACACCCCTCTCAACATGGGATAGGTCAACAGGTAAAAACTTAACAGAGACACTTTGGAGCTTAATCAAATCTTTAGTGTAATGGACCTTACAGATCTCTATTGAACTTTTCACCCACACACCAAAGAATACACATTTTTCTCAGCAGCACATGGAACTTTCTCCAAAATAGATCACATATTGGGACACAAAACAAATCTCCACATATATAGGAAAGTTGAAATTCTAGCCTGTACCTTATCAGACCACCACAGCCTAAAGCTTGACATCCATAACACAACAAGCAACAGAAAATACACTAACTCCTGGAAACTTAACACTATGTTGCTGAATGAAAACTGGATTCAGGAAGAAATTACAAAGGAAAATCAAGATTTCCTGAAAGTGAACGATAATGAAAATACAACTTACCAAAATCTCTGGGACACAATGAAAGCTGTCCTAAGAGGTAAGTTCATAGCTCTTAATGCCTACATCAAAAAAATGGAAAAATCAGAAATAAATAACTTAACAATGCACCTAAACGCTTTAGAGACACTAGAGCAATCTAATCCCAAAAGTAGTAGAAGGGAGGAGATGAGCAAAATAAGGGGAGAAATATCTGAAATCGAGATTAAGAAAACGATAGAGAAAATCAACCAGTCAAAAAGCTGGTTTTTTGAAAAAATCAATAAGATTGATACGCCCCTAGCTAAATTAACCAAAAGCAAGAGAGAGAAAACCCAAATTAACAAAATTAGAAATGAAAATGGAGTTATCACTACTGATACCCAAGAAATCCAGAGAATTATAACATCATATTTCAAAAACTTATACTCTGTGAAATACGACAACATGAAAGAGATGGATGAATTCCTAAGTAAACACAACTTACCTAAATTGAATCAGGAAGTTGTGAATTATTTAAATAGTCCTATAACATATGAGGAAATTGAGGAAGTAATCTCAAATCTTCCCACCAAAAAATGCCCTGGACCCGATGGATTCAGCACAGAGTTCTACCAGACATTTAAGGAGCTAATAACACCAATACTCCTTAAACTGTTCCATCAAATAGCAAAGGAAGAAACACTACCAAATTCCCTCTATGAAGCTAATATCGTTTTAATCCCAAAACCTAATAAAGATACACTTAAAAAAGAAAACTATAGGCCAATCTCTCTGATGAACACAGATGCAAAGATTCTCAATAAAGTCTTAACAAATCGGATTCAAAAACATATCAAAAAGATCACCCACGGGGATCAAGTAGGCTTTATCCCAGGCACACAAGGTTGGTTCAGCATACACAAATCAATAAATATAATTCACCATATAAACCTGTCCAAATTTCAAGACCACATGATACTCTCGATAGATGCAGAAAAAGCTTTTGACAAGATCTAACAGCCCTTTATGATCAAAACCCTAGAGAAGGTTGGAATGGAAGGAACTTTATCAATGTAATAAAAGCGGTCTGCAACAAGCCTACAGCAAGGATTATACTCAATGGGGAAAAACTGGAAGCATTCCCACTTCGATCAGGAACAAGACAAGGCTGTCCACTGTCACCACTTCTTTTCAATATTGTACTTGAAGTCCTAGCTGAAGCCATAAGACAAGAAAGGGACATAAAAAGGATTCAAATTAGCAAGGAAGAAGTCAAGTTATCTTTATTTGCAGATGACATTATACTATACCTGAGCGATCCCAAAAACTCCACCAGGAAGCTCCTGAAACTAATACAGAAGTTTAGCAGGGTGGCAGGATACAAAATAAATGTACAAAAATCAGTGGCCTTCCTATATGCCCAGAATGAAAGAAGCGAAAAAGCCCTGAGAGAAACAATCCCATTTACTATAGCCCCTAAAAAAAATGAAATATCTTGGGATAAACCTAACAAAGGAAGTAAGAGACCTCTATAATGAAAATTTTAAAACCTTAAAGAAAGAAATTGCAGAAGACATCAGAAGGTGGGAAGACCTCCCATGTTCCTGGATTGACAGAATCAACATCATAAAAATGACTATCCTATGAACTTAACCAGGTTTCTCATTACCTCACCAGAAGGGGAGGGCATATAGTCTAGCAGATAAAAAGTAATCATTTTGCAAATGGGTGATGGACCCCTCCTTCAGTGAGGTTTCCTACTCTTATTACATCTACCCTTGAATGTGCTATTACAACAAGACTCCAGTTTAACAGCTTTTTGTCTCTGGCCAGGGGGTGACATACAGTGCCCAGCAGAATGGAGTGAAGGGAATTGCAGGAGCAGCAAAACTGCAAAAGAAAATCAACAAACCACAATCCAGAACTTCAGAGACTCTATATCAATCACATAGTACTAGGCCAGCCTAATCTCTCCCCATCCTGGAGCTCAGGGACATTTGCGGAAGAGGGGGCGGTAAGATTGTAAGAGCAAAAGGATGGGAGGAGCAAAGATTTGCAAGATTCTCAACAATAGTTGGGGCCAAAGCAATCATAATGGGACTTTGCATGCCCTGCGCAATGTCCAGCGCACTGTTGCCCTCATAAAGTCTAGCATCTGTTAAGGGCACCGAGACCCCTGGAGGCAAGGGATTGACAGCCATAGTAGTGATCTTATGCTTAAGGGGAACAAGAGAAAGGGCTTATGGAAATGCCACTGGGTCCTTATATGTCATCGGAGAGGAGGACCCAGTGGAGAGTTAGGCGTACACAATAAAGGACTCTCTGAAAATTGGGGGGGAGGCACTGGGGGAAGAGGAGGGGGAAGAGGGGGTTCGGGGGGAGGAGGGGGAGGGAGGGATCTGGTAAAAAATTTTAAAATGTATAATTAAATTTTTAATAAAAATAAAGGAAAAGGAAAAAAAAGAAAAAAGAAAATTAAAGAAAAACATAAAAAAAAAAATGACCATCCTACCAAAGGCAATATACAAATTCAATGCTATACTAATTAAAATCCCAAAGCAATTCTTTAAAGAAGTTGACTAAACAATCTCAAAATTCATATGACGGCACAAAAGACCCAGGATAGCAAAAACAGTCCTGAGTAACAAAAACACGGCTGGAAGTATCACCATACCAAACCTTAGTCTACACTACAAATCCATAATTGTAAAAACAGCCTTGTATTGGCTCCAAAATAGACCCACAGATCAATGGATAAGGGTTGAAGACCAGATATAAGCCCAAACAATTACAGCCATTTGATCTTTGACAAAGGGGCCCAAAAAATCCAATGGAAAAAGAACAGCATCTTCAACAAATGGTGCTGGCAAAACTGGATCTCTACATGCAGAAGATTAAAGCTGGACCCATACTTCTCACCATGTACATGAATTAACTCCAAATGGATCAAGGACCTTGATATAAGACCAGAAACTATTAAAACCATAGTTGAAAGGGTAGGGAACTCCCTCGAGCTGATTGGGCTAAGCCAACAGTTCCTAAACGGACATCCAATAGCACAGTCACTACAACCAACACTCAACAGATGGAATCTTGTGAAATTAAAGAGCTTCTGTTCAGATAAAGAGATCGTAACTCAAGCACACAGGCATCCCACAGAATGGGAGAAAATCTTTACTAACCACATATCTGATAGAGGTCTATTATACAGAGTGCACAAAGAACTTAGAAAACTAAACACCAAGGAAACCACTGGCCCAATTAAAAAATGGCCCCTGGAACTTAAAAGAAGCTTTACCAGGGACAAAATTAAAATGTCTAACAAATATCTTTAAAAATGCTTCACATCCTTAGCCATCAGGGAAATGCAAATCAAAACCTCCCTGAGATATCATCTCACCCCTATCAGGATGGCAAAAATTCACAATACAAACAATACCAAATGCTGGAGAGGATGTGGAGAGAGGGGAACTCTCTTACATTGCTGGTGGGAGTGCAGGCTCATACAACCACTCTGGCGAGCCATCTGGAGATTCTTAAAGAAGTTAAAGATTGAAATGCCATATGACCTTGCTATAACACTTTTGGGAATAACCCCCCATACAGCAAAAATTCACCTTGATAGCACAAGCACGACCATGTTCATAGCAGCACTGTTTACAATAGCAAAGTCATGGAATCAGCCCAAATGTCCAACAGTTGATGAATGGATAAGGAAAATGTGGTACATTTATACTATGGAATACTACTCAGCCATCAAAAATGATGATTTAATGCAATTTGCCAGGAAATGGATGGAATTAGAAACAATTATATTAAGTGAAGTATCCTAGACATGGAAAATTAAGCACCATATGTACTCCCTAATAGATGGATCCTAGTACCATACTCACTTAGAGACACTCAAAGACAAATCTCTGTAATACCTACAGTAATTGTAAAGAATATAAACAGGAGGGATGGGGACTGAGGGCCCCAACAGAAACAGAGGGGACCAAGTTACAGCAGAGAAAATAGGCCACCATCAAGGACTGTAAGTAAGTAATGAGACATCTGATTAAATTCACAGACTTTTTTTCCTGATAATTTCCAACTGATGGGGTACGATCTTACTAGAAGGGGAGGGCATATAGGCTGCTAGATAGAAGGTAACCATTTTGCAAATGGGTGATTGACCCCTCTCTCACTGCAGTCTCCTACTTCTATTCCATCTACCTTTGAATAGACTCTTATAAAAGACACTAATTTAACAGGTTTTTATCTCTGGCCAGGGGGTGACATCCAATACCCATCAAGATGGAACCAAGGGCATTGCAGGAATAGCAAAACTGTAAAAAAAAATCATCAACAAACCATAATTCAGAACATCAGAGACTCTATAACAACCACTTGGAATCAGGCCTGCCTAATCTCTCCCCATCCTCAAGCTCAGAGAAATTTGCAGAAGTGGGGGCAATAAGATTGTAAGAGCACAGGGATGGGAGGAGTCATGATATGCAAGATACTCCACACAAGTTAGGGCCAAAACAATTATAACAGGACTCTGAATGAACTGTGCAATGACCAACATATCGTTGACCCCTCAAATTCTAGCATGGACGAAAGGCACTATGATCCTTAGAAGCAAGGGACTAACAGTCATAATAGTGTTCTTATACTTAAGGCGAATGCAAGAAAGAATTCTAGGAAATGCCATGAGTCCTTACACCTCATCAGATAGGAGGACCCAGAGGAAAGTTTGATATACACATTAAATGATGCTTCAGAGATGGGGGAGGGGGCACTGGGAGAAAGGGAGGGAGGGGGGAAAGGAAGGGACAAAGTGGGGAGGGAACAGGGAGGTCCAGGGAGGGGTGGAGGGAGGGAGGGGACAGGGGTTCCTATTATGTTTGTATGAGCAGAAAAAAATTAATATTAAACATCATAAATGTTCAAAAAAAGAAATCGCTCTGCTCACCATGGGGGCTCATGTGGATTCAAATCAAATCCCAGATTTGCCCACCGATACTTTGACCTATATAGATGCATCTTACAGGTTCTCCCTTTCCACTGACTATAAAATCTATGTGGTCAGTTTTTTCATTCCCTACTCTTTACTGATGACAACGAGCACTGGTTGTGCCAAAATATTTTTGATGTTTCCATAATGTTACATTATCATGTCTCAAAATGTCAAAGAATAACAAAAGTGTAAGTACTGATTTCAATTATCCACTTACCTTTAACCTTCATGAATCATTGTTATAGTTATGTGCATTATAACAATATAGATATCTTACAAACATAAACAAAAGTGTTTTGAATCAGAAAATTGAGAATGCATTTATTATAGTTATAGGGATAGATGATAGATAGAAAGACAGGGACATTTCGACTATTGAGTTTTGTTCTAATTTATGATGCTTTTTATTTATTTTCCTTTATTTTTCTTGTCTTTCATTGAATAAATCAAGTTTTCTTCTTTTCCTCTCTGCAAAAATACTTTATACAGCACTAAAAAAACGGAATCACTTCAGTGATATAAAAATTTTGTGCCAACAATACGACTCTAAAGTCAAATTTGCTTGCTCCCTATCCTGACAACCTGAGTTCAATCCCCATCACCCACATATAGCAGAGAGAACCTATTCCTGTATGTTATCCTATGATCTTTACAGGTACTACAGCATGCACACCCAATTAACTGAGTAATTAGTTACCAAAAAAAAGAATTTTAAAATAATTTGGGTGCCAGAACAAATTCTTACATGGTCCTAGAATCTTGGATTCTGGCTCTTCTTCCTGCTGTCCCACTACGCAGTCATCCCATGGCAGCTCTGTCCTCTCTTAGCCGTGTGTTTATTAGTGGCTCTTTCTCCCTCTTATCTCTGACCTTAAGCTGTCTTCTCTGCTCTAATACTCTCCCTTCTTCCTTGCCTCCCTTGGATCTAGTGTCTAAAAGTTTCTTCCCATTTCTCTCATTTTCAGTAAAAAGTGTGGGAGGGGGAAAAAACTTGACTTCTGAAAGCAGCTCTACAAGGACTAAAGAAGGAAGTGGATGCACTTTCCATTTCAAATTCTTGACTTTTAACTTTTAAATTATTTACTCCTTTTTCCTACAGAGTTTAATTGAGAATTCCCTGAGAGCTATGACTCATTCATTCCTTGTGATGATATTTCCCATTAATTCCTTAGAAGTCCTCTATGCAAACCCAACATTCCAGGCTCCTTATAGTTTCTGGTGATTGACTTTTGTGTGTGAATGTAGGGCACACTGGCTTTTGGCCACAGGTCTTGCAATTTTTGTTTCATTCATTAAATTGTGGATTTTTTTAGGCATTCAGAAACGTTTAGGTCAGAGATTCACCCAGAAGATAGTTGGCTTTGGATCTCATAGAAATTTCTAATTGATCACTGTGTATTTGAGAGGGATGGTCTTAACATTGCTCAATAAACCTACCTTTGGTTACTTTTCAGTATCCCAAAATGTTTTATTTATCAAAGGAGTTTTCATCATTAGCTACAGGATGATTTGTCTCTTCAAATTTTTATCATTATCCTATCCAGACGTATTTTGAATCATCAAAAATTAGCAGCAGTGATCTAAATTCAGTGATTTTTTTGCTCCACCCACTGTACTTGGACCATGGAATATGAGGCCAGATCCAATGCTGGCTGATCCAGCTAAAATCAGAACTCCTTCTCCAGGTTCCACAATTGCTTTCACTGCTAATTTGCATATGCAACTTAGAGGAGAAAAGGAGATTTATTTGGCTTAAGGTTACAGACTGGTTACAGTCCATTATGGCAAGAATTACATAATAGACAGCATAGCTGAAGGCAGAAACAGGAGGCCATTTCAGGTCACTGCAGCCATCAGGAGGCAGAGAGAGCTAAAACAAACTGAGAGGAAAAAGGCAAGCCCACCAAACTTCAATGCCCACCCTTTCTACCTCTTAAAGGTGTCACAGCTTTCCCAAACATTAGCACCAGCAAGGTATTTCAACACATGTGCCTTTGGGGAGCAACTCACACCCCAACCATGACACCAGGGAATGAACATCTGCCTCACCATGAACTTGACTGGGAAGGCAGAACAGGTTCAATAACATCACACATGCTTCACATACAAGTTCCTGCAACTGTGAAGTTCAGGCAGTAAGAAAGACAGACAGATCAGCCCACTGGAGCAATAAAACCTTCTTATAAAATTGTGACATTAGCTTGAAAAGAATAAAGGGATGAAATGTATTCCAGTGAGACACAGATGTCAGCTTGACAACTGAGAATTAAGACTTTGGTCACACCAAAAGAGAATTTATTTAGTTAAAGAAAAACCTGGGCAAATGTGTGGAAGATTCTGACTGAGGTGGGCCGATCCAAACTATAGTGGGTAGGACTGTTCTCTGCACAAGATGGATAAGATGGAGAGAGCTGTTCAGTATTTTGGGAGATGGTCATAGTGGGGAGCTAGAAGAGTGCCCCTCCCTCAGCTCTTCGTGCAGACATGGTGTGGGCAATTCCCTTGGCTCCTGATATATCCATGAATTCACCCGTCATGCTGATGATCTATAACCAGGAACTGTGAGCAAAATAAACCCCATGTTCCCATAGGTGTTTTGAGTCCTGTGCTCCTATCAACAACAGAAGAATTACTGAAACAGATAGAAAATATTGTTTAACACAATTTCAAGGTCATGATGTTCGCAGAACATCCCCAAATTATTGGATGTCCTTGACACTTAATAGTTGGTTAAAAAAATAGGCTTTTCTGCACCCCACTCAGAATACATGAGATGAGCTTTCAGTTCTATTTCCTTATAGATTGAAATTATGTCTCTTTTCATTTTCCTGACTATAATGGAATGGCTGCAAAGAATGGGTTGCTCTCAATTATATATTGCAAATATGCAAGTAAGTATTCATCTACAGAACCTTATTTCTGGATTTTCTGGCTGAGACCAAGGGCAGAGCTTGGGAACAAATCACCACTGGCAAGTGCTGCCTCCCAAGATGGAGAATGGACCTCCCCATGTGTTTCCCTGTAACTATGATAAAGACATAACCCAGGCAACTTCGGGGGGAAGAGGGGTTTTTATTCACACTCATCATCATGATAGAAGTGTCACCAGAAGAGGTTGAGGGAACCAGTCACATTATACCCACAGGAAGACTTGAGAGAGGGACACACTTACTCACTTGTCAGTTTGCCAAAGTCTGCCAGCTTCTCTCTGCTTTATCCACTTGCCCAAAAATAGTCTTACTTAGGATGGGCTGGGCTGTTCCACATCATTAGATAATCTCAGTTGTCAATTTGGCACTTGGAACCAACTGCCACACCCCCAAATGAAACTGTTACCCCTTATTAATGTCATTTCTAACCAAACACCTGAGGACAGAGTGCCTCAAGATAACAAAGCAGCTGGATGCTGCTCCCAAGCTTCAAAGCTGCAAACAATGAGGAAAAGAAAATGACGTACAAAGTGGCCAGTTTCTGCAGAATGACCTCTGAGAGGTTACTAATAAAGTAACTTGCTTCCAGTATCTGCTGCTGAGTGTTTTCTGCCATTGTTCAGTTCCTTCCATGAGTTTAAAAATGTTTTTTTTTATCATATTGAAATTGTTTGTGAGAACTCTGCGGGATTTGTTTTTGATTTTTAGTTTTATTTTGTTTTGCTTTGCTTTGTTTTATTTTCTTTCACCAGTTCCAAGAAGCCAAGAGGACAGAAAGCACTTCCCAGTAGACAATATTTTCCTTAGCCTGATCTGTCCTCTGCCTCGACACTTGGCCACTACTTCCAGTGCACACTAAGAAAGTTCACTGACTGTCTCCTTACACATTTCCTCAGCATGCATCACACACACACACTCTTAACACACACACACACACACACACACAAATATACCTACACCTACCCACACATATTCATATACAGAAACACATGTGCACCACATGCACACACATACACACTAGCACACACACACATATACATTAGCACACATACAAACACATTCACGCATACAGACACAGTCACATGTAACCTTACACATACATAATCTCACCCATACCCAAACAAGTATACTCACACTATCACACACACACACAGTATTTGCATACGTACACACACACCACCAAGAGGTTTTGAACTTCAAGACTTTGGTTTATCATCCTGCATAAGATGTTTTGCATCACGTACTCCAAGCCTCAATGAAAGCATGAGCATGTTTCCATCACCCTCCCAAGACTCCCCCTGCCTGGCTGGTCCACTCCACTGCAAGTTCCCTGCTTCTGCATTTGTTCATCTCTGGGGTCCAGACAAAGGCCCAACAACCAAGCAGAGCATCTGAGCAGTTCGCTTTTTTCAGAGTTAATTGTAGCCCTGCTGCTTGGAGTGCAGCCACAATCACCTGTTTCCCGGAAGAGTCTTTGATGCCAACCTCCTGCTCTGGGGGAGATTACAACTTGTGAACACAGATTCCTCCAGTCACCAGGAACACGCAGAATGAAAGCGAAGCTGCTTCTCTGCTGCTTGTGAACTCCACACCTCTCAGACACCGTGTCAGGTACTCTGTACACTGACGCACTTGTGTCTATGAAATGTAGATCTTTCCTTGTCATTTCAAACCAAGGCTTCGGTCCCCACGATAAATGTCTTACGCACCTGTTGCGATTTTCTGAAGTGTTATGATCTTCCTATAAATGGATGCTACTGGTCCACCAACAGCAGGCTGTGATCTTTGAAATATCTACTTTCACAGGAAAGCACCTTCCATGCTGCTTTCTGGAGTGTACTGCTTTGAAAAACTCAAAATTGTCTATGAGAATGTTGCCTGGAATTTAAAGCTAAGGTGTCCCTGATACACAAGGGCCTCCTATTTCAGCATGTTTACAACCATGTCAATGTTAGAAATGTAAGAAGACATCAAAGTGCACGCAGATATTTGACACATCTGTGCAGTTTGATATTTCTTTGGCTAGGAAAATTTAAGAGAGAAAGGTTTTTTTTATTTTTCAGAGAACAAATTCCTTTTGTTGTGTGATTGAGTTTTCACATGTATGTGTGTATGCATGTATGCACATGTGGGGAGTATATGTGAGTGTGTGGGTATATGTGCCCTAGTATACTTGAGTATGTGCTTATAGATCCCCAAGGAATCATCTTCAATCTCTCTTCTACCTTACCGTTGTGCACCTGTAATTTAACCCAGTAGTAGGCCATTAGGGCTAGTCTGGTCAGTCAGCTTGTTCTAGAAATTTCTAGACTCTGTCTCCCAGGACTAAAATTATAGACAGGCTTCTATACCTGCCTGGCATTTTTACATGGGATCTAGGGATGTGAATTCAGTTCCCTTTGCTTATGCATCAAGGACTTTACCCACTGGACCATCTCTCCAGCCCACAAATTACTGTCATAAAGTTCTGTCCCTGTTTGACCAGCACTCAATGCATTTGCTGAAGCAGGAAGACCCCAGGTGCTTCTCAGACCTGACTCAAATAAGAAGGAAGGGTGAAGATCAACCTTGACCTCAACGTGTGCACCTTGGCACACAAGCAGCCCCCCATAGACACACAATAAAAAAGAAATTAATTAATAAAATGTTTGACATGGAGACCAGGCCATTAGTGTGGCAATGGTAGACCTCTTGACAAGCAGATTTAGGTCTTGGCTTCCATCACCAGACCTTGAAAACACACACTTGCACACACACACACTTGCACACACATGTGTACACACACATGCACAAACACACAGGCACATATGTACACATACACAATAAACACATGCACATAAGCACACATACTGCACATATGCACATGCACACACACATACCACACATGCATACACACATGGAATGGAAAATACAAAGGAATACAAAGGAAGTATAGCATATGTAGGAAGAATCCTCCATTACAATTGTGTTTATAAGGTGCTTAAATTGTCTT
Organism: Typhlomys cinereus; assembly: GCA_023101885.1. Classification (NCBI taxonomy): domain Eukaryota; kingdom Metazoa; phylum Chordata; class Mammalia; order Rodentia; family Platacanthomyidae; genus Typhlomys; species Typhlomys cinereus. The sequence continues at coordinate 3,005,390 of JALPQD010000177.1, forward strand.
GTCTCTATATGGTAGTTTATTAAATTTATATTTAAAATTAAACATTAAAAACGGGGGAATGGAAGCAAAATACGTTCTTGTATTCTTATGTTAGTGATATCTCACTCTCCTTTCTTCTGTCTCTCTGTCTCTCTGTCTCTCTGTCTCTCTCTCTGTCTCTCTGTCTCTCTGTCTCTCTCTCTCTCTCTCTCTGTCTCTCTCTCTTCTCTCTCTGCAGGTTAATAGCAGAATTTGCAAAGTAGCCAGCAGCATCACTACTCTTTAGGACCCCATACTTTTTTCCATCTTCAAAGACTTACAGAATTCGGACTCCCAATCATCACCAAAGAGAAAAAAAACTGTAATAATTCCAGCTTAGTGAATAACAAACCCAGGCATTTCTTTAAATATGAATCCAGTGTCTGGGCCCTCATCTTTATTCACAACACCAAGTCATTATTTATTCAGAGCAAAGATAAGTTTTAATTTTCAACTTATCTGTAATTAAAAGAGTTGCACTTCCTACCAACCTAAAATATGTTCAAACGGGCTACATTTTATTTCCCTGAACCATTTTCATTCTATCTTTCTGTTTAAAATCCTCTTTAGTGCTAGGATTACTGTTTGTGTTCATGTGGGTGCAGGCACCTGTGCACGTGTGCTCATGTCGCAGATACATGTGCACGTGAAGGCCAAAGGTCAACTAAGCTATTCTTCTGTAATCATTACTTTGGTTTATTTCATATGATTATTGTTTGAGAGAGGGTCTCTCATTAGCATGGAACTCACCAAGTAGGCTGGATTGATTGCCAGAGAGCCCAAGCAACACCTAACTCCACAGCATTAACATTGCAAGAGCTCACCACCATACCTGATGAAATTAATTAATTAATTAATTAAATTGATTCTGGGGCTTGATCTCAGGTCCTCACATTTGTAAGGCAAACACTTTACCATTTGAGCTATTTCCCTAGCCATGGTTGTACTATTTATGAAATTTATTTTATTTGTGAGTGAGATGACAATACTTGGATATTACAGAAAAGTTATGTGATCCAGAAATGATTGGATGTGCACAAGGTTTAATGTCTCTATGGCATCTCTGCTGTCATCACTAAGAGCAAGGGAGCACAGGCCAGGGATAAAAGCAAGGCGTTTGACAAAGAGAATCTCAGAACAAATGGACATCCAGCAACCCTATTCCCAAGTCTGTATCTCAAGAACTTCAGTCCATTGTGATAAGGACATGTATACTTCATAAGTGGATGAACAAAGGCCATATGGAGTCTTTCCATAAGGGATTCCCACTTAGCCTTTAAAAAAAAGGAGTCTGGCAGGATAGCTCAAGTGTGGCACCTCCTTGAAAACCTGGTGAACTGAGTTCTTTCCCTGGAAACACACATGGTGAAAGGAAAAAACTGACTTCCAAAAGTCTTTCATCCTCTAACGTCCTCCTGTACATGAAAACATGCATGGGCTCATTCTGTCTCTTGCTCCTCTCATTCTCGCCCTCTCTCCCTCTTCATTTCCCTTCCTCCTTCCCTCCCATTTTCTCATAAATAAATAAAAAAAGAAATGATAAGAAGTTAAAAGAAGGAAGTCCTGTTATTCGTGATTTCATGGATGAACGTAGTGGGCACTGTGCTAAGCAAAATAATCAAATAATGCAAGACAAGCAGCACATATCTGTTCTGTATTCTATAGTCTATCCGTGTATAGACATTTAAGCAACTATGCTTATGGAAGCAGAAAATGGAATTTTGGTTGACAGAGCAAAGAAAAACAGAACTAGGGAGCTTCTGGCTATAGGAAAAGAATTCAAGTGAAACCACTGGCTGCATGTTAGCTATACAGGAAGATGGATAGGTTAATTGCCTTTATTCAATTATGCCATACAAGAAATTTATGTCATCTTTCTTTATCATTATCCATAACTATACTTTGTTCCAAAGTTTAAGCAAACACTTCTTTGTACTTTAAAAGAATAATTTAGTACAGATTTGGACATCCACTGGACAACTAGAGAGAGGGTCTGAGGAAGGACAAATATACCCAGGAGAACAGACCATTTTTGCCTTTGAATTTAATTTGCCCACAACTGTACAATAGGTATTCTGTGGAATTGTTTGTTGCATATATGTAACCCAGAAGTTCACAGTGACATGGAAGAGCATGCCTCTTGTGCACTCACTCTAGAAAACTAGAGGGGATGGGAGGCTGGCCAATGTTAGGATGTTTGAGATAAAGCTGTAAAGTGTGGGCAGTCCTCTGAAGGTTATCTGGCTGCATCTGAGCAAAGTCAGTCTGGAAATCAGCTTGCAAATCTACCGCAGCAATTCCTCTGGAAAGACTTCCAGTGTCTTCCTGTTCCCATCCCAAGAACGCCTCTCCTAACCTTGGGTTCCATCTTTCCCCGGGTAATAAAAGGAACGTGATGCTGCAGTATAAAGACCTACTCAGTGGAAAACGAGTGTCAAGAATGATTTTTGCGATGACTGAGAGAATCTATTTAATTTTTTTTCTAATACGTGTTCTGTCTTGTGCTGGCTAAAATAGTTTTTAAACCAAGAGATGATGCCTTTGATATTTGGATCAACCTAAATAAGGAGTTGAAGTAACAAAGCATATACATAGTGTATGTGACTTTGTAAAAATGAGTTTATTAAGAATTTCATAATTAAAATATTAGTATTGGATTGAATCTCAATATCAGTTCTCTAATAATTATCGATTGGAAGTGAGTCTTGTCACACAGGAAATTACCAAAACCCAAAGAAAACCCTAAATCATGCATTAGGAGTGAGGGTCTTAATAAAATGAAGCCAAGTATGGTTGTACCTATCTGTAACCTCAACCCTCAGGAGATGGGGTTAGGTAGTCAAGGTCATCCTAGGATATACAAGACCCATCTCAGAAAAACATTAATCAAAGTAATTCTGTTTCACCTCCATATTTATTTCATTATATTACTTTCATTTTCCATATTTTCAATACTGACATGGCTGGCATCTTTAACGAAAAGTCTAATCCAATAAAGATGTTTTTCATAACAGTTTTCCGACAGATTGAACAATAGCTTATTCAATCAGCCATAATAGAAATAAAACTTAGCAACTGTTAAGTTCTAGGAGCTAAGTTAGCATTTTACATAAGCCACAACCTTCTTTCTGAGTAGTCATTCTATGAGGGAGGAGATACTAGTTTTCAGGTATATATGAATAAAAAACTAGCTTGAGAACATCAGAAACCTGCCCATTGTGGCTATAGTCAAAAATGCAGAGGTATTCAATAGTTCCACAGTTCAAGATCCTACAGGGGAACATCAGTGTCTCCCCCTCCTCCTTTTCCTCTCCTCCTCCTCTTCCTCCTCTCTTCTTACCCCTTCTCCTCATTCTTCTCCTCTTCTTTCTCCTCCTCTTCCTTCTTCTCCTCCTCCTCCTCTTCTTTCTTTTATTTCTCTCTCATGAAAAGAGGGTAGGGAAATTCAGAAGCAAGGTTATTGATACGACACCATTAAGGTTGGTTCAAACCTTAATAAGAATAGGAACATTCTGAAACCATAACTACTAAACTCCCATTTTATAACAAGATGCTGAGCAGTAATATTCTGTAGTAATCATTAGATGTGGAGGTTCTTTTCCCTCCTATGAGTGTGCCTGGCTTGAGTGGAAGCTTGCTTCCAAATTAGAAAAGAATATTCCAGGAGTACTTCAACATGCATTGCCCAGTCACTGCTCAAAACAGAAATTCAAATAGAGAGAATGAAGAAATGCTCCTCTTTGCACATTTTACCAAGCAGGTGAATTATCAGGCTGCTTCTCTATGATAGTTAGCTTTTAGGAAATTGACATCATCAATCAAATATCCAGTTATCAGTCTCCTCTGGAAAATCAAGAGCGTATTTCAGCAATATGTTCACATTAATTGCTGATAATTGCAGTCGTATCAAAATCACCTGCTAATACAGACAAACTGTATTAGCAGACAAATAATCCATTGATTATCTATTTTAAGGGGATTTTTAAAGCCTTAAAGAAGTAGAACCCCATAAACAGGAGAGGTCTCCAACTTCTACCTCCTTAATTCACTGGCTGCATATTCAGTTGTTCATGTAGTCCTAGAATCTCACAGAACTTCTTTAGGCCAGACTTTAGTGAAGACATATATTTACCTTTGATTTTTGGTCTTTAGGAGAAAATCTATCTTTTCAATCCATAGGGCAAATCCTATCATAATTTGCACATAGGCACTGAATGACAAATAACAGTAATAATTTGAGTAGTTTCCTTCCTACGGCTACTTATGGTGAACATCCAAGCTCAGGCGATGTCAAAGGGCAAAATCATTTTGTCTTCACCTGACTTGGCTTCCGCACAGGTTAACACAGCTGTATTTGCAATTCGGAAGTGACGGCTCTTGGTCTCCATGTGAAGCTGAGCTCATGCAGGGTGGCCTTGCACTTTATAACTGCACAGTGACTATTGTGCCACCTAACTGAGATTCCATCTAGTTTTTTTCTTGTCACATTAGGGAGAGGAGAAGCATTATAATGAACAGGTTCTCAGCAAAAGAAGGTAGTAGATGACGGTGTTCAGAGCAGAGCTGGGTAGCAGTTTCTTCTGTCATCTGTTGGCTTATATGAGCTGATTTATGATAATCATTTCTGTAATAAGTATTCTAGAATGAATATCGTTACATATACTCTTATTCACAAATTCAAATTTCAGTGAAATTGGGGAAGGTCTACAAACTCTTTTAGGAAGTACCTATCAATAATTTCAAAAAATAAATCTGGTCATGTATGGCAGGGCATATCTTTGATTCCAGCACTTGGAAGAGCAGAAGCGGGAAGACTGTTACAAACTGCAGGCCAGCCACCTTTACGAAGATAGACTCTGTTTCAGTAAACGAATGAACAAATATACAAATAAATGTGTAAACTCCATAATAACTTAAGATCTAATCCAGTGCATGTCCTGTGGTTGTTTTATCCTGTTTCTTTTTGAGCTGGCCAGTAGAAAAGTGGAAAAATGACTAACACAGAGAATTTCCCTTCAGATTGTCAGCTGATAAACTATTTCTCCATCTTCTTGCTTCACTGATCGGGAAGGCTGTAGTTAACGGCCTTTTATTACAAACTTCCTTCAGTCCTCGACCCAGCAATTAGACACGGGCACGCTCCGTGACCCCTTGCTGCCCCCCACCAACTTTGATCACAACTTTGCTCACTGACACACGGCTAATAACCAGGAGTGGCACGAACTGAACCTTCAAGACCCTGATTTATTCTTTAACCCATATCCTTGGCCAAATAGGGATGTAATTAGCCATTCTACCAACTGCCAACATAACCTGAGCCTGAGATGGGGTTGACAAAAAAAAAAAAAAAAGGAAAGAAAAGAAAAGAAAAAAAATCACCAACTGGTCAGAGCAGAAAGGCTTCTAGAACAAGAAGGTGGAAAAACTGAAGACTCACCACAAGGATTTTGATTTGGAGATTAGACATTGTGGCAGCTTTAAACAAAGTACTTTGGCTGACAGTTTGGTAACAATAGGGTTCCTGGGGTCATTATTAAAAGTTATCTTCATATTTGTGGGTTTCTTGAAAAACACACACACGCGCGCGCACACACACACACACACACACACACACACACACACACACACTGAATTTCATTAAAAATCACCCATCGTTTCATCTTATATGGATAAAGTCAACATTGTCAGGTACATTTCTCATGAAAATCAAATGGAGTTACATATTATGGACCTAATTCTTTCCATTTAGCATCATGTTACATACATCTGCTGTGTCAAATACTTGCCTTCGCTAAAAATAAGTTTCAGTAGTATGGATTAGGTATTCTTGTTTATATTGTTTTTGCATATTCTCTCATTTTCAGAAAAACATTGCAGAGGAATTTAAAATTGGGGCTGGTGAGATGACTCAGCGAGTTCAGTACATTTGCTTCAACCTGGTGGTCTGAGTTTGATCCTCAGAGCTCACACGTGGAGGAAAGAAAGAACCAATATCCTCTGACCCCCCATTTCTTTCTCTCTTTCTCTCTCTCTCTTTGTGTGTCTTTCTTTGCCAATAAATAAATGAATAGAAAAATAATATATAAAATATCACACAACTTTCTTTTTAAAAAAACTTTATCATGTGTGTGTATGTGTGTGTGTGTGTGTGTGTGTGTGTGTGTGTGTGTGTGTGTGTGTAAAGCAAAACAGGGTCAGAAGTGCAGGTCACTGCCCTTTCCACAAAGGCTGTGGGATCCAAACTCAGGACCTTCTGCTTTCAAGACTGAGTCTTAATCCCTGAACCATCTCTCCAGCCTACAACTTACTTTCTATAACATTTTCCTGAGAGGGTTTCGCTTTACCCCCAAAGAGATTCTATCCTTCAAAGTCTCAAAATTTTCTCAAGAAGTAAAATTTTTGGCCTGATTAGATCGCAAAGGACCAGTGACTGCTTTTGCAGCTGAATTAGCCTCAGCACATTTTGCCGAAAATCTCTAATGCACTGTCCATGTTTTTCCACTGCCTTCCTTTCCTGTTAGTAAATATCCTTTAGGCATTAATTTTTCTGATGTTTCAACAATAATTCTTGTTCTTGCTTGAAGCAAATGCTGTGTTACTACACTATTCATTCAGGGTAAAAAGTGTCTGAAACAGAAGAATGCTGTTTTTCACTCTCCATCCTTATATCTCTGAGTTCATTCACATCATTTTTGTCTGCTGATACCGTCATCTCACACACCCCCAGCACACAGAGTCTTCCCCTCCCTTCTCCTCCTTTCTAGGACCATGGAGTGAGAGTAGCATCATAAATTCAAACCACATGATCTGATTATTTTTATAGGAACAATTTGAAAATAGCCAGGTTTATATCAGACTGGCTATTTTGCCAGTTTGGCTCTCAGTGATAAAAAGTACTGATTAGAGCTATCTTAAAAGACCAAGAAAGTGGAGTTGGCTATTGTAACTGGGACAATTAAAATAGAAAAGGGCTGGAGCTCCAGAGTTCAAGGGCACAGCATCACCTGCTTTGTCTCTCACTGCTCCTTCTTTCTGTCTAGCTTCACTCTTGGGCAGGCATTTCTGGGGGACTTGCAAACACTGCCTGCAGTTCTACTCTTCCACTGGGCATCTGCCTGCCCTGAAAGGGAAGTTCTTCCCTCTGAGGACTTCTTCTCACTACTCTCCTCTGACAGGGACTGACGGACAGCCGAACTCTGACTTCTGCTTCACAGCAATCCATCTTGGGTGAGAGATTTGGTTTCATTTGGCCATCAGCTGCTTCATGTTTATGTCACTGAAGTCACACTCACACAGTAGGGTGATCACTTCACTTCAGAAACCACATGGACTTTGAGTAGCATAGTGTTCTGGGAGAAAAAAGCATGAAAACACTATTATTAAAGGAATTAGATAGATAGCCACATAGATAGCCACATAGATAGATAAATGATAGATAGATGGATGAATGGATAGATAGATAGATAGATAGATAGATAGATAGATAGATAGATAGATAGATAGATAGATAGATAGGAATTACTGAGAGAGGGGAAAACCTCATTTTCCAGACTACAACTGTATCCAACTTATGTTGGAGAAGGCCAAAGAACTGAATTAGCTCTGTCCATCTCATCCTCCATTCAGAAATGGTGCCACCCAATAATGGGGCTGGGTCTTCTCACAGCAATCAGACAGTCTCCTTCAGGTTTGCTCAAGACTTGTCTCAACTACTAATTATGCTCAGATGTGCCCAGCGCTCAGCCTTTAACTGTCAAGTCAGCACTTATATATCTAACTATCACAAACATATTTTATGAAAACTCCGTGGTTGAAATTTCTATTTCTCAAAAAGTCAATGATGAAGGCATCAATGGCACATGAGGTTCTGAGGAACTAAGCATGCTCTGTGGGTGTCCAAAAGCACCATAACGTGACCATAGAGAAAAAAGGAAGCTGTCACCTTGTGAATAGGCCTCTGGTGTACTTAAGAAGTCTTTGGGAATGTAGAGAAGGCTTTGGAAGAAAGCTACAATATGAACTCCTGAAAACTACATGGAAGATATTCCTTTGAACCTGTCTTCCATATAAATCAAATAAATGTTATTCCAAAATAACTGTGCTCATTTTGGAGTCCAAATATTTTAAGATCCATGCAAAAGTGATGATTTATTCATTTTTGCTCCGTTTTGCTCATAATAACATAAAATAGAAATTGATATATGATTTATCCTACTGTTATCACATATTCAAACATAAGTCAATTGCTGAGGCCTGCAAGAGGGTTCACCAGGTAAGGTACCTGTTTGCAACCCTGAAGACTTGAGTTCAAGTCTCAGAAACTCACATGGTGGAAGGAGAGAGCCAACTTCTAAACATTGTTATCATCGGACCTCCACATGTGTGCCATGTGGCATGCATGCCTGCCCCTCCTCTAGAATAAATAAATAATATTAGAAGAGTGAATTGCTTTCAAAATGTGTTTAAGTTTTTATCCCATATAGGTAGGGAAATTGGTTTTATTTAGGATGAAATTATAAAATTTCTATTGAAAATTTCGAAAAGGTCAAGTTATTTATCTTTAGGTTAGCAGTTCAATTATAAATTAGGAGTTCACTGAAGTGTCATGATAATAGCAGTAGCCTATAAATTTATTAACCTATAATTAAGAAAATTACATACTTCTAAATCAGAATCATCATTGGCATTCTACCAATGAAATAGAATGCATGCTTCTTAAAATTTACAATGACCTTTATCATGTAATCATTTTTTGCCTAGTTAAGCTAATGTTAATCACACACACAGAATACGCATTCACACAAATACCAACATCGTGTATGTGCATATTATATACTCATGTAAATACACACATTATGCACACACACAAACCCATACACATTATACACAAACAAATTTTTCATGCCAGTAAAATCTTTAGTCTTTATTGCTGTTGTGATCAAAAAATTTTCAAGTACTTGGCCTGCTTAAGAATCACTTTATAAATCAACAGTTGTATAGTGATTTTGAACCTCCCTGCAAGTGAATCATCTAAATTCTGGTTTTATCTTATTCAGAATTCAGCTAAAAATATTCTTTACAAAGCATAAAATAACTCAGGCTTTGAAGATTTCCAGTAAACAAATTATTAATAACATTGCTATATAAACAAGACATGAATAAATTTTGAGAATAAATTGCATATATGATGTACTTTGTAGGTTTTATCATTGGGTTTTGGAAATCTCAGATTGAAGGTAATATCTGCAAAAGATGATATTTCTTTGTAATAAATATGTACTTCATTCTGGATCAAAATATACTTCAGAAGTCCTAGAAAGATTTTGTAGCATCAATTGAAAGAATTGCAAATAGAAACAGGAGAATATTCATAAAACATATCCTATTTGGAAGCATGCAAGAAAGAGAGAGAAAGAAAGAGAGAGAGAGAGAGAGAGAGAGAGATGACTTCTGCTTCTACCAAGAAATGAGAAATGTATTAAGAGAGGAGTCTCTGAGCAGTAGAAACCATTCTTGTTCTTTACTATTTGAAAAATTTGTGTTTTTTCAACACTAAAATATTTGCTAAATCAGACATATAAATATAATATATTAATACATATATTATATTATTATAATATAATATATATTGTATAAACACTTAAAGTATAAATAATAAATATAGGGGCCTCAAGGCTTCTCACAAATGCTGACAATATTAAAGAACATTCTAAATCAAGATGAAGAACTGGATTCTTCAATGTGTAAATTTCTGGCCACACGTGGGTGAGGAACTGTTTCTATGACCAGAAAACACTTATAACTGGACACTCGTCTTGGTAGCCTATGTCTACAATCCCAGCTCCTCTACAGCAAGAAGGGAGGTAGAGATAAGCAAATCACCTAAAGCCTAAAGATCAGCTAACCTGGTGCACACGGTATTAGACAGAGACCCTGTCTCAGACAAGGTGGACGGTGAGCACTGACACCCAGAGTTGTCCTCCGTCTTCTACTGGCGTGCATGCACTCAAAGACAGAAGCATGTACACACAGACACTCAAACGCATGAGTGTACATTCACACACATAACATGTGACAAAAGCATACTTGTCATTTGCAAAATACAAAATGATAAAAGAATTTTAATAGGAAAATGCGTGTGACCCAGGTACAAAGATATCTAGAGAAAGAGGTAATCCAGGGATGAGATGCTGCGGAGGCTACCATTCTTGGACAGACAAGCATACCATGTATTCATAGGGCTGGGTGTTTTATTGCTAATCCATTTTGGCAACCAGGTCAGCCACACATGAACATGGAATTTCTTCTCCACTGGAAAAAAAAGAAAACATATTCTTTTTGGAAATAGGTAATTGACTATTTTAAAGCTAGAGAATAGATGTTACCTTCCTATATTTCACAACCAGCGTAATCTCAAAGAGAAGAATGAACTGAATTGCTACATTTGTTGAACTTACCTTGGCAGCCAAAAAGCACTTTTGTTGGCAGCGATCCTGTGCTTAGCTGATAAAAGAAAAAATATGTTTGGGAGACTACGTGTAAGTATTAGGAGCCATTATTTTCCTTGAAATTATCTTGGCTCCAAAGAACCTGGTAGGTGCCATCAAATTTTGACCTAAGGAACTCACAAGATGCTTTGTCTAGTGACAGACTAGACTAATGACAGATGAAGATATTGGTGTGGACACAGACAAACATATGTCCCCAAATCCCAGCATTTGATGTTAAATAAACCAAATATTTAAACAGATAACTAGTTGAAATTCTTGATGCCTAATTACCCTTAGGATACAAATGGTTTTGTATCTGCGAAGACATAACTGGAGATAAAGCTTTCGGTCTCAGAAGAAATGTGAAGTTCAGCTCATCCATTCTCACAGTGGATTCTATAAGAATGTGCTGCTTTCCCAGCCTTAAGAGGTCTCAAGTCTCTCTGTGACAACACTGCTGACCATTTTAGCCCAAAACAGGTGAGGCCCAAAATGTTACAAAGTGGCCATACTGGGTGGATCTCATGCACCATGACAACCATGACAACATCCATGACTATTTAGCAAAATATTTATATTTCTCAAGAATGAGTTTTGTGTGTTCAGGTTACTACTGAGGAGTTTGCAGAGAATCAGTCTTGAACTTGGCATCTTTTCAAGAGCTTGACCTCCAAACATGAGATAGGATTGACTTGGTCAGAGAGAACTCACTTGCTTAGTCATCTCCTCAGTCAGTAAACAATTAACAATAGAATTTAATGACAACTTAGCCCAACTTAATCATCCATGTGAATTAAGACAAGATCATATGCAAAATGGCTTTATGTTTTGGTATGTCTTAGACTCAGGGGAACAGCAAAATAGTACCTTCATCATGATTGAAATCCAGCACAGACATTTGTAGAAACAGGATCCCTTCTATTCCATTCCCAACTGAAAATGTCCCCAAGTTGGTTCTGTCTGTCTTTCTATCTGTCTGTCCATCTGTCTGTCTGTCTGTATTTCCATCTCATTCTCATCCAGAAGAGGAAGGAAAGACCCTGTACAAGAAAAGAATTGGTTCAACACCTGGTTGTTCTTCAGAGAAGTATTTTCTCTTCCATCTCCTTCTCTCAGCCAGGGATGGGACCAAAGTTGGGAAGATGAGAGAGAAACATCACCTCTAAGATGAAGCCTAAGGAAAGTGTCTCAGTTGTTCTTTGTGCTGATGTGAGACAATACTCAAAATCAGGTAACTTAAGGAGAGGAAGGAGATCTATTTGGCATAAGATTCCAGAAAGGAGATACAATCCTTCATGGCAGAAAAGGCATGACAAGTGGAAGAAGCTGGAGGAGGCTTAGGTCGCTGCATACATCATGCAGGCTGAGAGAACTAGCTGCAAACTGGAGTTAACCTTGAGGTTTCAAGGCCTGCTCCTTGTGATGCACCTTCCTTCAGCAAGGTTCTGTCTCCTAAGGTTGTCATAACTTTCCCAAACATCAACTAAGGATTCGAATGCATGCGTCTGTGGGGGACAACTCACATTCAAATCATGACAGAAAATGAGTCAGATATGATGGCTTCTGTCTGTTAATCACAGCATTCCAGAGGCAGAGGCAGAATGAGTCCTAGACCAACCTGATGATGTACTGAATAAGAGAGCAACCTGAGCTTAACAGCCGATACCCCGTGCTAACAAAAATAAATGGACAAATAAAACTTAGGCAAGTACATGTGGCAGTTTGAATGCATGTTGCAGATAAATTCAAAACAATGGATTATAGGAACAACGGGTTTTTATTTAGGTTTACAGTCATAGTTCTTAGTACAGCTTGGCAAGAGAGCTCATACTCATACCAGGGGAACCGGCCAAACCAAAGCCACTGCTGAAAGAGGGACAATCCTCACTTGCTAGACCTAAAAGTGTAGCTAAATACATGGAAAAGTGCCAACTTACTGACTCCATTTTATTCACCTGCCCAGTAAATGGTCACATCTACCATAAGCTGAGTCTTATTCCATCAATTAGACAATCTCCTGCAGCTATGCTCGGAACATAACTACTGATTCTTTGCAAATATGCCCAGAGCTTGGGTCTGCAATTATCAAGTTAACACCTGTATCTAACTATCACTGTTCAAGAAACAGAATTCCAAGATGACCTTCAAAATGTCTGCCCCTGAGGTACATACCATCTAGAATGTCTTTATCTAGGGGATGTATACAGAATATGGGAATACAATAAGATATCTCTTTTGTGATTCGGTAGCTATATCACCATTGAGATTAATTCCTGATCAATTGACTTCAAGTTCAACAGAAGGAGGGTTATCTTGAATAGGCCTGACTTGATCAGATAATTCCTTTGAAGAGAATACCAAGAAACAGACAAGAAACAGAGAGAATAGAAGCAGAGGATATGCTGATGTTGGTATATAAACTTCTGCACTATGTCAAGGGTATATGCTGGCTTCTTCCACATCTAGTTTGAACTGGCTTCAGTAGACATTTGGTGGAAAACAGAAAGAACCTCTGAAGGCAGCACACACCTAAAGATGGCTGAGAATGAACCAGAGGTTGAAAGGCCATGACTAATGCAAACCGCTGGTTTATGCTCTTAAATCGTATGATAGATGTCGCCTGCTGTGCCTCTTGGCTGCCCATGCCCTGTCTGTAATGTTCTGCAGAAACCGGAGACCCTTCAGTTTTCTTTCTCTACCAGCCTACTGCTCTTCCACACTGTCATCAAATAAATTGCAACACTTCTTGTCAGTTTGTCTCCCTCTGTCTCTCTGGGTCTCTCTGTCTGTCTTTATCTCTCTCTCTCTCTCTGGCTCTCTCTATATACATATATATGATACATACATATTTTCCCACAACTAACTCCTTCCACAAAATCAGCAGATTCCCCAATGCATTTGGCAGTGCAGTAAACACCTTGAAAAGAGCATACAGCCCCCTTTTCCCATTTGAGTATGAATTACTAAACTGCATCTTCATTCAGTGATGGAGTGGGATTAGCTCTCTGTGACTGGGCGCTCTCAGAATGCAGATCAACTCCAGCTTGTTAAAACAGTGGCCCAAATCCTAAAGGAGACAATTGGCCTTTTGTGAAGCAATTTGCAAGTATCATGTTCCGCCCTTAAAACTTCCTATGCCCTGTTATTATGTGATTAGTGGAGTCAAAGGCAGCTGTATTTTTACCTACCTCACATTCTTGGAGGACTTGACAAAGCAGGCTTTGCATGCAGTTCTGATAGCAATAGTTCCTGGAGGTGTATTAATTGGTTACCAAGCCAAGGTCATGGTGACATGGAGCTCTGAGAAGCTCTAGTATCTACGATATGCACCTTTCTTGTAGGGTAAGGCTTATGCAGTATATGATAGTAGTGCAAATCAAAAGCATTAGTCATATATTGCATTACACATATCTTATATAAAAGATGTGTAGAAAGAAGTCTGGGGAGGTGGCACCTACTAAGGTAGTTTCAGTAGGAAAGGGAATGGCAGTGATTCTGACCATGTGCAGATACCACAGGATCCGTGAATAAAGGAAAACTGACATGAGGGAGAGGCTTAAGAAATAGAAGTTTAGTTAGAATTGAGGGCATGGTGGACAAGAGAACTGTAGTTTAACTTTCAAGTGGGAGAGCATTAGAACAGAAGAGACAGCTAAGGTCAGAGAAGGAAAGAGCTACCATAATAGTATGTGGGAGGAGAAAGAGAGAAGAGACAATCTTTTTTTCATAGTGTTAAAGATCCCACACACACTGCAGAGTTACTAGGGAAATGGTCAGTGAAGATCTGAGGTGTGGTCTTCACTTCGTACCTGGCTAAAATGGAGGATTTGTTAAATGGCAATTGCAACTAACAGTACAGTTGATAAAGCATTTGCCACTCAAGCATGAGGACCTGAGTTCAGATCCTCTGCACCCACAGAAGAGGTAGGTGCATCTGTAACCCCAGTGCTAAGAGGAAGAGTCAGGTGAATCCCTGAAGTTCACTGGCAGCCAGACGTCCATGTTCAATGAGAGACTTGTCTCAAGGTGGAGAGAAACTAAGAAAAGCACCTAATGTCAACCTCTGCCCTTCACATACATGTGTATGCACATGGACAACCAACCACACACACATGCATATACACATATATATGAACAGGTGCATATACATACTACAAAAATGACTTGTTTCCTGGCCTACATTTTTCTTTGCTAGTCTGAAATGAAATGCTCCAGTGTGGCACAGGACACTAAAATTTATTAACCCGAAGAAACCTGGGAAACGTTTCCCTCAGGTTTCTAAAACATAAGATGCCTACAAACAGAAAGAGGTATGGTTGCCTGCAACATCCCTTTACATCTTCAGATTTTATTTCCAAATATTTTACCTACCTCTGCCAACTGGATATGACCTCTCGCTTTTCCAAACCCTTTTAGCTATGTTTTCCCCCCTTTACTTTCATGGGTATGTGTGTACAGAGTGCATGCATGTGTGCATGCACAGTTACATTTGTGTGTGTGTGTGTGTGTTTGTGTGTGCAAATGTACTCATGCAACTGATGTCCTTGTTCCTGCCCAGGGAGGGATAAAAATCTCTGCTCCATCTTCAGAACCTGCTTTTTTCTCTCCCTCTGAAAGAATTAGCCTGGTCACTATAAAACCGTGTAAATCACAAACTTTTTCCATCCCTTATCCATGGTGTGGTGCATCTGGCCTTTCTTTTTTAAAAATCCTTACAGTAGCAGAAAAACAAAGCCAGAGACATTAAACTGCCTGATTTCAAACTATTTTCTAGAGCTGCAATGTTCAAACTAGTAAAGCAATGTCATGAAAGACACATGGACCAGCAAATAGAACAGAACCAAGACACTATAAGTAAACTGATGCATATGCAGCCAACTAATCTGGGAAAAGTGTTCCAAGAACTCACATTGTGGAAAGAATAATGTTAGGTCAGTGAGGAAAAGGAATGGAACCATTCTCTATATACCATGTGAAGCCCGTGTGACCTTTGATAAAGAGAAACTGACACAAGGAAAGGAATTAAGAAACATGAGTTGCATTAAAGCAGAGGGTCTGGTGGTCAAGTAATCATAATTTAGTCTTAAGGTGGGAGAGTACTAGATTAAAACAGAAGAGACACCTAAACTCAAAAAGACTAGGGGAGAATCTAACTGCCATAGACAGAATGGTGGGAGGGGAAATTTGCAGACCTCCCCCACCTCCCAGGGAGAAAGAAATCCACAAAGACCCTGGACAAAAAGAGGTATCTGTGTTTTATGGCTTTCGAAGTTTTCTAAGGAAGTGGTGCAGTGGTGAATAGGGAGCGAAGTAGGGTGGGGAGTTCAAGGGTATGGGGAAAGATGTTGGAAGTGGATAATGGTGACTCCTATGGTCAATTCTGGGAATTGTCACATTCCAGCTAGGCTTGGAGTTTTACCAATGGCCTGGGTGTGGCTAATAATCTCTTCATTAGATGGCACACAGGAGTCCATTCCTCCTTCGACCATGTGGATTTCAGGAATTGAACTCAGGTCACCAAGCTTGAGGCAAGCTCCTTTACCAGGAGAGTCAGATCTGATTAAAACTGGCATAGCCACTTTGGAAATCAATATGAAGATTCTCAGAAGACTGAAAATGGAACTGCTATATGATCCAGCTATGCCACTACTGGGAATAGCCCCAAGGGACCATATATCTTACTACAAAAACACTTGATTTTCCATGTTCATTGCAACTCTGTCTATCTACAATAGCAAGAAAATGGAATCAACCAACATGCCCATCAACAGAGGAATGAATAACAAAACTGTGGTACATATACACTATGGAATACTGCTCAGTTATCAAAAAAGACGAGATTGTAGGATTTGCCAGCAAATGGATCTATAAAAAGAATGTTGGGCAAGTTATTACAGACTCAGAAAGATAAATACCACACATTCCTACTTATATGTGGAGTATTTGACTTGTAATTCCAATGTGATTATGCAGCTGAATGTACATGCTCATTTTTATTATAGCTACTTATGGATCTGAGATGCTTGGGTCAGCTGACAAATTCTGTGGTGTGAGATTCTGGTAGGGTTGGGTATACTGATGTGATCAAAGGAGAGATGACAAAGGATTTGGTGGAGGGTAATACTGCACATAATTGGGTGATGAATTCTGCCTACTGTGCTGGCAGATTTGTGCGGTAGTGTGATCCTCTTAACTGGGAACTATGGATTTTGTTTTTTTAACAAAGTAAGGTCCCTTTGAATTTGTGTCTTTATGTGTTGTGGAATGCACTATGATGCTACATTACTGTTTATGGGCTGGGAATTTTGTTCCCTATATTCAGTGTTGTGAAGTCTACTATTTTAAATTTTACTTTGCAATAATAAGGTTGAAAAAGATTGATTGCATTTTTGTATGGAATTTCAAAAGAATAATGAAAAACATTATTAAAATATTTTAAATGTTATTTAGAAAACTATACATGCAAAATAAATATGTACATACATAAAACTAAACTTCTGTTTAATACCACTTACAAAAATTATCTTGAATGGAGAGCTGGAAATGTAGCTCACTTGTTAGAGTACTTTACTAGCAAATATGAAGCCCCTGATACCATCAGACACAATTGTAACTCCAGCATTCAGGAAGCAGATACAGGAGAATCAGGGGTTCAAGATCATCCTTGGTACATAATAAGTTCAGGAGTAGTCTGGTTTTAAGAGAATTTGGCCCAACTGAAAAGGTAAAAGATAAATTATTTTGAAAGGGAATAAACTTAAAATTAAGAACTAAATCAGTAAAACTATTATTTGAAACACACAGGGAGAACAACAATATTCGTCTTGAAAACAATTTGTTGGAGCTGGAAAGATGTCTCAGGGGTTAATGCCTCACAAAGAGAAGGACCTCACAAAATTCACTTCCCATGAGCCCATGTAAAAGCACCAGGCAGAAATGGCAGTTGTCTGAACTTCTGGCTCTAGAAGGTGGAGCCTGGAAAATTCCAGAATGAAGCAAAAAAGGAAGTAGAAGCAATCCAAGATGACTTTCAAAGTCACCATTGGACCTCCCTCAGGCATACACAGTGCCCTCTGATACACACACACACACACACATACACACACACATACACACACACACATACAATAAAGAAATAAACAGATTTACAAAACTTCCCTGAGATATCATCTCACCCCGTTCAGGATGGCAAAAATCCACAATACAAACAACAAATGTTGGAGAGGATGTGGAGAGAGGGGAACTCTCCTACATTGCTGGTGGGAATGCAGGCTCATATAGCCACTCTGGCGAGCCGTCTGGAGATTCTTAAAGAAGCTAAAGATTGAAATGCCATATGACCCTGCTTTTCCACTTTTGGGAATAACCCCCCATGCAGCAGAGGTTCACCTCGATAGCACAAGCACGACCATGTTCATAGCAGCACTGTTTACAATAGCAAAGTCATGGAATCAGCCCAAATGTCCAACAGTTGACGAGTGGATAAGGAAACTGTGGTACATCTATACAATGGAGTACTACTCAGCCATCAAAAATGATGAATTACTTAGAATTTGCGGGAAATGGATGTCATTAGAAACAATTATATTAAGTGAAGTATCCCAGACCCAGAAAATTAAGCATCGTATGTACTCCCTAATAGGTGGCTCCTAGTACCAAACCCACCCAGCCCACTTAGAGACAGTAATTCCAAGGATTATGAACAGGAGGGATGGGGTTGGAGGGCCACACCAGAAACAAGGTGAGAAGTGACCATGTTACAGCAGAGAAAATAGGCCTCCATGAAGGACTGCAAGTAAGTAATGAGACACCTGGTTAAGTTCTCAGACGTTCCTTCCTGATCATTTACAACTGAGGGGGTATGATCTCACCAGAAGGGGAGGGCATATAGTCTGGCAGATAAAAAGTAACCATTTTGCAAATGGGCAATTGACCCCTCCTTCACTGTGGTTTCCTACTTTTATTACATCTACCCTTGAATGTGCTCTTATAACAAGACTCCGGTTTAACAGCTTTTTGTCTCTGGCCAGGGGGTGACATACAATGCCCATCAGGATGGAGTGAAGGGCATTGCAGGAGCAGCAAAACTGCAAAAGAAAATCAACAAACCACTATCCAGAACTTCAGAGACTCTATATCAACCACCTAGAACTAGGCCAGCCTAATCTCTCCCCATCCTGAAGCTCAGGGACATTTGCGGAAGAGGGGGCGGTAAGATTGTAAGAGCACAAGGATAGGAGGAGCAATGATTTGCAAGATACTCCACACAAGTTAGGGCCGAAGCAATCATAACTGCACTTTGCATGCCCTGCGCAATGTCCCACACACTATTGACTTCACAAAGTCTAGCATCTGCTAAAGGCACCAAGATCCTTGGAGACAAGGGATTGACAGCCACAGTAGTGTTCCTATGCTTAAGGAGAGCACAGGAAAGGGTTCAGGGAAATACAACTGGGTCCTTGTACGTCATCAGAGAGGAGGGCCCAGAGGAGAGTCTGGCATGCACGTTAAAGGACTCTCTGGGGATTGGGGGGGGAGGCACTGGGGGATGGGAAGGGAGGGATGAGGGGAGGGGGAACAGGGGGTTCGGAGGGAGGAGAAGGGAGGGAGGGAAGTGGTGTACCTATTAAGTTTGTATGAGCAGAAATAATAATAAAAAATGTTAAAAAAAAGAATGAAAAAAGAAATAAACAGATTTAGAAAGCAAAACAACTTGTTTAGTTTAATCTTTGAACATGATAATTAAAAGCGTAGTCACCTAAAGCAAAAAATACCCATAACTATGTACAATGATTATATTTCCATTTAAAAAACATGGATATCATCAAAAAGAAAATATTAAGGATCCTTAAATTTATTTACCTATATTTAAATGACCACAATGTCTCTTTCATGGATGTTATAGTCTTCAAAACATTCAAGAAAAAAATCTGGTGAAATAAGTGAGTTCACTGTCTCCATGGTTCTTATCTCCCTTGGCAAAGAATCAAGCTATTCAAAAGAAAAATAAATAAAAATAAAATAGTCATTCTTTATCAAGCTAAAATATTGTGCACAGCCAAAGAAACAATCTATAATCTGAAAAAGAGCATATCCAAACTCTTCTGAAATTCTTGGAATGACAGTCATTAAAAAATAAATAATAACGAATGCTGGGGAGGATATGGATGAAAGGGAACCTGTAAGCACTTCCGGAGGGAATGTAAATTAGTTCAGCCACTGTGGAAGCTGATATGGAGGATCCTCAAAAGAATCTAAAGATAGATCTGTCTTATAATCCAGTTCTGCCACTCCTAGGTATTGACCCAATGGAATCCAAGTCAGCATGGCACAGAGACACATGCATATCAAGTTATATAGGGCCCAACCACAGAAACAGATTAGGAAAGTGTGGTTTATATGCTCAGTGAATTTTTTTTCAGTCATAAAGAATGAATTTATGTCATTTTCAGGAAAATGAATTCAACTGAAGATGATCTTATTGTCAAAGAAGCCAGTTTCAGAAAGACAAATATTATATATTCTCTCTTATCCATGGGTCTTGGATGTCATAGAGATACACAGAATCACATATCCAAATATTCCTATGTTATGAAAGGACAAGTAAAACTAGAAGTATAAAGTTGACAAATGCTGGTGATGGGGGAAGGGGAGTTAGGATAGCATGGGGATATTTGATGTGTGACATATACTTGAGAATAAGAAGAACAGGGAAAAGTTATAGGCCAAGTTTATTTGGTTGGTGATTCTGTAGGCTGGGAAGCCTGTCCCATAGAGGTTGTCTGCTGAGGGCCTTCTGACTACATAGTAACGTGGTGGTAGGCAATAGGTGGCTGGGGGGAGGGGCTGCTGGGGTTATTTCATAGCAGGCCTTAATCTAACTCATACCTTTGGGGGGCATGTTCATACCACTGGCACTATGTAAGTAAAGGGTGATTCATAATGACCTGTGGTCAGCAGGGCGGATTTCATGACTATCATGATGAGTGTTGTATGTTTTAAGTTAATGGGGTAGATCGTGACTTCCTTGTCCCTTGAAGAATGAGAGGACCCTCACAGTATCATTCTTGAAGCCATTTCCCAGCATCCACCACGGACAGTGGTTGTGAGACAAGAAAGCAAAGGCAGGAGTTGAGACAGAAAGTTTAGGAACTATCCAATTCA
This sequence comes from Typhlomys cinereus, assembly GCA_023101885.1. Taxonomy (NCBI): domain Eukaryota; kingdom Metazoa; phylum Chordata; class Mammalia; order Rodentia; family Platacanthomyidae; genus Typhlomys; species Typhlomys cinereus. The sequence continues at coordinate 3,026,062 of JALPQD010000177.1, forward strand.
GGGTCCCGTACAACTTCCTACATGTGATCATTTCCAGGCAAACATGTGGCAAAGTCTCTTTTGTCAGCTGAGAAACAGAAAAATATCTGTTTTCTAGATAGAAAAAAGGAGCTAGCTTATGCATGGTATTTGTCAAGATGATTGGCCAAAGGCATATATTCACAGTTATTGAAATGGTAGATGTGAAACAGAAAACCAAAAGATTAGTAGATTATGGGAGAGTGTGCAGAAAAATCATGTTCAAAGAAAGGACAATATGAAAATGATTTCCAACATGATTAAGCAAAGAGGAAAAATAAAAGTAAGAAAGGCTTTTTCATATGCCAAAACAACCAAATAGCTTTTGAGCATCTCTCTTAATAGCATTGTGCTTGAATATTTTCATCAATTCTGTGAAATAAGCATGGTTATCACCATATATAGCAGATGAGACCAAGATAGTATAAAAAAATTAAGTACTTAACCCTAAAGCAAGAGACTGGAACTGGATTGCACTTCCATTAACAGTGCACAAACTTTCCATTTTCTTGCTATCCTCGCAACATGTGTTAGCTCTTGCCTTTTTGGTCCTAACATGTGTGAAGTGATGCCACATCATATTTTTTATTTGTATTTTCCTGAAGATTTTTAATGTGACTTGTCATCTCATGTGCCTGATGATCATTTATAAGTCTTGTACAGAATTATATCTGTTTGGGGCTGGAGAGGTGGCTCAGGGGTTAAGCCTCTGCCTTGCAGGCGGAAGGTCCTGAGTTCGAATCCTAGACCCCATGTATAGACGCCAGGCGGAAGCGGGGGTGGCCTGCGTTTCTGGTCCTGGTAGGGCGGAGACCGTGAATCCTGGGGCAGAAGGAGGTGGAGGCGTCCATGGTGGTTCGCGAATTCGTCCGTGGTTTTACACACACACACACACACACACACACACACACATACACACGCATATGCACACAGTTGAATAAATAATAATAATAATAAAAGAATTATATCTGTTTGGACTCTGCTCATTTTTTAACTTAAAAATAATGTGATTTCATTTCTTATAATAAAAAAAAGGAAGGAAGGAAGGAAGGAAGGAAGGAAGGAAGGAAGGAAGGAAGGAAGGAAGGAAGGAAGGAAGGAAGGAAGGAAGGAAGGAAGGAAGGAAAAGATGAAAGAAGGAAGGGACGAAGGGAGGAAGGAAGGAAGGAAAGGAGGAGGGAGGGAGGGAGGGAGAAAGGAAAGGAGGGAGGGAGGTAGGGAAGAAAAAATAAAGAGGGAGGGAATGAAAAGGATAAATATAGATATGTTTAAATAAGCCTAATAAAATTTTGCTAGAGGACTTGCCATCACAGAGGATGGCATGATTAAATTTTACAGAGTTTGAACTTGGTCTCATGAGCAATGATTACTCTCAGATCCAGAGAGCCCAATTCCCCCTGGTCTTATGTTCCACAGAAAATAAATGCCATGAACTTGATGTCACTATGAATTCAAGTGACATTATTCTCCCCTGTTAAAAAAATTATAGCAGCTATTAGAAAGATTTTTCCCCCTAAGCTTTATTTGTGGTTGTAAACTAAACAGATGTTTATAAAAAAAAATAGCCACTTAAAATGTGAATTTTATGAATGTTTACAATAACTACAGCCAGGAGGATTTACAAATCTACATGGAAGGAGTCATGGACACAATAGGAAATTAATTCCTTGCATTAAATGTATGGAAAAAATCTCCATGTTTACAAAATGTCAAGAATCACAACTGGCTTGCGCTTTTTATTATATTTTACAAAGGAAATACAAAGTTAGAAAGTGTCTTAGAAAAGGAAAATGAGAGCAGATTATTAGTCAGGATCTTTTACTGAGCCAAAGCTAACTGGCAGCAACCTTGTGTTTCCTGTGTGATACGCCTCTCTTTAGAGTTCTCATGGAATGCTGGCACTTGGGTGACATATTACCCTTCAGATTTCAAAAAAAAAGTTTATTTTGAAATTATTTTTAATATTTAATTATTTATTTGAGAGAAAAAGAAAGAGAGAAGAGACATAAAATACACATAACATGGCATGCAAATGGAAGCCAGAAACGTTGAGAAGTTATTTCTTTCATTCCACCAGATGAAATCGAACTTAGGTCACCAGGCTTGCAAATAGATGCCTTGATGCACGGAGCTAGCTCACTGCCCCTCAAATTTCTCTTATCATGAAGAGTCCTTTCTATAGTCTACTTGCTTGTGACACTCTCCCAGTAAGTGCAGGGTGGTCTTCTGGTCCTTTGATCGCATGTGGTGATTATGTGGAAACCCTCCCCACCAAACACTGGCAGAGTAATAACTGTGATGTCATCACACAAGCTCCACCCAGTCCTTGTTGTCTCATCCATGACAAATCAACAAGAAATACTTGAGCTCAGAACTCAGCAAATACCCTCCCCACCAAACACTGGCAGAGTAATAACTGTGATGTCATCACACAAGCTCCACCCAGTCCTTGTTGTCTCATCCATGACAAATCAACAAGAAATACTTGAGCTCAGAACTCAGCAAATACCTTACATTGAAGAGGCAGAAAAGTGGTAACAGGTTGTGACAGTCATTTCTCTTAATATTCTGAGTAAGATGATCCATTTTCAAAGACCAGCAAAGGAAGAACGCATCTCTTGCTATCTGTCTGAGGGGATGCTGAGACTGCGGCAGAGCCATTAGGAACGTGGTCCTTAAGTGTTCTCTTGCCAAGCACTAGTCATATCTTCAAAGCGAACACTTCCTTTGCATCTCTAGTGTGTCTCATCCACTCCTGAAGATAATTCTTTCTTCCCTCGATTGTACAGAAAAGAGATGCAGGGCACCAAAAGGTCTGCCAAGGATTCAACAGGGAAATGGCAGAGATGGGTTTCTCCTGTCTACCCCAGAGACAGGCTTCCAGAGAATTCTTTTGAATTCCATCTTGCTGTGTCCTGTTGGGCTTTTGGGTCAGTCGCTTGACTCTCTGGGAGTGGGTGTGATAATCAGGGAAAACTCTAAAGGACAAGAGTTACAATGACTCCTTCAGGTAGAATGCCAATCACCATTCAATGCAAGGTGGCAGGAAACACCATTGTGTTCTGCCCAAGATCCTCAGCTTCTCTTCACGTTCTAATATGATTTTTTTCATTTTTCCCATTTTTCATGTGTATATGGGTGTGAGCAGGTATGCGTTCATGTGAATGCATGTTTTGCATGTGTGTGGGGGCAGAGGCATGTGTGGGCATATGCATGTGAAGGCCCAATATTAGGAATCTTCCTCCATCATTCTTTTGATTGATTGATTATTTGTTTATTTATTTATTTACTCCTTTGTTTGTTTGTTGAGGTTGGGCCTATAATTAAACCTTAGGACTAGTCTGGCTCTGCCTTCCAGGACTGGAATTAAGAGGCAATCCTCCATAACCACCCAGAATTTTTACATGGGATCTGGGAATTTTAACTCCAGTCTTTCATCTGTTTAGCAGTGCTTTAAGTGTTGAACCATCTCCCCATGTTTAATCACTGAAATTGAAACTTTGACCATCAAACCAAAAAGAACACATTATACACTGTCTATATGTATGAGAAGACTTGAAAACACCAGATGGCATGTTCTACACAAGTTGATCTACACATTTTATGAAATAATCCAATGAAGTTTAAATTAGCATCAATGCCTTTTGTCACTGCTGTTTTAAGAAGGTTCTACAAGGGTCTCTGGACATCCCTCTGGAGGATTATCTGGATCAGGTGGTTGAGGTGGGGAGAATCAACCACTGCAGGTGGCACTGTTCCCTGGGGGTCCTGGACTGAGTGAAAGGGGGAGCTGAGTCAGCATGCATGCAGTCAGCCTTAGCCTGCCAACATCCCGACCGTGGGTGTACTGTGACCAGAAACCTCACCGGCCCCTGTACCCTCCCATGCCAGCACCTGGAGCCATGAGCTGAAATAAATTCTCCAACTCTTCAGAGGCATTTATCAGGGTATTTTGTCCCAGCAACATAAAAGAAACTCAGACAGTCCACAAATATTTTTTTTTCCAATGAAGGTAGCCAATGTGCCTCTCCAAGTCTTCTTCCAACTGAAAGTAGTTCCCATTGGTAGAAAAATTCTCAGAAGTCATTTACTTGTCAGATGGCTTGATATTTTATTTTCCACGAGTAGTATCCCTTCAGGAGAGCATCCTTTTGTCAATAATATCATGCCGATGTATTTCAAAGAATGAAGTAGAAGCTTTCCCTGCATCCACATATTCCCTGCCTTTAGGCAAAATTTGATACTCACGCCCTCTATTTGTGGCCTCTATTTCTAATAAACTTTGGTCTTTGTGATGCTATTTTTTTCATTGAAGAAACACACAAGAAGGGGGATGGAGGAGAATCCATAGTTACAGCTAAATGGTTGGTATACATCCTCCTCCCTTCCATGCCCTGTGGGGGCATGAAGCTACAGCTTCTAAAACCTGTAGGTCTCAGAGAATGTTGCTAGGCCATCCTCTTATGGAACCTGGTCACATATTTAATACATTTTTTCACTGAAGAAAATTACTTGAAACTGACAGAAAAAAACACACGCAAGCTATTGTAGCATTCATCCTTTGAGTTTTTCATTCTTGCTGCAAAGTGATCAAAATAAAACATTCAAGATTTGACCTTAAATTTTTACTACCATGGATACTCCCTTGAAAACTGACCTGTAGATAATATTGACAAGTATCTGCCCTGTGCTGCCTTTTACTTTTAATGCCAAAATTGTTTTCCTAAAACTTACTCTTTTTAGCGTTGAAGAACATTTTTTAGTCTCTCAAACCACCTCTTCCTTTGTTTTCGGAAAGCACCTTTCCACATCTCCAGCATCACTGAGAAATCAAGAGAACCAAGATCTCACTGGTTCTCTAGCTTATGGATTTGGCTTCTATAATTAAGTTTGAAATAAACATTTGACAAGGATGCAGGTAAGTGAGCTTCACCAGCGAGTTTCACCAGCTCTCAAGTAAGAGATCTGAGCAGTATGTACAAAACACAAAAAAATCCCCAGAAATGAGAATGCTTCCCAAAAGATTTCAGCAGACAAGTTTCAGCAATACAAAATTTCACAGCATACACATAAGTCTTAGAAAATTACTATAGAAGTTTGATCATTTATTTTTCACCCAATGCAAGAGTGATCTCAGTCTTCATGCAAATTTGTTCCTATGGAAGGGCTTTGATTTAAACTTCTATTTCCAGAGCTGAAAATGCTATTCTATCCTTCCAGCTCATGTGTGTGCACATGCCATGCAGGCCAGAGGACGGCCTTGGCCGCCATTCTTCCTCAGCCACCATCCGCCTTGTTTTTATTGAGACGGGGTCTCTCACTAGCCTGAAACTCACTGAGTAGATGTGTCAATGGCCCCCATATCCCAGGGATCCTCCTGGCCCACCTACTTGGTGATGGGATTACAAGCGTACCAGTGCTTTGAGCAAGACTCTGTAGTCTGAGCTGCCACCCCAGACCCGTCTTCATTTTTTTTCCTTCACTTACTGGTGTGCTGATGCAGTAAGTCAGCATGAGAGAAAGAGAGAGCATGAACTGTAAGCCAAGAGTTCCTAGAACCACAATCAGCACAGTGAAAACCAACAGGACAGCTGTGTAATAAATTAGGATAGTGTTACCAAAACTGAGAACTTTCAGGACTCAAGAAAGAAAACTTAAGCACCATGAGCACCATAGTGGAGAGATTCTCTGTGTGTGTGTGTGTGTGTGTGTGTGTGTGTATGTGTGTGTGTGTGCGTCCTGTGTGCATGTGGGGAGTCCAGTAGCCAACCTCAGGTGTCTTTCTGTATTGGTCTTCCTCTTACTTTCTGAGGCAGGAAGATCTCTCACAGAGCCAAGTAGAACTTACCACTTGGAGAGCTGCCTGCTCCTGCCCCCACCTCAGTGCTGGAATCACCAGGCTTGCATTACCATGCCTTGCTTTTTGTGGGTGCTGGGATCTGAACTCAGACCCAGGCTTGTGCAGCAAACACTTCACTGACAGCATCGTCTTTTCAGTCCTAGAGTGAGTACCTCAAAAAAAGGAAAATCAGGTTGGTTTATTGTCAACCATCAATGGACTTGCAGTATTGTACAGAAAATCTTGAAGCCATGTTTATAATGCACAAAAAGTATTTTCTGAAAAAGGTTTTATAAGAATAAATCCCTATGGCTATAAGTGGGAAATGCAATTCTCTACAGAGAACTTTATTAAAGTTCATTAACTCTGACCCTGTAATTTCATTTCTAGAAATGTTTCCTCAAGAAATAAGATGAGATACAGGGGAAATAACTGTGTTTACTGAAAACATGGGACAGAAGCCTCACCTCCCTTTCATTATGCTAGGCCTGAGGACACAGCTGTATGTTGGCCAGGAAGGACCTCAGGATATTTGCAGAAGTGTTGCTAATGATACAACAGCAGCAACAAACACAAAACAGCCAGGGCAACCCTTCCACCAACAATGGGGGAAACTGAATGATAGAGGCTGGTCAAATAAAATGCATCTCCACAGGAATTAACATAGCGAGAAATGGGGAATGTTTTCAAGCGCATGGAAGAGATCCATCCCAATGTCCAGAAAGTTTAAAAATCATATACTTGTGAGAGGATGTGACTTCTCACACCAGAGTCTACACTTCCCTATTTGTGACGGGAGTAAAAATCAGAGATAGAAAAAGGCAAGTTTTAAATGGACCTACTTGTGTTCTAACTCCAAAATTAGAAAGATACAATCATGAATTTTAAAGTGTCCTTAGGATCTATATCCCGGTAAATCAGTTAGTGGGTTTACTTTCTAATGCACCATTAAGCACAAGTTTTGTTTTCGGGTTTTATGTCTTTATGTTTTCTAAATTGAGCATTTTTATTTCTTTAATATTCTACTTACAAGAGGAAAAAGGGAAGGAGGGAGAAAGAGAAAGCTTACATGTATGACAGGTAGAAGTCAGAGAACAACTTTCAGAAGTCGGTTCTCTCCTTTCACCAGGACTTCCAAGGATTGCACACAGGTCACCAGGTGAGCAGACACCTGAAGCTACTAAGTCATCTCCCTAGCCCCCAAATTAACATGTTTCATTTTCCTAGTCTGAAAGCAATTCCAAACTAAAACAGGAATAAGACAACTTTCCTAGTCTGTGTCCAATTAGTATGGGGAAATAAAAGTTTTTGTCCTTCCATGGGAGGCTTACCCAGGGATTTTTTTCATTCCTGTTTGTGGAACGTAGGCCCGTACAGTCAAAAGTGAGACTTGCTCCATATCCCAGTCCTGGTTCTGTTGGTCCAGGCACTGCACGGGCAGGCTCTATCTTTAGAATGACCTCCAATGAATAAACCCATCTGGTTTTTATGTTCCTACATCCATCATTCTGAGCAGAATCAGCTGCAGCTCAAACACAAGGAAGGTTCCAAGAACCTTGCAAAATTCTGAAAAACCTAAGTCATGTGAAAAACGGTTCTGCAAAAATAATGCCTGCTTTCTACACCCCATCCTTGAAAGACTAATAATAAGAGTTCAGGTAATGCCAGAAATGTGTTCAGCACATAGTAGGCATTTAATACACATTTGTTTCTGTTGCACTTCTTTATACTTACCATATCTTAAAGCCACGCCCACTCACCAGCCTTTACAACTAAGGCAAGCTGAAGCATTTGCATTGTGGCAATTATAAAGTTCATATCCTAAAAGAAACATCTCACATGAAATTCTAAGTGGTGATAAATTGAAAGAGGAAATACTTGTAGTGTCTAGTGGATACTTCCATTTTTGGTTCCTTTGTTTTTTGCTTTATTCCTAGTAGAAGAAGTAAATAACAGCTACAATTATGTATGTGGACGAGGGAAAAAAAAATCATAGGTTACTAGGCTACATGTCACAGTCAGGGTTAGAAATCTGATTTCAGAGGAATTTCAGTATACCTTGTTCCCCTTTTTAAATTCAAATACTGGAGCCAGGAATGAAACCTTGTTTTTGTTTTTGTTTTTTCTTCAGGTATCTGCATTTTAAAAGATTTTTTTTGTTTATGTTAAAGCTTAGATCACTGTAATAGGTATGTTTCAAGAAAAACATTACCTTTGGGTGACCTTTGGAATTCGAAGGTGAAAACTCAGTCACTAGAAAAAAAAAAAAAAAAAGGCATTTTCTTGGTTGTCAGAAGCTACATCTCTGACTTTCAAGACAATTGGGTCTCATCTTGTAAATGTCTTCCTAAAGCAATAACAGAAAAGTCAACCACAGCTGGGATGAAGTCCATTCTGATGGCTCCTGATTCTTAACTAGAAAAACACAGTTCTATCAAAAATAAACATGTTGGAGGAAAATAAATAAACCAGGACCATTTTCTAGAAAGAACCATGTATTCCAGTGGTCCAGCAGGAAGCAGGCTCCTACCTCCTGTCCCTCCTCATTCTTAAATTGTTATTATAAGCTAAGCACTTTACTTCCAAGAGGCAGGGATAAAATTGGACTGGTTATCATCTATCAGACTTACAAAGGACATCATCTGTAATGATCATTTATTCCCAGCTACTTGAAGAATAATACCCAGTAATTACAGCAAATGTAAGTCAAATATAATAGCATACTTTACATAGTATAGTAATTATAAGTTATGCCCGTGAATCTGGGACAAGGGGCTTTTATGCTTGGTATTAAATCTGTTCTGCAATTTATTCGTAATACCATGGCTGGGATTGAAGAAAGGAAGCTTGCCTGGAGAACATGGATGCTCCCTCCTTTCACACTTCCAATAAGTCATTTGAAGAAAGCGGTTCTTTGGTGTCTTGAGAAACCCAATTACCACCAAGACATCGTAAACAAATATTCATTGAGTTTATAGCTGCTTCTTTATTGCGCAGTGCAAAATGTATTGTTAAATTTAGACCATTTAAAAGGAGCAAGCGCTCAGATTTCTGCATTCATTTAAAGTTTAATTGAAAAAGAAAAAAGAAAGCATTGGCTGTAATATTTTCTTACACAGAGGGTGTTGGTGCTGGAACAAGCAGGCATAGGAAGCTCCTCTATCTAGAAAAGCCACACCAAGATTTCAGAATCTCTGGGATTCCTATTCGGTAGCATTAGGATCTACCGGTTTGCTCACATGGACAGAATTCCTAAATGGAAGTTTCATTAAGATGTGAGATGAGAACTAAGGAGATGATCAGTGGTTTAAGTGATTGCTGCATAAGCAAACGGACCAGAGTCTGGTCCACCAGATCACGTGTGAAAGGCCAGACAGGTGTGAAACCCACTTCAAATTCCAGCATTAATTCATGTCTCAGAAGGCAGAGCCTGGGAATCCCCGGTGCAAGCTGACTGAACAGAATAGCTTATAGGTGAGCATTGGGTTCAGTTAGAGACCTCAAGCCTAACACATACACACACATACACACATACACATGCACGCATGCACATACAAACACATGTGTGTGCACATCTGCATAAACAAGTGCATTTATTCACATATATGCAAACACACACACATATGAAAATGTAAAAAGAAAGAATGTGGGATGAAATGGAACTAAAATCAAATAAATAATTACACATAACTCAACGCAACACAGCCCGTGAGATCAATGCTCAGTCCCTGAGGACTGGTACACCGGGAAGTATATTCTGAAGATCTAATACTGTCTTGACTCTGGCACTACATGGTGTCTTCATTATCTATGAATATATTTTGCATTAAGAAGAACTTCAATTTAAAACCCAGAGGAAAAAAAATCTTCTCTTTGAAAGAAAAGAAAAATGTTTCCTCCTCTTCCTTCAGACTCTGTAGACATTTTAACAAAGACTCTCTGGTCATCTCTAGAAACACTTAAGGAATCTCCCTTAGACCTTTACCTGTATTTATGTTGCCCTAGTGGCAGATTCCTCTTCCTTATTTCAGCAGGAGGTAAACAGTGCACTTTCCCTCAGGTCTTACTGCAAATGTCACCTCCTCCAGGGTGTCTTCCAGGTCTCCTAAGGCCTCCCATCCCACAGTGTTCTTCATTCATCGCTCCTGATGGACTTAAGTAGCATATTTCTGTGTGACGGCTTGCTTATATCTCTAGGAATCCTTCTAGCACGGGCAGGCAGAATCCAATGCTGTAGTTTAGCACCATGCTGTGCACTGAAATAGAAATGTCCCAGTAGGACACTTGATCTCTGGCTGTTGGACCTGTTTGAGAAGTTTATGGAACTTACAAAAGGTGGAGCCCTTCTAGAGAAAGTGCCTTACTGGGGTGGGCCTGAGGCTTTGCCAACGCCACCCTGCTCGGTCTCATTCTGCTTCCTGAGTGTCTAGATTTAATGTGAACCAGCTGCCATATCTTCCCAGTGTGCCATCACGCCTTTCCCTCCATGACGAACTCTACTCCTCTGGAACTGTAAACCCAACATAAATGCTTTCTCCTTTAAGTTGTTTTGTTGGGTTATTTTAGCATAGTGGTGAGAAAGTAGATAATACAATCACATTTCTAGTACTGATCACAGAACATATCTGAGACCCACAAAAAAGGAGACAACTGTTATGTTAATCAATGACTCTGCAGCTACATCCTCCTTCTGCTACTCAGAGACAAGTTTTGGGGACGCAGCAAAGAGGGGAGCTGATAGGGACAGATCAATGACCTTCAGGATGAGCGGGGAGACATCTGTCTTGTACAGTGCTCATTTCATCTCTGGGCAGCTTCTCTCCTTTCTCTGCCTTCCATCAGCTGATTTCTCTCTGGAAACTTCCCAGAAACCTGATCATATTGGTTGGTTATTAGACTCCATCAAAGCAGATGCCTTATTTAAGGTCTAACTAACAAATAGTATATGTATGTAGATTTAGGGGGTAAGCGTGATGTTTTAATACAGATCTACCATGGGGAATGATTGAATCAAGTGAATCAAAAAAATCAATCACCACACATAGTTGAGTGAAAGAGAGTGTCTGTCTACATTTTCTAGCTTATGGGACATAGTCTTTGTGTGTGTACATGGATGTGTGTTTTGAATGTGGGTGAGCTTGAATGTGGGTGAGCTTGTGTGGCCATAGATCACTATACTATAGATCACTATACCACTTATTGCTTCACTGAGGGATTTCCAAGGCTCTTCCTTCCCCTCAGAATTATAGGCTACCTCCATATCTGTCCTGTTTTACATGGAATGTGGGGATCTGAACTTTTATTTGTGAGGCAAAGGCTTCAACCAACTGAGCCATCTCCCAAGCCCCACGGCATTTTGTTCTGAGAGCAACCACTGAGCTCCCAGGCAAATGTGTTCCAGGGACCTGTACTTTGAGATGATCTGTCCTGGGTAGATCTTCTCATAGAACTATACTTATTATTTCCACATCTGTAAAAGGCAATAACAAACATCTCACTGATTGGTGAGTGATAAGGTCTCGTCTGACTCCAGCAGTGAGTCATCCCTCGAGTGCAGAAAGGAAAAGAATCCTCCTAGTGAGGTCAACTCACGTTTGGGAATTTCAAGTCTTCTGCACACTCCCAGATTCGCATCTGTTTGTCATCACATGGTGCTTCCTTGAGCTTAATATTCCACTGAGTAATGTAAGAATGAATGTTGATGACTTTATAAGATATCTATTTCTCAGAGCCTTTAAGAACAAATTTTAGGGATGAGAGAAATAGCTCAATTGATGAAATGCTTGCTCTGCAGACAAGGACTCCAGAGTTTGGGATCCTGAACATGCACATGAAAGACAGGCACAACCATGTGTGTCTGTAATCCCTGTGCGGGGAGACTGGTGAATCCCTCGAGCCCACTGCCAGCGGGCCCAGTCAAATTACTGAAATCTGGGTTCATGAGAGACTCTGTCTCACAAAATGAGTAGAGAGCAATTGAGAAAGATACCTGATCTTAGCTTTTGGCCTCCAGATATCTCGAATATGCACACAGGAAGATAAAGCAGAAGATTAGCTCTAAATTGAAAAGGTTGTTTTGGAGAATCAAGTTAAATTTGCATGACTTGTGCTGGTATGGCTTTGTGCTTTATGGAATTCCTGTCATCCCACATACAGGGAAACTATGAAAACATTTTTGAAATTTTAAATTTATTTATAAGAATGTGTGTGTATGTGTGTGTGCGTGTGTGTGTGATAAGTGTATGTGTGTATGCGTGTGTGTGTGTGTGTGTGTGTGTGTATTATAGGTAGATGTGCCAAGGCACACTTAGAGATAGTTCTCTGATGTTTGACTTACACCATTTGGGTTCCAGGAATTAAACTATCCCTGAAAGTGGTCAACAGTCTTCGCAGCAAACACCATTGTTGACTGAACCATCTTACATTTCAGAATTTTTTGAAGCAAAAGAGTATTAGTATTTACTTTGTGGAGAAGATATCATTCAAATTATTAAGAATTAGATGACATTAAGTTTGAAAATATAATCAAAATTTTAAATATTGTCACAGTGCTCCATCTTCATAATTGAAACATCAGTTTAAAAGTCAAAGCACAAAGATGGCTCAGGGTACAGGCACTGAGCACAAACTGGTACCCTGACTTAGATCCCAGAGCTCATACAGTTGAGAGAACTGACACCTAAAAGATATCTCTTACTTCCACATGTATGTGTATCTGTTTCCTCCTTTTTCTTCATTCTCTCCCAACAGCTATCTTCTAAATACAAATATATGGTCAAATGTAGGTATCTGGAAGAATGTCTAGAAATTTGTGTTATAGGAGTACCTAGGCACAAAAGAGGACTAGAAATTCAGAACCCAGGAAAGTTATTTTACTTGTGAAGCAGAGGTAAATCCCGTGGTTGGAAGGCAGTTTGTTCTGAATAGTGAATTCTCAGTTAGCCGTAAGAATCTTCCTATCTCAGAACAAAAGAGACAATTCACAATAACCTAAAAACACCTTTATGGGTCCCACAGATTGAAACGTTCAGCCACACATGTCGAATTCTTTGGTAGTGTCTTTTATAGTTCTTGAGTTAAAGTATACTGTATCTGGTTTAGTTAAAGATTTGGGACAAGGTTTTGAGAAGTGGCTGATTGGATAGAGCCCATGCTTGGCAAGCACAGGGATCTGAGTTTGGATCTTCAGATCACATGAGAATTCTGGGCAGATGTAGCACCCTGCCTGCAATTCTAGCCCTGGAAAGCAAAGCCTGGGAGTCCCCAGAGCAAGTGGGATAGCCAGACTAGCCCTGATGGTGCAGATTGGGATTCGAGATTCAGACTCATACCAGTCAGTTGGAAGAACAATATTGGCTGATTCTTCATATCACCCTTGAGACTTCACTGGAATGCACACTCACATGCAGTTATTTACATAACCTGCACATACACAAATACGTATACCCACATGCAAACACACACACAATACGCCCTATACAACACACACACACACACACACACACACACACACACACACACACACACGAAAGAAGAAAAAAATAGAAAGGAATTCAAACAAACTGGCCTAGGTGAAAACTGAAGAAGTGTGGGTAAGCGGGTACATGCAAGAGTTAAAGAGTAAATCTACTGATCCAGGCCTTTGTTAAGAATGGCTGTTGAAGGCTGGTTCAACATATGCAAATCAATAAATGTAATTCATCATATAAACCAGTCCAAAGTCCAAGACCACATGATACTCTCGATAGATGCAGAAAAAGCTTTTGACAAGATCCAGCAGCCTTTTATGATCAAAACGCTAGAGACAGTAGGAATGGAAGGAACCCTTATCAATATAATAAAAGCTGTATACAACAAGCCGACAGCAAGGATTATACTCAATGGGGAAAAACTGGAAGCATTCCCACTTCGGTCAGGAACTAGACAAGGCTGTCCACTCTCACCACTTCTATTCAATATTGTACTTGAAGTCTTAGCTGAAGCCGTAAGACAAGAAAGGGGCATAAAAGTGATTCAAATCGGTAAGGAAGAAGTCAAGCTATCCCTATTTGCAGATGACATGATCTTATATCTGAGTGATCCCAAAAACTCCACTAGGAAGCTCCTGGAACTAATTGAGTAGTTCAGCAGGATGGCAGGATACAAAATAAATGTACAAAAAATGCCTTCCTATATGCCCAGAATGAAAGAAGTGAAAAAGCCCTGAGAGAACAATCGCATTTACTATAGCCCCTAAAAAAAATGAAATACCTTGGTATAAACCTAACCAAGGAGGTAAAAGACCTTTACAATGAAAACTTTAAAACCCTAAAGAAAGAAATTGCAGAAGACACCAGAAGGTGGATAGACCTCCCGTGTTCCTGTATTGGCAGATTCAACATCGAAAAATGACCACCCTACCAAAGGCAATATACAAATTCAATGCTATACCAATTAAAATCCCAAAGCAATTCTTTAAAGAAGTTGCCCAAACAATCTCAAAATTCATATGGAGGCACAAAAGACCCAGGATAGCAAAGACAATCCTAAGTAACAAAAACACTGCTGGAGGTATCACCATACCAAACCTTAAACTATACTACAAATCCATAGTTGTAAAAACAGCCTGGTACTGGCTCCAAAATAGACACACAGATCAATGGATAAGGGTTGAAGACCGAGATATAAGCCACAAAATTATAGCCATTTGGTCTTTGACAAAGGGGTCCAAAAAATCCAATGGAAAAAGAAAAGTATCTTCAACAAAAGGTGCTGGCAAAACTGGATCTCCACATGTAGAAGATTAAAACTGGACCCGTACTTGTCACCTTGTACAAGACTTAATTCCAAATGGATCAAGGACCTTGATATAAGGCCAGAGACTATTAAAACCATAGTTGAAAGGGTAGGGAATTCCCTCAAGTTGATTGGGCTAGGCCAACAGTTCCTAAACAGACATCCAATGGCATAGTCACTGCTACCAACTCTCAACAGTTGGGATCTTGTGAAATTAAAGAGCTTCTGTCACACGAGCTCAAAGGCAACCCACAGAATGGGAGAAAATCTTCACTAACCACATATCTGATAGAGCTATTATCCAGAGTACAAAGAACTAAGAAAACTAAACACCAAGGAAACCACTGGCCCAATTAAAAAATGGGCCCTGGAACTTAAAAGAAACTTTACCAGGGATGAAATTAAAATGTCTAACAAATATCTTAAAAAATGCTCCACTTCTTTAACCATCAGGGAAATGCAAATCAAAACTTCCCTGAGATATCATCTCACCCCAGTCAGGATGGCAAAAATCCACAATACAAACAACAACAAATGTTGGAGAGGATGTGGAGAGAGGGGAACTCTCCTACATTGCTGGTGGGAATGCAAGCTCATACAGCCACTCTGGCGAGCCGTCTGGAGATTCTTAAAGAAACTAAAGATTGAAATGCCATATGATCCTGCAATTCCACTTTTGGGAATAACCCCCCATGCAGCAGAGGTTCACCTCGATAGCACAAGCGCGACCATGTTCATAGCAGCACTGTTTACAATAGCAAAGTCATGGAATCAACCCAAATGTCCAACAGTTGACGAGTGGATAAGGAAACTGTGGTACATCTATACAAGGGAGTACTACTCAGCCATCAAAAATGATGAATTACTGGAATTTGCCGGGAAATGGATGTCATTAGAAACGATTATATTGAGTGAAGTATCCCAGACCCAGAAAATTAAGCATTGTATGTACTCCCTAATAGGTGGCTCCTAGTACCAAACCCACCCAGCCCACCTAGAGACACTCGATGATTAATCTATGTAGTACAGTAGTTGTAAGGAGTATGAACAGGACGGATGGGGTAGGAGGGCCACACCAGAAACAAGGAGAGAGGGGACCATGTTACAGCAGAGAAAATAGTCCTCCATCAAGGACTGCAAGTAAGCAATGAGACATCTGGGTAAGTTCACAGACTTTTCGTTCCTGATCATTTACAACTGAGGGGATATGATCTCATCAGAAGGGGAGGGCATGTAGTCTGGCAGATAAGAAGTAACCATTTGCAAATGGGTGATTGACCCCTCCCTCACTGTGGTTTAATACTTTCATTACATCTACCTTTGAATATACTCTTATAACAAGACTCTAGTTTAATAGCTTTTTATCTCTGGCCAGGGGGTGACATACAATACCCATCAGGATGCAATGAAGGACATTGCAGGAGCAGCAAAACTGCAAAAGAAAATCAACAAACCATAATCCAGAACTTCAGAGACTCTATATCAACCACCTAGAACTAGACCAGCCTAATCTCTCCCCATCCTGAAGCTCAGGGAAATTTGCGGAAGAGGGGGCGGTATGATTGTAAGAGCACAAGGATGGGAGGAGCAATGATATGCAAGATACTCCACACAAGTTAGGGCCGAAGCAATCATAATTGGACTTTACATGCCCTCCGCAATGTCCCACACACTATTGAACCCATAAAGTCTAGCATTTGCTAAAGGCACCAAGATCCTTGGAAGCAAGGAATTGACAGCCATAGTAGTGCTCCTATGCTTAAGGGGAACACAGGAAATAGTTCAGGGAAATGCCACTGGGTCCTTGTACGTCATCAGAGAGGAGGGCCTAGAGGAGAGTCTGGCATGCACATTAAAGGATTCTCCGGGGATTGGGGGGGGGAGTCACTGGGGATACGGAGGGAAGGGTAAGGGGAGGGGGAGCAGGGGCGTCGGGGGAGGAGGAGGGAGGAAGGGAACCGGTGTACCTATTAAGTTGTATGAGCGGAAATAATAATAAAAAAGTGTTAAAAAAAAAAAGAATGGCTGTTGATTAGTGCACTCGGTGATTAGTGCTTTCAGTCCATTCAGATTCAAACCCAACACCTCTCTGCTTCTTCTGTTTGGGACTCCGTGAGACTGACAAAGCTTGATGACCTTCAGAGGCCAAGGGCATATAGTGTCCTTTCAACTTCCCATTAGGATGTTGATGGAGGTCATTCCCCTCTAGTTGAAGGATTCTCACAAACATGTTACATGCAAGCATGAGTGGTATCTATATTCTGGCCATATTAGATAAGTCAAAGCAAAGGAAGAGACTCTTATAAGAGTTCTTGATCATTACAAGTAAGCCTTTTGAACATGATCCTGAATGATTTTATTTCCTCTGATCTCAGATTAGTTCAAGAGACAACTGAGACATCTTTATGGAAAAAGTATTTAGATGGGGGAAATAGGGCTGTGGAAATTGCCTTAAATGTTTGTCCTTCACAGTCAATTCACCTAGTAAAATGTAAACATTTTTGCTTTGATTGCTAGGGGAAAAATAACATATAATATTGTTCTCTCTGTCTGTGTCTCTGTTTCTGTCTTTCTCTCTTTGTCTCTGTCTCTCTCTCTGTCTCTCTCTCTCTCGCTCCCTCTTTCCATCTCTCTCTCTGTTTCCCTCATTGCAGTTATAAAAATCCTATGGAGCAATGGCAACTAGCTTAACTAAAGTCAAGGGTGCATCAGTTGAGCATAGAACAGCCAACTAAAACTGTGAGTGTATAATTGTAAAACAGCTGCTTATTTTCTTAATAAACTACCAAGACATATGCATGTTATATTTAAAGTCACAGACATGAAAACCTGGGATTACAAAACAGTGTTTATTTTCTCATAGATTTTTACTGTATCAGATGCAACGTCTTAAAATTTATAAAACTTCTGTGATATTTATTATTTCCATGTTTTAACTAAAATAGAATACTGCTATAATGTTAATAAATAAGAGTGGGAGGAAGATAAAGTGAAAATAGAATAGCGCCTCTTGGACCAATGTCTTTCTGAACTTCACAACAATGCTAAGGGAAACAGGGCAAGCATCTCAAGCTTTTAATGGTATTTAGTTACAACTACTGAATTTTAGAAATCCAAGTTGATGGGGCTGCGAGGTGACTCAGGGGTTAAGCCTCTGCCTTGCAGGCAGAAGGTCCTGAGTTCGGATCCTAGACCCCACGTATAGACGCCGGGCAGAAGCGGGGGCGGCCTGCATTTCTGGTCCTGGTAGGGCGGAGCCTGTGAATCCGGGGGCAGAGTAAACAAGGAGGAGATGGAGGCGTCCATGGTGGTTCCCGAATTCATCTGTGGTTCTACACACACAGACACACACACACACACACATACATACACACGCACACACACGCATACACACACAGTTGAATAAATAATAAATAATTTTTAAAAAAAAGAAAAAAGAAATCCAAGTTGATGAAGCACTTTTTTTCTAGCTGGAACTTTTCAGTTTTTAGATTTAACACATGAAATAAAAGATTCCCAGAGTGACCAATGATAGCAGAGAGGAACCCCTTCTGACACATTCAAAAGAAAGGTAGTGTTGGAGCATTTGGTAAGAGAGGTCCAAAACCTTTAGCCTTGTGCTGCTAACTTTAAGAACCACTGTCAACTAGGCCTTGTAAAGATTTGTGATTGCTCAGAAGACCAGTTTTTGTTTGTGTGGCATGTTAAACCAGGAAAGTAAACTGTCATGTAAAAACAGAAGCATAAATTAGTTCAAGAGACAACTGAGACATCTTTATGGAAAAAGAAAATGGATGGACCCAGCCCCAGAGCATAAAGGAAGGTGGAGTTAAAGGGCACAAGCTTGTCTTCCTCAAGGAATCCTTGAAGATAACATTAATGGTTCTAAAAAAAAAAAAAGCCATCCTTCAACATACTACTCTTTGGTATGCATTGTCCAAGCTGGGGTGAAATGCAGGGACAAGTCTGTCTGATGGCGCCAGACTTCATGGAATCAAGATCTGAAATATGAATGCCATGGAACAAAACTTTCAGATTTCCAACTTGACTCTGCCCGGTGATGGGCAGGGCGTTGTTTAGATAAGATCTGGAAAAGCAAAAGTGGCTGAAGATGGTAACAATGTTGTGAAAATGGTGACTTGGACATCTTCTCAGTTTCTTTATGAAACACACGCACACAATCACCAATATTCCCTCTATGATTCCAGCATCTTCTAAGCACCTATTACATAAACACACACTATCACAAATGTCTTTTGAGCCAATAGGCACTTGGAAAAAAACAATATTCAGGAGAAATGAAGCAATTCTTTGGTCTGCATGATGGGAAAAATCCAGGTTTGTGATCTTTACTAAGGAAAAGTAGCTACACAGAGATCCCAGCTCACTTTGGGCCAAGGACAACTTTAATTTTCTTCTATTCAGCGATTGCACATGCCCTCTGAGGTTAGTTTGGATAAAGCTGAAAATTCGGAGGCTCCTGCCTATCATCCCAGCACCCAGGAGGCTGGGCCGAAGGATTGTCAGTTAGAGACCAGCCAGGGATATGTAGCAATACTGCCTCAAACAAGAGAAAATAAAAAGGGAAGGAAGGAGAAGGAAGAGAAGAGGAAGGGAAGGGAGGGGAGAGGAGGGTAGGGAAAGAAGTGATGAATGAGAAATATCTTCTTAAACTAGTGGTTAAAATATTTATGTGTCATATGGCATTTTCCTCTGAACAAACAGCTGCCATTTTGTCTCAAACTCTGAAGATCGCACCTGTTGACTGCTGGCATTCACTTAGAGACAGAGCAGGTAGGGGGGACTGGAATGCACATGTCTGCACACATGTCCTCAGGGCCTTGAGCCTGGCAGGGTCAAGGTATATAGACTGAGGAAGGTTAATTGAAGGAGAATCCATCTAGTAGCCATGGGAAGGCTGTCAACCACAATAGGGTGGGCTTTCCAGTGAGGGTTTTGCCTTTAAGTCACCCCTACTCCTGTAAGTAACCCAATAAACTCAATGGTTTGTGAAATCGGACCTTGGCATAATTATTACTTTAGTCTGTCTTTGAACTCCTATCTGGATGGAAACATGGTTGTGTGGTGTCTCCTCAGGAAAAGTATTAATTCAACACCATGTGTGTTCATTACATACAGGAGTCAGCTTGATAATTGATGGCCGAGTCCTGAGCACATCTATGAGCAATTGTTAGTTAAGACAAGCCCTAAGGAAGCCTGTGGGAGATGATCTAATTGATAAGCGAAGTCCCAAAATATAGCGTACGGGTGGACAAAATGGAGAAGTCTGATTGACTTAGCATACTCAAGTTTTTCCCTCTCTCAGTAATCCCGAAGGATATGGTGTTTCCTCTGTTCCTTGATACTATTATGAGTTTTTCTTTCAAACTGGACTAAGAGCTACATACAAGAATAAAAAGAAAAACAACCCTGTTGTCCCCTTGAAATGTTTAGTTGTGAATTTGTTGGCGATATGCAGAGTCACTGTAATATCATGCCAGCAAAAGGACCTGGAGTTCTCATCCCATAGATCCCATGTAAGATGTTTAGTGGGTGTGGCAGCCCATCTATAATTATAGCCTCAGCAGTCAGACAATGGCATCACCAGAGAAAGCCAACTAGCTAGATCAATCTCATCAGTCAGCTCTGGGTTTGATTAGAGACCCTATCTCAAAAACAGTAAGATGGAAAAGAGATTGGGGGTGATTCACATTATCAACCTTTGCACAATCACTTTCAGACATACACAACGAAATGTGTATTTGTGTGTTCATGATGGATATGCAAAAACATTTATACACACATGTGTATCCTCTGTACACACATACACACACAAACACACACACACACACACACATTGAAATGGAAAAATTAAAGGTATCTCCTCAGTCACTTGCAACTTGGATTACTACTCAAAAAAATCTTCTTAGCTGTAGCATAAAACTTTGCTTAACAACATGGATTGCTCTACAATCATGGAAACATAAGTCTTATCTGTATGTGTACCTGGACCATAGAGACACCATGTGTATTTAGGGAGAAAGAGGATGTGTTTCAGCATGTGAAGTTCATATGCAGGCTGCTGGGCAATCACTAGTGTAACTCCATATGACCAGATGGATTCACAATCTTTCCCTTGATTTTATTTCAGCACATTTTCTAGTAGCTATTGCAATGACTGTTTGTAAGAGATGCAATGACTGTTTTTATGAGATTCATCTGCTACTCATTGCAACAAACTTTTTATCACAAGATAGCAGGGCTTTGCACTGTGACTCAGCCCTGGACCTACACAATTCCTAGTAGCCAGGTTCAGTACAGACTCTGAACTCTGTTGGTGTGAACCTAGAAATCCGCAAGCTTTTCACTGAATTTTAACTGCTCATTACTTCAGTGTAGACTGGGGCTTGATAGCTTTCTGGAAACCATAGGAATAGAAAGGACAGCTCAGACCACTTAGCCCCCTTTTGCCAATATTGGCTCTGTGGTTTGCTTGTGACAGCCCTCTTCATAATTCTTGCTTTTTCAGTGTGCGTCTAGTGTGCATGTGTGTATCAGGAGCATACGTGTCTTAGTGTTCATTTGGTACACAACAGAGCACATCTGGCCAAAGTCAGTTGTTTCCTTTTACTTTGTGTGTTTCAGGTTGCATGCATCTGTTCAGGTTTGTATGGCAAGGACACCTAAAATATTAGCCATCTTGCCATCCCAGGTTTGACTGTCTTTATAACCCATTACTATTAGCTTTGGGTGGTATTCATGATGTAATTTAAGTATGTAGAAAGAGTCTTACATTGGGTCTATTACAAATACCTTGTGAAAATAAACAGAAGGTAGGGAGTTCCAACCATCTAATTTGCCTAATCAGCTTACCGTAAATTGGCCATTCAGACATGTCTGTCAATAAAAGGACTGGAGATAATGAAGCATGTATATGCATGTGCTCGGGGTAGACCACAATCTAAGAATGACATGTCTGAAATTGAAACAGAGTTCAAGCCTAGAAATGGATGAAAGAGGAAGAAGCAATTAAAACATTTGTCAAAAGACCTCTCCTTACTACTGCAGGATCACTTCAAGCAGCCCCATCTTGACCATCGCTTGAAGTGACAACAAATAAACTTCATGCTACAGGGTCTGGAAACTTGTCCTGATCTGAAAGGAAATACAACCTGACATGATAAATGACATTGTGCCTCTTTTCATAAAACAGACCGATTTTAAAATTACCCCATATCATGAATTATTATCCACAAAACCCTAAATTAATAAATTATACCATTGGTTATATATAGTTACACTCAATGTTTTGCATTTTTTAAACTACAAATAGATCTATGGTCATAATAAAGATAGATACACTAATATTGTTTGCACACAGGGGATACATTAAAACACCTATCATTTGAAGAAAACTTTAAATTTTGAATTTAATGAGTCCAATAAAAATATGCTAGCACACCTTTAAAAGATATTATGAAATCTAGACCTGCAAAATTGGGCAGTGAATGGATTATGTACACTAATGAGCCTATAGAATGAATGTGTTTTTGAAAATATTACTCAGCTCCTGAGGGGAAAGGCACAATGAAAGCAAACTTTACTAATTACCAATCAAACAGGCCACGGATTTAAATACTTAAATAAAAAAACACTTTAATTTTGGGAAACATTATATAGTACAAGGATCACATAGACATCCAAAACCATAACCAATAAGAATATCCTAATATCAGCTGGGGATGTAACTAGCTTAGTTAGTAGACTGCTTGCCTAGTATACTTACATTTTCTTTACATCTTAAACACACAGATCCCTGGGTACAATCTTCAGCTGTGCATATACCAGGTAAGATGACACACATCTGTAATCCCAGCACTTGGGAGGTAAAAGCAAGAGGATCAGAGATTTGAGAACTTTCTCATGTCAAAAATATCCCAGAAGTAACTACAGGATATTAAAAAACTTCACTAGATCATTCACTTAACAATCTTCTACCAAGTACCCAGAAAATATCGAATGTAATTATGATGGTGAATGAAATAGACAGATCCCACATTTGTTCAGCTTTCATAGAAATGATAATTGATAATTGAATATTCATATCCATAATTTAATGACAGATAACAATGTTGGAGATGGTAATAACCCAGAGAAATGGGCTCAGGGTATTTTGGAAGCACCCCAAAATCATTCTCAGGAGTGTGGAAGGTAGAGACATGCAAACATGTATAGAATGGAAATTTAACCTATTTTGGATAATAAACAATTTGCATTGAAAAATAACTCTAGTTACAGGCCAGATGTGTGTGTGTGTGTGTGTGTATGTGTGTGTGTTGCACACAGGTGTGTGCATGTATATGCAACCAGAAGTTGACATCAAATGTCTTCCATAATTGCCCTCAACCTTAATTTTTGAGACAGTTTCCCAATGACCCTGGAGGTTTCCATTTTGGCCAAACTAGGTGGGGCAAGCCTTTCACAGATATCTAGTTTCTTATCCTTTGTTTTTTGCATTTATTTTTCCTCTAACCAAATTCTGGAACCCACGTTCAGATCTCCCCCTGCCATCATGCCAGTCTACAACCCATCATGACGGACCATTCTCAATGACAACTTGATGAGAGTATGGAAGTTGGGCCTCTGGGTACACCCAGAGGAGATTATCTACCAAGATTAGCTTGGTAGTATCATTCCCTGGACCAGGACCCTTGGTATATTTAAAAAAATTGGAAGTGAACTGAGCACATTTAATCACTTCTCTCTGCTTGCTGACTGTGGGTTCAGTAGGAAGTTCCCGCAGCTTCCATGTACTGCACCCTATCTTGTAAGCAAAAATAAACCCTTCCCTCTTCAAGTTTCTTTTGTCTGAGTATTTTATGGAAGTAATAAGAAAAGAAGCTAGGTTGCTCATTTCAGTTACAGTCACACAGGCAGCCTACACAATAAGGAATATAGACATATTTTTTTCTTTCTCTGTAGAAGTTGGCATCTCTGCACTGGACAGCAGCAAATGACCAGCCAGAAGGACAAGAGCACTGTTGAATAAAGGTAACATATCAAAAAAAAATGCAACACAACAATAACTTTTGGTTCCTTGTGTGAAGCATTGATACTGAAATAGCAGTTTGCAGACTCTGGGGCAGTGCACCTCACTGAGTTTCTACATTCGAAGGACAGTCCCAGGCTCACTGAAGTCTATTGTGTGACAAGCTTCATTTCAAACATGCTTTAAAGGCATGACGCAACCCTGACAAGTCAGAGTTTGTAACTTGGCAAAGTTTTTGAAATGTATTTCTGTATGTGTTGGGTGTAAACTGTTATTGTACTGGAAAACTTCTTGAAAGAGATTTTTATAAGTCTCATCTTGTCTCTCTCAAGTGGCTGTTAAAAATAGAGTTTATTGGCAACTCCTTTTCCTTGTGTGAGAGAAGGATTAACTTAATCCTGGTGTACTATCTTAAGGCTTCACTGCATTCAGTTTTCTACAACTAAACTTTTATTACTCATAATACAAAAATAACTGCACGTATTTCGAATGATTCTAAAGTTACATATTTGTCTTGTCTGTTTTTACAGATCAGGAAGAGGAAAATCCTCCTCTCAATACAAGGCAAGTGTTTGCTATGCAACATACACTTAAATTGTCTCAATTTTGGATTAATGCCTGTTTTCACTGGTTTATTTGTTTTATTACTTTCCTACATAGGTAATATCCTATGATACAATTCTTCAAGAAATGCAATGATCAGTCAGTAAGATTTGCAACTTACAAAGAAATTTTATATCTTTCTTTGAGAACAGTTCTCACATGTAGAATACTTCCAGATACTAGAGCTATTCTTTTCTGGATGTGAAATTCCAATTGTGATTTTTCTCTCTTTTAGACATATTGTGAACCAGTCCAAAACTATGTAATAATGAGCAAAATATAGCCTCATGTTTCATTGATGTTTTCCTCTTTCCTTTTTTTGGCATGCTGATATTTCTTGAATTCATTATCCTTTTCATTTTTTAAAATATCCACTGTCCTTCAAAGAACATGAAAAAAAAAAGATATCAAGATATTGCCTGTCTTTGTCACTAATGGAACAATGTGAATCTAGGCTCCTGCATTGGACATCTTCTTTCACTGAAGGCTTTATCTTTTAAGCATTGAAATAAAATAACGTGTCCTTTTCAAGTCATTTCAAAGAATTGTTTTCGGTAACTCCACAGACAGACTCAGAACCTTATGCCAGGACTGGTGTTCAGAAAAACAGAGACAGAAAAGTTTCACTTACTTTTATTTCTTGCCCACAAGTGTACGTGCGTGTGCGCGCGCATGTGTGTGTGTGTGTGTGTGTGTGTGTGTGTGTGTGTGTGTGTGTGCGTGCGTGCATGCGTGCGCATACACACACACCTATGGAGGCTCAAGAGTAACATCAGGAATCAATCTAGATTGCTCTACTTCCTTATCACTTTCCTCTGGATTTTCCCCAAGTTCTGCCATATAGGTCTGAAATTAAAGATCACCACTATTTCTGCTTGGCTTTTTCACATGGGATCTGGGAATCTGAACTTGGGTCTCTTGATTTGTGAGACAAAGGCTTTAACTGCTGAATTATCTCCCTAGTCCAGTTTCACTGACTTTTAACTGTTCCAGAATTATCCACAGCACCCATTCAGAAGTCCGACTTGTATTTCCAGGATGTCCTCACCAAATACACAAGACTTGTCTGGACCTGAAAATATACAATCTAAAACACATTTGCCCCCATACTTCCATTCCTGAAAATCTATAGCAAGGAAACATCAGTGTGTGCACAGTGGATATTCTCGTTGGGAAGGCAAAAGGCCTGGCATAGTCGTGACATACAAACATGATTCACAGTAATTCTGAACTTCTCCGGCCACACACCCTGTGAGTTCCCACTCTGAGGGGTTAAGAAGTGCCCCCTTCAGGACCCTTTCTGTCTTCTTATCTCTACCCACTCGCTAGTAGTTTCCTTGCTTCCTGAGTTTCACGAAAACAGAATCAGATTATTTTCAAGTTTATAAATTTTAAGGAACAAGAGTTGTCAAATGTCAGCAAAGGTTTCCATACAGACTCAATGTCTTTGGCAGCTCATGTCTTTCCCAAAATACCGAGGTTTCAGATCTTGGATTTGAAAGCATTTGGACTGAAGCACAGAGAATTTGATAAACAACAACCATCTAACCACAGCTACCCAAAAAAATGTAATCCTTGCAAGAGTCTTGAAACTAAAGTTTTGCCATGTTTGCCCTTTTCAACATAAAGAATGTGGGAAAGCTCATTTAAAAGTATATTTTTTGTATAATATTTACAAATGTCATGTAAGTAATGCTGATATTGCCAATTTGATATTCTGATGTGTGGTGTTGGTCTGACAGAGGTAAATATCAAAACAATGGAAAACTGGACTCTTACCAAAAAACAATATATATATATATATATGGCTTGTAGAGATTTATCACTTGTGTTACTTCTATAGTTCATATATGAAGCCTCATTTTTGTGGTCGTTATTGTTGTGTTTGATTTTCCCTTGGAGACACAATCTGATGTGCTCCTCGGACTCTTCATACTCCCACCACTACCTACTCAAGTCCTGAGATGACAGGCACAGATCATCAGGCTGCCCCTACCCCATCTATACAATGCTGGAGCTCAAACTCAGTTGTACATGCATGTAGGTAAAGCACTCTACCAACTGAGAGACACCTCCAGTCCACATCAAACTTCTTAGTGGTGTTCATGTAGCCAAATACATGCACACACAGCAAATACAGCAAATACAATTTGGGATTCCACAGAAAAGACTTGATATCACTTAAATGTTAAAAGAAAAAAAAATCCTAAAGACTCTGAATGTCTCAACTAGCACTTAATCAATATGATTTCCTGATTGTAAAGAATAACATGATTTCTTTGCTGTTGGTTACTTGTCCTCTTGGACCGATTGGCACAAACAGTGGAATGTCACCCAAATATCCTTGTTCTGTCTCATTGTGAGGTTAACAACTTACACTGAGAGACCTGTGTCTCCAGGTCACCGTAGAAAGGCGTGGTCAAGGCTTTTTGTTCATGTCAATTACACTTGTCAGGTGTGCTAACTTTCCTCTAAGTATAATTTTGTTTTAGAAAGCAATTGCATTAAAGACTCCTCAGAAACACCAACTTAAGTCCTGCCCTGCCAATACTCCCTGAAGGCTTCCATTATTTCTCTGAATTCCCTAGAGGCAGCCTCCTCTGACTTCCACTGAATATTGCAAAAATGCAAGCCCTTGGAAATTATCCACCCTCTTCACCCTTTCTTCTTAATCCTTCTCTTTCTTCTGCATGATTTTTTTAGGGGGAGCAGGGAGGATGTCATTGCTATTTGTTTGCTTGTTTGCTTTGTTTTTAAGTCGGGTTGCTACAGAAGGTCTTTTTTGCATTTGTGAATACAGACTGTTCAAAGGGTAGCTGGACCATCATTAAGGCAGCTAGGCATTCATCTGGGACACGGGATCTAAGTGTGTGCAAAACTCAGTTAGAAATCAATTTTGAATAGTTAACTGATAAATTTAAGATGTAAAATATTTGTATAAAAATAAAAAATATAAAATAATAAAATTTAAAATATAAAATATTAAGAAGTCCATGATGAGCATAAAGGCAACTTTTTAAGAAAGGTGATGCTGATTTTATATTATTGCACAATAGAAATAGTCATCTAAAGTCATTTGTGGATAACGAACAGGCCACTGCTTTCCCTTGATGGGCTCCAAGGGTTGGTGATAAAGAGAAGCAAACTGAAAACAGGGCATTTGTTATATAGTCATTTATTTTTTCATCTTAGAGTTGCACTATTGTTTTTATTTTGTTGGTAATTCCATAAAATTCTCTGACTTCATTCTCTTTGGCTCATTCTATTTTATTGCATGTCAGAAATGGCATTCTTCAAGAACTATGAATGAAAAGTGCTTGCATATGCAGATTTTTTCATTCTTTTTTTCAATTTCCTTAGTGCATGTCTATTGAGTAAGCAAGCACGTAACAAAATACATTACCAAAATTCTCTCTGACAAAGAGAGAGATTCATAGTGAACATGTACTATATTTTACACATTCAACTAGACATCTATTTATAGCTGTCAATGACTCCATATTAATGTGTCTCCCTAAAAACCAGCTCAAGAGTTGCTTGAGCAGAACAAACCTGCTTCCATGGTTCCCATTACCTTCTGCCTATTGAGGAGGCTATAACGACCTAAAGAATAATAGCAACTGAGCATTTGGTGAGACAAATTACTCATGGTTCCTTTTTCTGTCCATAATGACTGTAATTCAATTAGACTTATTGCCTGTTACTCAATATGATACTAATGTAAAATTGGTCCTTTTTACAATGCAAAGTTCAGGGATAAAGACCCTGTTTCTCTTCTTAAAGCATATGAGTCTTCCACTGGAGGGAAGGAATTTCGTTACAGTTAAACCTTTCCTACTGTTTACTTATCACTAGGGTCTGATAAAGGACAAAGAGTCAAAATTAATCTTTTGCTCTAGAATGGGTAAAATGAATGGAAAGAAATAGCAGTGGAAATCAGCTGCAGTTCTTCATCTTTTCAAAGGAAAGAAAAGATAGAAATATCAAGAGTGCTGAATGAAAACGCATAGGAGAAAAAGTGCTTCAATATTTGATGTGTGTGTGTGTGTGTGTGTATGTGTATGTGTGTGTGTGTGTGTGTGTGTGTGTGTGTGTACAAGAGGGCACCTGAATGTCTGTGCCTGTGGAGGCCTAAATATGACATCAGGAATCATCTGGGATTGCTCTTCCACCTTATTTTGTTTTGCTCTGGAATTTCCTAGGCTCTGCCTTTTATTCAGTGTTTTTTACCTGGAATCAGGATCCCAACTCAGATCCTTTGGCTTTCAAGGCAGAGGCTGTAACCCCTGAGCCATCTCTCCAGCCCACAATATTCGAATTTATTACTACTATTGTTATCATTACTTTCCATGAAATATACCGCAAATAACCCTGGGATTTTTGATGCTCTATATTAAAAAATACTCTATGACTCATCGGTGTTTCCAGTCTCAAAGTTTTTCATCATTAAGAAAAACACTTCCCAGGCTGAACCTATCTAAAGAAATTTATATGTAATACTCTTTATGTAACCATGAAAAATAACTACAACTTGTAGTTTATTTTCGTATATCAAAAAAATAGGCAGTAGGATCCTTAGGGACAAGGGATCAGTCAGAGGTAGGGCTGCCCAAGGAAGGGCCCCTCTGTCTGCCACAGAGGACTGAACTCCTATGAGAAGAGATGATACAGAGGGAACCTCAGGACCAAGAAAAGCAAAGGACAGGAGAATTGGAGGGAGTATACTGGGCCATGCAGGATGGGAGAAAGGTTGGGATGGGACAGGAAAGGAAGGGAGTCAGGAAGGGAGAGGAGCGAGAGAGGCAAGAAGCACGTACATAAAAATGTATTTTAATTTGTATCCTATGAGTTTGTTTCATGTCTTAATGGTTTTTAATAAATTTATATTTGCCCAGCTGTGCAAAACTCTAAGTTAAGTTCTAAAATCCTAGGAGCACATACATGACAACACAGAGCTCCCATGAGAGGCTAAAAACATCTCGTTAATTTTTGTTTTAACAGCATGAAGATGACTCTGTTCATCCTTAGGATCTGAATAATCAATTTAAAATTTTTTATTATGTGTATGTGTGTGTGTGTGTGTGTGTGTGTGTGTGTGTGTGTGTGTGAATCAGAGAGCATTGCATGTGGCTGTGGAGGCTTCAGGAATCACCCTGTATTCTTCTCTCCTCCTCTTTGCTTTGCTCTGGAGTTTCCCAGGCTCCATCTTCCAGGACCAGGAGTGCAGACCACCACTATATCTACATGGCATTCATATGACGAATCTGGAATCTGAACTCAGGACCTTCTGCTTGCTACATAGAGGTTTGACTCCTGAGCCATCTTTCCACCCCAGGTTCTGAATATTCAAACCTAAGGCCTAAATTTATACAAAACACTTAGAATATTAAAGATCAAACATTGCAAATTTTTCCTTCCTAATCCTTCAGCTGCGAATATACAAATATCTCCTTGCCAGTTTCCTGAGAAATTAAACCTTAAAGCCATATGTTGCTCAAGAATTCTGATATCCGTTTTATTTGGGTTTCCCTGATACTGTATCCAGTTGACCTAGCCAAAGGTCAGTTACTCTGAAATTACCATGAAGTCATAGGGAATGGAATTTTACCCGGAACAAAAGGGCCTCATTATAACTGTCCCTTGACATTTTTGAGTTGTATACAAGCAGCTTGTAGTTTCATTATCATGGCAAGAATCAGTCATCCGCACATGGTCAAGTTTCTTGGCATTTAAGACATAATGTTGAAAATGATCAGTTCATTTGCTTGTTGAATTTATGAGATGTCAATCAGTTGGGTTTGTTTCTTTTTCTTTTACCACAGTAAATAAACCAATGGTTTTTCTTTTACATCTTCCATCTCTGTTTGCTTAAAACCCTACAGATAAGACCAGGCATCAACATCAGCTTTGGATGGACTTAGGTTTGGATCATTCACTAGTCATGTTCTCTCAAATACATGTTGTACTATCTGCTTCCCAAATTAGTTAGCAGTATTCTATGAGGTTTACAGTATCCATCGTATCTCACAGTGAGGAACTTGTAGAAACACATCTCCCAGGAAGGGAGACATTTATAGGGCACAAATAGGAAGAAAGAAGGCCATTTGATTGAAAGGACAGTGTAGGAGGAACACATTTGCAAAGATATGACAAGGACAAGAATCTTTGGGGTCATCAATTAGAGAATATAAAATAGAGAAACCCAGAGATATATTACAAAGGACAATGGAGCACAAATTAAGGAGTAAAGAAAATGTAAAGACCACAAAGTTATGTGAGTAACATTCTATTACAAATGATCATGTCATCTAGCTGGAACGGCTTGTGACTGAGCTTACCTTGTGGAACTCTGTTTTCTGAACTGTATTTTCAATGTTTCTTACTCCTAATAGAAGAAAAGCAGGAGATTATTCCCAGGAATAAGCTTCCAAGGAAGCATACAGTCATCTAAAATCAACCTCTACTTTTGTCATAAGCTATTTTATTTTCAAAATCCATGCATATTTTATATGCCAACCTCTCTATCATATCTGTGTCCACCTTAAAGATGTTTTAAGCCAAATCTTGAAGCAAAGGGAATGTGTGGAACACTCTGGCAGCTCTATTTTTTAGTTTTGCAAAAACACTTGGCAAGATGCCCTCTTCTTCCCTAAGGAATGCAGACCCAGAATGAAGGATGAAGATAGACCCCAGCCCCCAGCCCCAAAGTGCTGCAAGGCTGCTAGAAGTGCTTATAGAAAAACAAGTCTTGAGCTGAGTTCACCTGCAAGCTCCTTCAGGGCATATATTTCATTAAGGTTAGGTGCAGAGTGCAAAACCTCTCCTTGGTGGTTTGGATCAACTCTTCAGATGATTCACATATTGCAATCCAGTTAAGGAAAGGGAATGATGTGCTTAGTAGATAAGTAAATATTCCCCCAAAGGATGCTGAAAGTTGATAATTATGGACAGAAAGCAACTGCAGATCAGCACACCTTTTTGGATTGAAGTTCTGTGTCTCTCTGGACAATGTAGAAGTTGGATTCAACTGCTTGACACCTGGGTAGAGCATTAACCTGTACATCATTTCTGGCTCTGCTAAAAATTGTGAACTTCCCAGAAAATTACATTGTGCTTTAGGTACACTAGAGACAAAAACATTCCCTTTTTAATACTTGGCAGATGAAGACCAGTCAAGGTGGATGCCTGCTTATCTTATGAATTAAGCCTTGCTGTCACATGCATCTCCTGGGAGTCAAGCAATCTCCAGTATTTTCTCTCCTATCCTACCGAGGACCGAGGAGAAATACAGATAACCACCAATCCTGTTTCCTACATCCTGACTCACTCCCGTGCATAGTTCCCTTCTAGTCTGTCTAGGATCAGGACATTGGGAGAGCCAGTTTGATTGTCATGATCAATGAAATTATTTCTTCAACTGCAGTCATCCGAAAAGGAAAAGAAGTATCAATCTTCAGAACAATGCTTTCCTACTCATCTTCTGCCAAAACAGCAGGGAAAATTACTTCTGTCAAAATTGTTTCCGCACATGTGTGTGCATATTCATGTGTGCAAGTACATGTATGTTCATGTATGTGTGTGTGTGTGTTCATGCAGGTGTGCGTGTGAATGAATATGTATGTGTATGCACATGCACACTAGAGGAAGCACAGGGAGGCCAAAGGACAATCTCAGAAACTCAGATGTTTTTCTACTCTAACTAAAGCCATCTTGTCTTACATTGCACAATTTTGTTTTTATTTTTTGCTTTTCACTGACCTGATGCTCACTGATGAGGCTGGGTTGGCAAGCCATAAACATGCTCCAAGGATCCTCCTGTCTTCACCCACCCAATGATGGGATCGTAAGTATACACCACCACTCCTGGTGTGGATTCTCGGGATTGAATTTTGTGCTTGCACAACAAGCACTTAACAGATTCAACTATCTCCCCAGTCCCAGAAAATATGATTCAACTGCTTGACACCTGGGTAGAGCATTAACCTGTGCATCATTTCTGGCTCTGCTAAAAATTGTGAACTTCCCAGAAAATTACATATTTTTTTATTATTATTATTTATTCAACTGTGTGCATGTGCGTGTGTATGTGCGCGCGCGTGTGTGTGTCTGTGTGTGTGTATCTGTGTATGTGTATGTGTAGAACCACGGACGAATTCGTGAACCACCATGGACTCCTCCACCTCCTTCTGCCCCGGGATTCACAGGCTCCGCCCCACCAGGACCAGAAGCGCAGGCCGCCCCCGCTTCCGCCTGGCGTCTATACATGGGATCTGGGATCCGAACTCAGGACCTTCCGCCTGCAAGGCGGAGGCTTAACCCCTGAGCCACCTCTCCAGCCCCAAAAGTACATATTTTTGTGCATGAAGAAAATGAACTTCTGCTTGAACGCTACATGAAGAAGTTGTCTTTAGAAATAGAGGGCCTAAAATCTAAACGTTCTGTGGAGAGGACATATTGATACAAAAATCACATTGAAGACCATATGACTTCATGTCTGAACATGTATGTTCAGTTGCATGCTTTGGACTCCAGTCTTGGCATATGTGTGAGGACCAGGTTTCATGTCACACAAGAGAACATCCAGAGAAAACAAGCTTCCTGAGTCATTTAGCTTAACAGAGTTGTCAGTTGATTGTTATTCTAACCTTAGATGTTCTTCACTTGAAATTTTCTTCATCTAACAATCAAATAGATTCTTCCTGCAACCATGTCCACCATATTTCCATCCTCAACCAGTCACTAACAGAATCAAGTCACTATAATTACTTAGAAGGTTCATTTTTAAACTTGAACATAGGCCACGTTAATCTGAAGAGCTTATTAAAGCACAGATCCATTGCATTTTAACCTTTGAGTTGCCAAGCTCTACAATTGAAGTTCAAGGTCTTGCAATAATTTACATCATGATATACAGATGTTTCTGGTCTATATTCCACACTAAAAATCACTGTCTGTGATCTGTTGGAACTGTACAAGGGTCACACTGCCCCTGACAAACAATCAGCCCACTTGAGATATGGAGAAAGAAAACTTTTTTTTAGAATGGAAGAGGGGGGAACTTTCAGTATTTTACCAGCATGGAAGCAGCAGAAAGAATATAAATGTTCCCAAGAAATATCAAGTAGAAGAGGCCATTCCTTAGTCTCAGGGAAATCATAAGACTACACTTCAAAATATTATATCTAGTCAATACTTACAAAGGATTCCTGGGAAATCCATGTATACGTATAGGCATCTGCTATGGAATCCACTTTTCCCAGGAGCAGAAAGCTCCTTCCCCTCTTACTGCTGACTGTGAGGCTCACTGGGGCCTCATGTCACATGGTAGTAGAATACCCACCATGTCAATGCCATGTGAGTGGTCACTTCTCCCAGATGCAATCCTAGGGTCTCAAGACATGTACAAGACCAAAGTTCTTATTCTTTAAAGGTATATTTTAAAGTGAAAGTAAAGCACCAGAAAGTTGAAGCCCAAATTGGGCTAAGTGAAAGTGAAGCAGCCAGATCACACCTTCCCACTGAGTTGGGAGGGATCTGAGTCTGGAATCCACTTTCCTTCTCCTCTCCATAGGAAACTTTTATTAGTCTGGGGGAAGAAGCAGCATTTTTTTCTATTTTTTTCCCTTTGGAATAAGTTAATTTCAGATAAAGGTGAAAAGATGGATTGGTCTTTCTTGGTCCACTTTCCTAATCCAAGACTGGTCCAGGTATAGCCAGGTAGGTCAGCTCCCAATACCTACTAGCAAGAAAGGAGTCTGTGGCTCCTTTGTTTCCAGGCAATAACTGGGAGTGAGCTGCCACTGTAGCCATCTTGGGAACCAGCCATCAGAACATTTCCAAGCTAAGCTCCTACCCTCTACTGTCAATCCATCTGGTGCTGTCTAGCTCTCCTACTATCCATAAGGCTTTCTTTCTATGTTTGAGTGATCACTAAGTACAGCGTTAGTCAGTCTTCAAAGGGGAAATAGCTATTAGGAGGGAGGGTGGCTAATCTATACTGTCAACTAGACTAGACTTGGAACCACCATAAAAGCACACCTCGGGTATGTCTGTGAGTTGTTTCTAGAAAGGTTTGTCCAAGAAGGAATGACCCACCAAGAATGTGAATGGCTAGCTTATGGGCTGGGATTCTGGACTGAATATTAAGGAGAAAGCATCCAAGCATGAGCATTCCTCTTTCTCTGCTGCTTTCTGACTGGGCATGATGAAATGGGACCTGTCACCTCTATCTCCTGTCACCATGCATTTCTAATCATGATCGACCATACTCTCAAACTTTGAGGCCAATAAACCCTTCTTTCCTTAAGTGGCTCATAGGAAGTATTTTGTTGAAACAACAAACAAAATGACAATACAGAGTGAAAGGAGACATTCTGTTTAATCAGGTCTTCACAAATTTGCAACCATTTTGTACAGTGAAACATGGTTTTCACAGCACTTTTTGTTCTCTCAACTTTCAGAACGAATCTTGGGACCCATGGATCAATCTAAGAGTCTACTCTTCCCCCCCCACCTTGCTCAGAGGTGATTCATGATGAAAGGGATAAGTCTAGTAGATCTTAAAATAACTTAGGATAATGGCATTAATAAAGGACATTAGCTGGAATGGAATTGCAAGAGTTCAATGAATTCTGATGCAAGCTTTACTTCAGAGAATTTGTTTGCAAATTTTGTATGTTTACAATGATTCTTGACTTGATTAATTTACAATGTCAATGCTCTCAATATGCATTCAGTGTGTCATATATAGTATTCTATAAGCTCTTTATAGACTCAGATGTCAGTTGTCCTGTGACCTTCACCCATGTACCATGGCACTCATGTTCTCTCTCTCTCTCCCTCTCCCTCCTCTCTCTCTCTCTCTCTCTCTCTCTCTCTCTCTCTCTCTCTCTCTCTCTCTCTCTCCTAATTGCTCTTTCAATTTCTCCCTCAAATAGATAAATAAAATATATTTTTTAAAAAAGCCAGAAGATTGACAGTCTTGACTATATGCATTACATATTAGGAACAATGGACATACTTCTCGTGTGTGTGTGTGTGTGTGTGTGTGTGTGTGTGTGTGTGTGTGTGTGTGTGTATGTGTGTGTGTGTGTGAGAGAGAGAGAGAGAGAGAGAACTGTGTTTCTCTATGGAGGACCAAAGCTGACTTTAGGAGTTATCCCAGATACATTCTACCTCCTTTTTGCCTTGTTCTGGGATTTCCCATGTTCTGTCCACCAGGGCTGGAAGTGCAGTCCTCTCTTTTGCTCTTACCTGGTGCTTTTATGTGAGACCTAGGATCCAAAACTTCTGCTTGTGAGGCAGAATCTTAACCCATGAATCATCTCTCCAATGCTGCATATCTCTTTTTTGGGGAGGAGGGCTTAAATGTGCCTCACTGTTTTGTAATCTATTTATATTCTTGGCAAACATAATGTGTATTTTCAACCCCTATTGATCAATCCCAGACTCCTATTTTTCCCACTATGAACTTTCTCCTTTCCCACCTACCTCCACAACCTCTCATGTTCTCCTGTATGTGTGTGGCTTACTAAGTCTCATCTGGATTCCTTCCTGTTAATGACATATGTCTGGACACTTGATGGAGGAAGAACAGTAGACCAGTGGGCATACCATACCAGTGGGCTCACCATACTAGTAGGTACACGGTACCAGTGGGCTCACCATACCAGTGGGCACACCATACCAGTGGGCTCACCATATCAGTGGAAAGAGTTGCTCCCTTTCTCTTCCATTATCCTTAACTCTCCTTAGTCTCCGAGGGAGCTGTGTTGCCTCCTGAGGTCTTTCCTCTTTCAGTGATATAATATAGCCAGGCCAAATCAAGTGTAAGTGTCATGGATGTACCCATAATTACAGTGAGTTCATGAATGGAAAGACTTTATCATGTCTGGAAGATCCTGTCTGGCTATGATCCTCCCAACCTTTGACATAATTCTTAACCCTGCTATTATGATAAACACAAACTGATGAAAGTAAACCATCAGTGATTATTCATGACCAAGATTTTGATACAAAGATGACCCTACAACCATTACAAAATCCACCTAAAACTTTTGGGTGTTCCAAGAACCGAAAGATATTGGGGAAATGTTTCAAAGCACTTCAACAAGTGGAAAAACTGTATTTTCATTTACTACATGTTCCCTAGTACTATGTTTAAAGTACTTAATTCCTTCTCTTGACTTTACTCTGCAAATCCATGGCTTAAAGGCCAAGTGGTTACTTCATTGCTTATCTAGATCGAGAAGACAACACTGTGATATCAAACAATATACAGATTAAGAGGAAATAACTCCATTATCAGTGTTTGGCAATGCTTCTTATATCAGTTACTTAGAGATGATGGATAGCCCATACTGTGTGGTGTGTCTCTTAGCAGGGCATTTTTCTTTTTAAATAAATTTATTAGATTAACATTTCTACATACAATCTCCTTGCCTCCCTCATTCCCTGCTCCTTTCCTTCCTCCCTTCTTATAGAGTTCCATATTCCAGATTTTAATGTCTTATAAAATAACATCTGGACCAATGAAATTTACTTATCCATTCAATAAAAATTACTTAGCAGTCACCAAAATAGATAGCAATGCTTTCTTTTTGGCTTAAGAATTAGTTTGTATCGACTTTTCAATAGCTTGTGTTTGTTTTGTGTTCTCGATACAGGGTCTCATTGTGTATACTGGGATGGCTCTAGACTCACTCCGGCTGACCTCTCACTCACCATCAGTGCTCCCATATCAGTTTGCCATGTGCTGCGATTGTAAGTGTGAAGCATCAGGCCTAACTCTAAAGGTTTTTAACATGTTCTGCTGGATATACTTTGGAATGTGTTGAAATGTCTTAATATTGGAAAATCTAGCAATGTACTCTTGAAGCTGTCCCGATATTTATAAAATATGGTTAACTAAAAGAAGCTTTGGCAAATCTTAACAGCGTGTACAGCAGCCAGTGGAAGAGAAAATAAACTTACAGAACAATGACCGTCAAGTCCCAGCTTTCTCTGTAGCTGTCCAGATGTGCCATTATGTTACAACTCTTTCCAAAAGAAAGTTTTTTTCCAGTAGAAGCTCTGTTTTGTTTCAGCCGTACACCATTCACTGCTCTAACTGCATGTTCACCACTAACTTGAAATACTCTCACTAGTACTTGTGAAAGAGTGTCTTATCAACCTGTGGGGCAGCCTTTCCTCAACAAACATAGCACAAACCACATTTATCATTTCGTCCTTTCTGATGACCAGTTAAGAAAGAATGTCTAAATAATTACATGCAGGTGGCACCTAGGGGCCAGGACTAGACAGGTGAAGGACAGCACCCCTATTAGTAGGTCTACCCAAGGAAGGGCCACATAATCTGCCCAGAGATGTGAGCCCACACTGATACAGACAACACAAAAGGGACCCTGGAGTCCATGCAAGCAGATAGGCAGGGGGTAGGTGGGAGAGGGATGGATTGGTGAAGGGAGAGGAGAGTGAGTGGGAGAGAGGAAAGAGGGGGACAGGGACAAGCACCCATTATGTTTGTAGTTAGCAAAGTAAATATTAATTGAAATAAAGACAAAAAGAGAAAGGAGAAAGAAGAAAGAAGGAAGGAAAGGGGGGAGGGAGAGAGGAAGGAAGGAAGGAAGGAAGGAAGGAAGGAAGGAAGGAAGGAAGGAAGGAAGGAAGGAAGGAAGGAAGGAAGGAAGAAGAAGGAAAGAAGGAAAGAAGGAAAGAAGGAAAGAAGGAAAGAAGGAAAGAAACAAAGAAAAGGAAAGTTGGTCTGACTTGGAGTGATGGAGCCGACTATAACCCAGCATTTAGGAGAATGAGGCAGGAGGATTGCTGTGAGTTTAAGATCAATCTGTGTTACATAGTGAATCCCAGTCTCCACAAGATACATAATCCTAACCTGTTCAAAAGAAAAACCTCAAAACAAAACAAACAAAAATGTATGTTTAGCAGGCCAAGTTAGTTTCTATAGCAACTTTACGGAGATATAATTTTATGGAGCTTAAAAGTTATCCTATTAAGCCACACAACTGAATAGACTTTTGTATATTCCATGTATACTACAGTCACTTCTGCAAAGGATTGCCTATGTACACCCTCCCTTGCCAACAAAAAGCATAGAAGTTGTGCTCCTAGGACCAAGGAAAAATGTA
Organism: Typhlomys cinereus; assembly: GCA_023101885.1. NCBI lineage: Eukaryota > Metazoa > Chordata > Mammalia > Rodentia > Platacanthomyidae > Typhlomys > Typhlomys cinereus. Next base: position 3,064,490 of record JALPQD010000177.1, read on the forward strand.
CCAGTAACTCTAGAAGTGGGAGCTGGAGACTAGAAAAGTAGCTAGGGGAGTCGTTCATACAACCTAGAAAAAAGGAAGGAACTTTCTAAGAGGAGGCAAACACATCACCAATGTCACCTGAAAAAAGAAAGAAAGAAGGAAGGAAGGAAGGAAGGGAGGGAGGGAGAAAGGGAGGAAGGGAGGGAGGGAGGGAGGGATGGAGGGAGGGAGGGAGGAAGGGAGGGAGGGAGGGAGGGAGGAAGGAAAAAGAAAGAAAAAGAAAGAAAGAAAGAAAGAAAGAAAGAAAGAAAGAAAGAAAGAAAGAAAGAAAGAAAGAAAGAAAGAAAGAAAGAGAATATGCCTATTCTATTTAGAAGGCAGAGAATGCACATTAAAACACTACGCCTTAACTGCAGGTTTTCCAGAAAGAGATGTTTTTAGAAATGCCACTGTCTTCTCTTTAGTCCTTGTGTAAGGTATGCTGAGAAATAAAGAAATGCTTAACAAGAAACCATTTAGCAGCATAGCTTTGTAATAAGAATTTAATGGGGGGCATATAAAAGTCAGCAAAAGATCCTTAAAGTAAAACATGAGGATTTTTGTGGAACAAACGAAAAAAAGCAGTTCACAAACTTAGCCTGAAAATCTCTGTTAAATCAATGGTGAAACTTGATTTTTTCTTTTTTAAAACTCTATTTATTTATTTATTTATTTATTTATTTATTTATTTATTTATTTATTCATTTATTCATTCATTCATTCATTCAGTGTGTGTGGGGGGGGGCACTGTGTGTTCTTGTGGAGGCCCAAAGGTGACTTAGGGCATCATCCTGGATTGCTTCTACCTCCTTTTTGCTTCACTCTGGGATTTCCCAGGCTCTACCTAGCAGGGCCAGAAGTATAGGCCACTGCCATTTCCATCTGGTGTTTTATGTATGACCAAGGATCCAAACTCAGGACCTTCTGCTTTGGGAGGCAGAGTCTTAACTCCTGAGCCATCTCTCCAGCCCTTGAATTTTTCACCCAGAAATATTAAAAAAAAACACTCAGACTGATGGAATGCAGTCACTCACCTAGTCAAAAAAAGAAACACTATGAACTAAAGCCTATTATCTCATACATCCCAACTTACAGCCAAGGTAGAGAAAAGTCTATCTCCAGAGCGTTTTAAAAGACAGCTTTAATGTATCTCACTATAATTTGATACACAGGAAACCCACAGCATTTGAAAGGAGATTGAATGGCTGGACTGGGAGAAACTTTTCAAGGGAACTGAAAACATCTATACCATGTACATTTCAAACTACAAAATTAATGTGGATAATGAGATCATCTGATCAAGTGTGGAGCATGGTACAAACCAATTCTACTTATTTTTCTAATAATTTTTTTCTCAATCTTTTCCAAATAATTAAACATCATTTTGTGAGTGTTACAAGAGGTCATTTGAGTGTGTGTGCCCTTGTAGGCAGGCACAAGGGTGACACTGGGCATCACCCTGGATTGCTCTTCCGTCATGCAGCTTTGTTCTGGGTTTCCCAGGCTCTGCTTTCCAGGGTCAAAATTTAAAGGCCACTGACATTTCCACTTGACATTTGCAAGGCTAAGGCTTTGACCTCTGAACCCAGAGGTACACATTCTGTGGCATTTCCAGGTGTCTCTAAAAAATTCTTACCCCTGCCCTTTTGGGAAATAGACCTGGAGGTGACTTAGGCATGCACACACATGTGCATCTTTGTAGAAAGAAGGACAGAAAAGATTTGGGAAATAAAAATGTATTCTCTACTAGATACTCATTTTACATTTTATTTATGTTCTTGGACCATTCCACACCATGCTAGAATCATGTCAGCCCCAACTTTTGAGGTTCCACTTCACCACTCACCTCCCCAAGGCTACAAAAGTGGCAAACTTTGCTGAATTCCTTTCTGTGGGAGGCCACTGTGGTTCTTTTATTGGAATCTGTTGCCTGTCAGAAACATTTAGTGATTTAATTACAACAGTCTCTTCCTCTAAATCAACTCACCATCCTCCGCCTCCCTTTCCATTTCTTCTCCAGGCAAGTCTGTGCTTGCCTGGCTTCCTCCTCTTCCCAAGGACATATACCTCTTCTCTTTCCCAAGCGTTTGGCTGGCAGGATGGCTTGGCCCTGGGGCAGGATAATTTGCTCACTGTGGATTAGTTGCCATCAGTACGTGGGTCTCACCTAGGTCACATCCTTCAAGGGCACATCCGTGGCCGGGACTGCTTGCAAATTTCACTGGAATGTACAAATGCTGCCCTGACTTGCTGCATTCTGCAGTCCGGCTTCTTCGCCTCTCAGAAACCAGCATCATTAGTACCAAACGTGTGTTATTTTTCTATTTTATTCCACTCTTTGAGATTTGTCCACGCTGCCCATCAGATAAGCTATCCTAGAAGAAAGAACACCTGCAATGAGGAAATCTCTGGCGACTCTATTTAAAAATCTATTAAAGAAGCTTGACTTAATATTTGTAGACTAAGAACTGGTGATATAGCACATCAGGTAAGGGATTTCTTCACAAACTAATCCACCTGAGTTCTGTTCCCGGAAGTCCACATGATAAAAGGAAAGAACTGATTTCTGAATGTTGTCTTCTGACTTCTACATGTGCACTGTGATATGCATTCATGTTCTGTCTCTCTCTCTCTCTCTCTTTCTCTCTCTCAAATAAATAAAATATTTTAAAATGTCTAAATTGATTTCTATATTACATAAACTAGTTAATAAATGTTCTCAGCTAATAAGAGGTTATATACTTAAAGTAGGATATTTTGTAAATCAAAATATAAAACATTTGGTGTCTATGCCTTTTGTGACTTAAGTGTTTCCTCCATTGTTTTATTAATAAATTTTGTTCTTTGGCAATATCATAAATGTATATAACTTATTCCAATTATCCTTCCCTCGTCTTCCCACTGCTGAAATCTTCCTGTTTTTCTACATATCTCTTTCCATGTTTATGACTTTTATTTTGCTTAGTGTCCTTATGGGATTGACCATATTCTTTGGGTAGTCATGGATTTGGTACTATCTACCAAAACCCAGTGGTCTCACGGGAGAAACAGGCCAGAATAGTGTGCTCCCACCTCTCCCAGAATCTATTAGCTGTCAACAGTTCAGCATTCAGTGGTAAGATTACAACTCCATCAATCACTGACTTCCCTCAGAGTCAGTCATGGGTCGAACTGGCACCAATAACCACTGATCCTGTGAGTTCACCATGGCTGCGCCACGCGTATAAGGTGTCCTTGCATGGCATCTCTCCCTATCTTTCAACTCACATTCTTTCTACACCCTCTCACACAGTGATCCCTGAGCCTTAAAGGATAACATGAATGTCTTGTTCAAGTCTGAGCATCAGTTGTTGCCTACTGTCAATACCTTGTATATCCATGGGTCTGTGCATTCACCTTTGTTCACTGCAAGGAGAGGTTTCTCTTACCAAGGCTGGGAAACCTTAGAGATCAATTTTTTTTATTTTTTGTAAAGAATCTGTTATATCCTGATACATTCTGGTCTTGATAAACATGATCTCATGTATGACCAGTAATATAAGTCAGAAACTAGCCTTACCATTTATGCTCTTCTCCATAGAAAATTAGTAATTTCTAACTGAAAGTTCATGGCATGTCACCATATATACATAAACATACTAATGGCTTTTGGGGATGTGTGAAGTATTTGAAATTATAAGGTCATGATTTCAGTACGGAGAATTTGGGGAGTTAGTCGCCAGTGTTTCCAAAAAGTCAGTCTCATTTGAAGACTAGTATCTAATGATCTAGGTTAACTGGTGTTTTGATAGATACTTGAGAAGTTCAGATGCAGTGAGATAGTTGAAGTGATTAGAGAACAACAGCTTTGTTTTTATTGTCTCTCCACTCTGCCCTTGGCTCCACCTCCATATCAGCCCTTCATCCAGTCTTGACATTCATTCTCCCTTATTACATGAACCAATCAAATGTGTTGTTCCAAAAACTTGAAAGTAGTGTCTCTACCACATACATGGAATCATTTGAAGAGGAATTGACATACAAATCTTTTACAACTTGAAGTGAGTAACTTACAAAGGAAGGCAGACTATAACTAAGGTAATTCTGTCAGAAAATTTTTATTGTACCTTAAAACTAAGGAGTGTGTGTGTGTGTGTGACAGAATGAAATTTTCCCAGCCCGTAGGCCAAAATTATCCAGTATTTTTGCCAGAATTAATCAGAATAACTAATATCTAAAATGCATTAATATATTTCATAACTTTTTTCAAAGTATATTCTAAAGACCATGATGTCTCGATTTGTCTGCTTATGGCATGTTTATAAAGTAGTTATGAAAGCCTTTGATAAATCACATAAAAGTATTGCCTATAAAATTACAAATAGGAAATAACTTCATTTCAACTGGTAGTTGTGGTTGCTATTTCTAGAGATGAATATTCACAGTTCCTGAAGGAACATAATCAGAAACATGTTTTCCCAAGACTTGGCAACTAAGAAGTCTTCCAATGATCTGCTTGCTTAAATATAGCTTAGTTATGTAGTCTTCCCTGCCTTGAGTTAGGCCGGAATAGATCTATGTCCCTAAAAGAAGACAGAAGATTTGTTGATATATTATGAAAAAGAATGGGTTTTCTAGAGCATCATAGCTCTGTTATGTCTTCCTGGTTTTTTTCTTATCTGCGTGATTCTCTCTCTTCCTTTTTTCTTCTTTCTTTCTCCTTTTATTCTCTCCCTCTCTTCCCCCTCTCTGTTTCCCTTGCGATTTGAGAAAATACAACTACCACACTGAATATAAAGAACCCCAAGTGTCTGCCTTCCAGTTAACACTATATGATTGATATGGGGAAAAAAGACTCCAGCCCAACCTTGTCTCTACATGATGTGACCTTGGACACCTAAACTCAATGTCATGTGTAATCTCCAGTCAGAATCCACCAGCTACACTGTTCTTTGATACTTTGTCCATTAAAAACTATGCTAGATAATAAATATTTCTGGATTTAAGCTATGAAACTTTGGAAATAATAATAGATAACTAATAAAGTGTTAGGTGCCTAGATGTTGCTGTCATGAATTGGGAATTGATTTGGAATAGGATGGGGAATGAACTATACAACAGTTAGAGGTATTTGTTAAAGAAAGGTTTATTGGGATGGGGAGACGGCTCAGAGATTAGATCCTCATAAGCAAAAGGATTCAGGGATCCCTAGATCCCACAGAAAAAAAGAGAAGGATGTGGTAGCAGTCTGAAATTCCCACATAGGAAGATAGAACTTGGGAAGCCGCAGAGTAAAGCAATAAGGAAGCAGAGTAGCCCTGGATGATTCCCTGTGCCAACCTTGGAACTCCACAGGCACACACACACATTCAAGTGCCCTCTGGTACAGAAAGAGAGAGAGAGAGAGATGCAAAAGGGTGTTGTCTTTTGAAAAAATATATCTATCTATAGCAGTGGGATTCCTATGGGCTGAAAGAAAATAATGTTAGATCGATCCTTTGTATTATGTGCAGAAGTCAACTCAAGGGATCATGTCTTAGTCTCTCTTCCCTTGCTATAACAAAACGTCTGCAAGTGGGCAGTTCATACAAAAAGAACTTGTTTAGTTTGTGGTTTCTGGCCTCTGGAAGTCTATGGTTGGCGACTGCATGTCACTGTGTTAGGAAAGAAGACAGGAAAGTAATGAGCATGTGCAGAAGAGAGGAAACAGCCTTCACTGACAGTAACTAGCTGCACATAATTTATTCAGTACAACAGTGTCTCTGTGGCACACTCAACTCTTAAACATCACGTCACCTTGTGACATCGGCTCATCAAATTATAGCATGAATTTCAGAGAATTTCCAAGTCATGTGGATGATGAACTTTCATAGAAAAACAAAGACCATAAAGTAGCAAGAAGAAAACACAGATGATTTTCACATCAGGTAGCCAACTTTTACTGAGAAAGCATAATACAGAGAATTCATGAATACATATGTAGGAACTCCTCAAAATTCAGGATCTTCATTCTTAAAATATATCTATGTGAGAATTGATATTTGGAAGAATATTAGCTCATAAGATCTTCTGTAGACATATTTAAAATTTCTGGAAATCCTATAAAAAGAATCCAAAAAATTCCAGTGCAAAATGTTTGTACAAATGCTAAGCCAAAGAAGATACATGCACAGCAAAACTAATGTGTTGCTACATTCAAGAGGAGGAAGAGAAATTGAGATCACTACTCATCACTTGGAGTAGTTCAAATTAAAAAGACTGATCACTCGGGTGTCGCTCCTGACCAGCCCCCAGTCTGTCCTGAAAGGCGTTGCTGTGGCCTTTGCCAGGCTTCTGGTGCAGAGCCATGGGCTCGTGGTCCTCCTCTGGGGACCTGTAGTGGTCCACGTATGTCTGATGAGGACTGGAAGGTGGTGGGGACTGAACATGCCCGTAGTCCGAGGACTCGGGGTCTGAAGAATATGGGGGTGAGGCTCTGTGGCACCGCTTCCTGTCCTCTCTCCTCTCCTGGCTGTGGACCACTTTGTGAGGCCTTTCGGGCTCAGAAAGTTTTCTGTGCTTTTTCTGTCTGTGGTTGGGGCTGTAGGACTGGCTGTTGGAGGCTCTCCAGTGTTCCTGGTGGTCCTCCTCGGCCTCCTCATCGCCCCGAAGAGCATCTCGAGGGGAAAGCGGCTGAGAGGCAAAACAAGGAGCACAAATCTTCCCACAAAGAGAAACGCCCTGTGGACCCCAGGGGTGACACTGAGCAGACCCTGAGCAGAGAGAAGCCACACAAGGCCTCGTCCAGAGCGGAGAACCCCGGGCCACGCGCGGGGGATGGTGTCAAGGAGAAGCCCCCCACTAGTGCCGTCAAGAAGGACAAGGACAGGGAAGGCAGCGGTTTGAAGAAGAAGGTTTCTTCTGCCTTGGAGGTTGCTTCGGACAACCACCTTAAAAAGTCAAAACTCAAAGACACCGAGAAAACCAAATCAGACAAAAACAAGGCCAGTGTGGATGGCTTAGGAGCGGAAAAGGGGGTGGGAGTCTTGCTGCCTAAAGCCAAGGAGAAGGCTTCCAGCCTGAAGGCTCAGGAAGGGAAGGGAAGAACTAACTCGGACAGAAAGTCCCTGGGCTCCCTGGCTAAAGCGGAGGAGACAGATGTGGATGACGACTTTGAGCAGCCCACCATGTCCTTCGAGTCGTACCTCAGCTATGACCAGCCGCGGAAGAAAAAGAAGAAGGTTGTGAAAGCAACTGCAGCCCTTGGGGGAAAAGGACTTAAAAAAAGTGATTCTAAAGGCACTAGTAAAAATGCAGACTCGGTTCAGAAATTGCCCAAGATGAATGAAAACAAGGCAGAGAAGCCGCAGCCACCCGTAGCTGACCCTGTCAGGCTGAAAAAGGTCCCCACAGATGCATTGCCAGCGCTGCCGGATATCCCCTTGCCCACCATACAGGCCAACTACCGACCTCTCCCTTCCCTTGAATTGATTTCTTCCTTCCAGCCAAAGCGAAGAGCATTTTCTTTACCCCAGGAAGAAGAAGAAGCTGGATTCACACGACGCAGAATGAATTCCAAGATGCAGGTGTATTCTGGTTCCAAGTGTGCCTATCTCCCTAAAATGATGACCTTGCACCAGCAGTGCATCCGCATACTTAAAAACAATATCGATTCAATCTTTGAAGTAGGAGGAGTCCCTTATTCTGTTCTTGAACCCGTCTTGGAGAGGTGCACGCCTGATCAACTATATCGCATAGAAGAATGCAATCATGTATTGATTGAAGAAACAGATCAATTATGGAAAATTCACTGTCACCGAGACTTTAAGGAAGAAAGGCCAGAAGAATACGAATCATGGCGGGAGATGTATCTGCGGCTTCAGGATGTCCGAGAGCAGCGGTTACGCTTACTAACAAAGAATATCCGCTCTGCACATGCCAATAAGCCCAAAGGCCAACAAGCAAAAATGGCCTTTGTCAACTCTGTGGCCAAACCACCTCGCGATGTTCCACGGAGGCAGGAGAAGTTTGGAACTGGAGGAGCAGCTGTTCCTGAGAAAATCAGGATTAAGCCAGCCCCGTTCACAACAGGAAGCACTCAGGCTCCTGCCAGCGGCAGCAACAGCTTTCACTCCAGCCCTCAGGAGCAGACCTATGATGGCCCTAGTACCAGTAGTGCCCACTTGACACCAGTGGTTAGCAGCTCCGTCTCTTATGAGCCTAGAAAACCAGCTGTGAAAAGTGGTGCACAGCCAAGAGTGGCAGGACCTGGCCTGGCTTTTCTGTCAGCCACATAGTGCACAAAGTTGCCACCTCAAACAACTATACAAACTACCTCTTTCTCTTCATAGAAATCGCCCCCATGATGGCCAAGACTATTAAAGCATTCAAGAACAGATTCTCCCGACGATAAGCTGAGGATTCTGCCTTGGGATGGACTTTGGGAGCAGGACTACAGGGACAAAGGGAACGGGGAAGAAGGTCTCCAAAGGAGACTGGCTTTATTGCTTTGTGGAACCTTCTGACTCCTGCATCCCTGCAGGAGTCTTCCTGCATGCCATGCCCCGTGCCCTGCCCAGAGCACACTTCAGATTTCTGAAGACGATGTGAAACCTCAGTCTCACTGAGGATTTTAAGGTCAATTATACTTTTGTTGCTTACTAGCATCTTTGTAAACTCTAAGACACAGTTTTAATTAATAAAAATTGCCCCCAGATTGTATTTATAATAAAAAAAAGACTGATCATACCTATCATTGACAATGATGTGAAGAAACTGGAATTTTCCTTCTACAACCTTGTAAGATAGAAATGTAAATGTTACAACCACTGCAGAAAAAGAATTTTGCTTCTTTTTGGATTTGTTTGTTTGGATTACAGCGCTGGGTATCAAATCCAAGGCTGCTTTATATAGGCTAGGCAAATAGTCTTCCACTGAAATATATCTTGGCCCTTTGCTTTGACACTTTGTTAACTGGTTACATCCAAATCCACTGTATGATTCACTCATTCGAATCCAAGGTATTTACCCAATAATAACCAAACATATGTCTGTGTCATGATAATACACAAACATTTCATGAGATCTATTTGTGACAAATGGGACTGCTGATCATTTAGGTAAATAGACAAGCTGTGGTATACCTATGCAATGAAATACTACTAATCAATGAACTGAGAGAAATATCGATATACCTATAAATCCCTCTCTTTCTCTCTCCATATTGTATTATGTTTGTATAAAGTGATAAAATGAAAGCAAATTAGTGTTTTTTTCTCTAAGAGGGAAAAAATGCTAGAATGAAAAATTTAATAAGATAAGAAAAATTCAACGTAATTCTATTGGTAATAGCTAATGAAAATGGTGGATGTGTGAACTGTGGTGATGGTTTCAGAAGTATGGATGCATGCAGAATGTATTTATTTGTGCACTTTAAGCATATAGCTTACTGTTTATCAATTGTAATTTAATAATTATATTTAAGAAATGCCATTGGCCATAGTATGTATGGGTAAGAAACTTATGAAAAAAATTAAAAACAGCCCCTCCTGTCTGCCTCACATGAAGCATTACAAACCCAGACATCTGCCACCACATCCAACTTCACAAGAGTTCTGTGGATACAAACTCAGGTTGTCTTACTTGCAGAGCAAGTGTTTTACCTCCTGAGCCACCTCCCCAGACCCACATCTGTATAGTTTATGGAAATAAAGTACAAAAATTGTATGTCCTTTTGGGGTATTTCAGAGTTCTTTCCACAATAAGCAGTAGTTTAAGAAACTTAACATACTGACATACGTTCACTTTTTAGCACTTCATAACAAATTTGTGCATTTTGACCAACAATTTTATCAGAAAATTTACAGCTATGAGGAATTATCTCTTTTAGGTTGGCAATGTGAAGCAAACATCTTTGGTCACCCAGAATTTGGTGCAAAGTCAAGGTCATCGTGTTCTTATTTACAATGAAATTAGGGTTTCTTCATTAAAAGGCAAATCGTTCACCTCAGAAATTTGAGTGGTCTGAAAATAGAATACCAGGTGGGCTAAATTTAGGTGCTGAACGAAGTCTAATTCAGGACTGCATCCTGGCACTGTTCCCAAAGTATAGTCACTTGATTATGGATTGAATGCGGTCTGCATTCATTTGAAACGCTTGCCACTCTGTATGTTGGTCCGAGATAGGCGAGCAAATGTCGGCAGGCAAATTGGACTTCACTCAGTTCAAATGATCCTTTTCTGTGGACATATTAGAAGGATGGCTTCATGCTTACTGGCCCGTTAGAGTCATCAAAGGCACCTAAGGCCACGACAAGGAAACCGAGCTTCTCAGTGAGTGCCAGCTGCCCTAGGTGAGCCCAGCCCTCATAGTGGACAGAGATGCGGAAGCATGGGCCCTGGAGAATTCTCAGGCATGCAAGAGTCTGGCAACCTTTTTGGTTTTTACATTTTGCTTTAGATTGTGTCATATTCCCATCATGTTAGACTTCTTTTGTTTTACCATTATATTCCCCTTTATGTAACTTCATTCTAATACTAGTTTGAAAATGCTTGTAAGGAAGTTCATCTCTTTACTAGTCTTTGTGCTAAGCTCACAAACCATTGCGGGTTCATTTGTCAATCTTTAAAGCACAGTCCTTGCCCCACTACATAAATTCCTCAGAATCTCTGCTGGCCAGCTCTATCTCTGTGGTAGTTATTTCCCATGGCAACTTGACAATTGAAAGCTGAGCCTTTGGGCATGTTTGTGAAGACTTAATAGTTGAAGCCATCCCTGAACAAGCCTTCAGGACATTACCCTAATTAATGGGGGAAGTTTCATTCCATAGCGGTGGGCTATTCTCTGGGCATGTGGACAGGATCGTGAGAGCTCTTAGTAGCTTGGTGTGTGTATCTGGCATGCAGGTATTCTAGCAAGAAAGAAAGTATGTCCCACTCTCAGCAACTTCTACAGATGTGACATGGCCAGTTCTTGCAGCTCCTGATGTTGGTATGAATTCTTCTGAAAAGCTAGATTGTGAACTGTAGCCAGAATCATAAGCTGAAAGAAGCCTCTTGTTCCCATAACTTCTGTGGTAATGTATTTATCAGCAGTGTGAAGAGAAACTGGAACAACCTCCATTTCATCTCACCTATGACTGTGCCTCTCACATTTCCACCTAACTCTTGCAGTGAACCCCTGAGCCCAAAAGTATCATGTCTATGTGTTTAAGATTCAATTCTAGGACTCATGAGATGACCACCAAATCTCATTTTGTACAACTTTACACATGCACAATCATATCTACTGTAGTGATTTCTGAGGCTTGTAGAAGCAGGACACGAGTCATTGTTTGTGAATATGCTCTATGAGCTCCACAGGATCATTATTCTAGCTACTTCTACTGGCCAGCTCTGCATCCTATAATCATATCTTTGTGTGAACAGAACCCTTTTTCACCTATTGCAATCGATGAATTTCCAAATATCAATCAGCCTCAACTTTCTCCCAGAAATCTTCCTGATCTCGCTCAGCCAGGTTGCTGACATTAAGTGTTTGCCTTTAAATTTCCAATTACTATTTGTTTTCAACCATTTAAAAATCATCATGAAGTCTTACATCACATGAAATGGTTACGGTCCAGAGTTGATCATGTGGGAAAGCACTGTAGTTTCCACTGGGTTCCCCTTGGGCCTTGCCAATCATTACATTCAAGTGAAAAACTCACACACCTTTGCAAAGTGTGCAGGTGTGCAGTGAGCTGTCAGTGTGAACATCTCTAGTGGACTAGCATGAAAGAGTACAACTTGCCTGTATAACTGACTAATCAAACCTTCTATTTCAGCAATGATGATTCTAAACACAACTTGGATAGCAAACCCTGACCAAAACCTGAAGTAAATTCTGCTCAAAACAGTCCTTGTCAACATATGAAGTTAACAAGGTTTAAAGGTTTTTTGAAGAATTTTCAGGCCAAACACCAAGGATGACAGAGACAGAGCACAGGATATATTTAGTTTTACACTGGTGTCCTATGCCACTCCTTTTGAACAATGAGAAAAGGATTGAGAAAGAGTCACAAGTAACTTGTATTTGATGACATTTGCTCAAGGGCTCATGTTCCCTTCATTATCTGCTTTAAATGTTACCCAAAAGTGGGTTGGTGAAATAGTATTATTAAAAATAAAAGTTTGCTGCTGAAATATTTGTTATCTTCTAAAATTTAGCTTGTAACTAAGGAAAAAATCTAGAGTCAAGTGCATTAATTTGATCATACAAAACATGAGTATGCAGGGCTGGGGAGATAGCTCAGGATGTGATTAAACTTCCCAGGAAGGTGGGAGGAAGGCAGAAATAGGGAGCACTCGTCCATTCTAGCTAGCTAAACTATGCAGAATTATCAAGCTGCAGGGTCATGGAGAGACTCTTGCTTCAATTAATTAATAAAGGGTAATCAAGGAAGATACCCAATGTCAAATTCAGGATTCCACATATACACACGTACAGATGAGCATTCATACATACATGCCCACATACCATGCACACATATGCATGCAAAATATTGATTGGACAAAAGCAAATTATGTGTCAAAGAGTTACAATGAAATATATTACTTTAGAAAATAAGCAAACTTTAAAAAGGACTTGAAAAGATACACTGTATTTTACCATCTTAAAATAAGACTTTCTGCTATCAAAACATTGTGCAAGGCATTTTTATCATATTTCTCTATTCACAAACCTGAATCCTTCCATTAAATATAAATTTTGAATGAAATAACTCACCCGTGTTTGTAAAACCTGAACAAAATTCCCAGAAACATTTTGCAAACTCCATTTCATTAAACAATACACCAAACCTTTATTTTAAATGAATGATCATAATTTCTTGCAGACATCTTTGCATGAATTTTTATTTTGCTATGCCCCTATATTTTCCTCCTCTTCCAGGCACTGGTGACAAAATTGTGATCGGCATTATGAAATCGGATCCCAATTATGTCTTTAATCAAAACAAACCAAGCCTTACACCATAGGTGTGGAAATCCACTCCACTCTGCTAACCCATTGCAGCCCTATTTTGTAATCAGTGCTTTTGGCCAAATGCACAGCGTAAATTATATGGAAAAATGAGAAGGCATGTGCTGTCTCATGCTGTTGCCAGGTATGTTTTGTACTTAAATATAAACAATGAAAGAAATTCACATTTCACAACGGTTGAGTCACATCTGTCACTGTGAACACTTATAGTTTATTGGTAGTTTCTCATGATTTTATTAATAGTCTGGGTGCTCTCTAATTTGGAGTCTTGGTTGCATTGACATTATTATACTTGCAACATCTTATCCATGCCTATTGAAGTCACTACTAAGCAGTTATTCCAATAGTAATATGTCCTACAGAGCAACTTAGCTTGAAGTACTTACCACATATCCATTATACACATAAGTGAGAGGGGAGAAGAGCAGACAGTGTTGCTGCTGCCTCTTTCATCTTAAATACAATACCAGCCTTCCTGCTTTAATTAATAATTGTGAATTATGTATTATCAGGTGTCAGCATTAGATGTCCCTCAGAGACATCCTTTTCGGTCCTCCATTACATAGATGTCTAAGAAGCAATCAGAAGCCAGCTGAATATCTCTTCTCCCTCTGGTCATGACTTTTGGGATTTGAGAACAGTTTCAGTTAAAGGGACAAAATGCTGTATGTTACCCAAGAAACTTCAGGGAGAAAGGCTTTAGGTTGACTCAAAGGTCCAGAAGGGATAGAGTCCACTGTGGAAGGGAAGACATAGTGATAAGCAGAGATGGAATGGTGACAGACTATCATATTTCAGCCATGATCAGAAAGGAGAGACAAAGACAGAGAGAGAGAGAGAGAGAGAGAGATCAGGAAGTAGATCAGGCTAATCAATGTCAAGCTTCCCTCTCCCACCTTCATGATATACTTTTTCTCCAGCAAGTACAGCTCCATCTTGGTCGTTTGGGGTTTTATGTGTGTGTGTGTATGTATTTATGTTTTGCATGTAGATAGGTATACATGGAGAGGTGTAGAAGGCACTGTCTGTGCCTGTAGAAACTCAAGGGTTACTTTGGGAATCATCCTGAATTTTTCTACATCCTTATTGCTTTGTTCTGGGGTTGTCCAGACTCTGCCTTCCAGGACCACTGTCTTATCTGCCTGGCATTTTTCTTTATATCTTAGGATTCAAATGCTGGTCCTTTTGCTTGGGATGCAAAGGCTTTAACTTTTGAGCCATCTCTCTTTCCAACCCACAGCTCCCTCTACTAAAAGTTTCAACAAACTATAATTCAGAACACCAGAGACCCTACGTTAATCACCTGGAACCAGACCAGCTAAATCTGTCCCCATCCTAAAGCTCAGGGAACCTTGCAGAAGAGGGGGGGGAGGGAGGCGACAAAATTATAAGAGCCTAAAGATGGGGAGGACCAATGATACACAAGATACTCCACACAAGTTTGGGTTGCAGCAGCCAGAATTGGACTTTGCCTGACCTGCAAAATGGCCGACATGTCAACAACCCCCCAAGGTCTAGCATGGATCATAGTAGGATCCTTAGAGGCAAGGGACTAATAGTCATAATAAATTTCCCATACTAAGAAGGGACTCTGGGCTATGCTACGAGTCCTTACCCCTCACTAGGGTGGAGGATTTGGAGGTTTGGCATTCACACAAAAGGATGCTCCAGGGAATGGGAGGGAGGAAGGGGAGAAGGGGGGAGAATGCAAGGAGGGATGACTGGGGAGAGAGGAAGAGAAAGAGAGTACAGGGGTACTTATTGAGCTTGTATGATTAGGAAAAAATAAATAAAATGTAGGGGAAAAAAAAGTTTCAAGACCGTCCCAAACAGCGCCACCAGCTGGGCACCAAGGTTCAAACCCAAGACATTTGGGACAACTTTTCACAAACCACATCAAGGTCCTTATTATGGTGACTTTAAAATGATACGGAGCTAAGTGGAAGGGTTGCTTAGCAGTTCATAGGAATGTTCTTGTTTCTACACTAAAGCCCTAGAAGCTACTGGAAAGAGTTTCCATTTCTATCCGATGAAATTACCAACAAGGAGCTAGGCCAATGGCCTGGGAGACTTACATTTTTCTGCTGTTGTTTCTTACCCTGTTTTACTCCTTTATAAGTCTGTAGAGAAGAAGAGAGGAGTCATGAAAGATCAAGACAAGTAGCCACAAGGTAAATGGTGTTTTCCATCAGTGCAGTGAATTAAACTTCTCCCTGGGTAGAAACATCCAAGGGTGCTGACATTAGGGACTAGGAGTTTATGTGGATTTTTTTCCCCTCTGGCTTTACTCTCTAGCTCTTTTCTAGTCTAGAAATACAACTATTAATATACAATCGCTTAAACTGCATTCATAGTTTAACAACAATCACAAATTAATGGTGTGTAGTCATATGTCCATTTTCTTGGGGGAAAATAACCATATGCTTCAATAGCTAAAACTTCCATTTTCACAAACTAATTAAAAAGCCTGGTGGCACAGCAATCTGAAAAACAGGTGTTTCATTTAGTCTCTCTCCCTTCAAGGTTGAATAGTTGCAACTCAAACTTCCCTACTAGACCTTCAGAGTCAAAGGCCAGCCATGCAGCCCTCCACTGCCTATCAGATGACAATATCCTCCTGTTCCCCTGCAGGACTATGAATCACAAAAAGCAAAACTGCTCTTATAGCACAATATGTGAAATTATGAGTGGTAGCTTTAACAGTTGATTTTAGTTCCTCCAATTTTTAAAACACTGAGTGTGCATGTGTGTGAAGAGGTATTGTGTATATGGTGTGTGAGTGTGTGTGTGTGTGTGTGTGTGGTATGTGTGGTATAGTATGTGCATATATATGTGTGAATTCTGCATGCATGTGGTATGGTGTGTATGTGTGTCTGTTTGAGTGTGTATTTATGGTGGTGGTGAAGTGTGTGGTGGTATGTATGTATGTATGTGTGGTATCTGGTCTGTGTGTATGTGGTGTATGTATAGTATGTGCATGCACACATTCATGTGTTTGGTATTTGTGTGGTATCATATGTATGCGTGTGGGGGGTTTATATGGTGTATGGGTGCTGTATGTGTGGTGTGTGTGCATGATATTTGTCATGTGCTATGTATAGGCTGTGTGCTTTATGTGCTGTATGTGTGTGCAGTGTGTCTAATGTGGGTGGTGTGGTATGTGGTATGTGCTGTGTGTATGATGTGCTGTATGTGAGTAAGTGTATGGTGTCTGATGTGTGCATATGCTATGTGCTGTTCGTGCTGGATGTGTGTATAGTATCTGATACGTGGTATGTGTGTGGCTTGTGGTGTGTGTTATGTATGTGCTGTATGCAATGTGACCTGTGTGTGTGTTTCCTCCACAGACCATATATTCCATTCCTATATCAGACAGTCATCAATTCATCTCTAAGACCTGCTCGCCTGAGTTCAGGGTGTAGTGCACACTCTCTTTTAATACACACGGTGACTTTGGAAGGCTTCAGCCTTGTTCTGCTGTTAATTATTTAGACTCTGACATATTGTAATAAAACATTTCATCAAGTTCTGCAGGCCAGGGACCGATAGGCATCAACACTGTATTGGTAATGCAAAATAAATGGATCGGGGTTGAGAATAATGAGTCCGGTGGATTACACCCGTCACTGTGAATTATTATTGTTGAACGTAATAGGACGCAACACTGCAAAAATAAAGCTTGTCTTCTCTAGTTAAAGGTGAGACAACTACCTCTAATGAGATATAGAAATTCAAGTGTGAGTTATTAATTATCCACACAAAAGGTTTATCTGCCTTCCCAATCTTACATTTTTGTGTGTATGTAATGATAGAACAGAAAGTCCCCATTGCTAAAACTGGTAAGAGTTCACAGGCAGTCTCTTACCAGAAACCTAAGGAGGCATTCTGTTTGGCCACATGCAACCATGCAAGGAAAAAATAATGCACCCGAACATATAGTGAGACACCAGCCCCAACAGGACCTGATTGGTCTCTTCTTCCACCAGTTGACTCTGTGATGCATGTCTACTTCTAGAATTCACCTTCTTCTAGAAGAGCAGGTCTCAAACTAAACTGCCTTTAAATTCAATGCTAGCTTCGAAACAGTCTTCAACGGTCTATATAATGGATTTCTTTAATAGCCTGAATTTGGTATCCTGTTCTCTACCTAACTAAAAAGCTAAAAGGAGAAAAATCCGTGAATAGCAGTCTAAGTTATAGCAGTCTTAGTATTGCTTTCCTTTGTGGATTCAATGGATGTCCATTATTCAGGAGAAAAATGACAGCACAATATTTATTTCAAGAATGGGGAGATGATTCAGTGGGTCAGAGTGTTTGTTCTTTGAGCCTGAGGACCTGTATTCAAATCCCCAGAACCCACATAAAAAGCCATATATGTCATAGATACCTGTAAGCCCAACACTGTGCAAGTGAGGGGAAGGAAGGAAGCAGAGGAGTCTCTAGAACTTACTGGTCGCCAGAGTAGCTCCAGGCTCAGTGGAGATGCTGTCTCAAGGCAGTGAAGTGGGGAGCAATGGAGCAGTACCCTACTATCCTTCTTGGGCCTCTGTAGCATGGGCTTATACCTCACAAGAGCATGTGCACTCACACACAAGCACACACATCACATGCATAATTTTAAAAATGATAAATAAACAAAACTGCATTAGATTTCACTAGGCAGTGTTGATTAGTCACAGCAGAGAGAGAACTCATCCATTCTAGATGCAAACTCATATTTCAGAAAAAAATGTGATCAGATGGTTTTGTTTGCTTCACCAACTATAATAAATATAATACTTTAGCAAATAATGTAATGTTTCAGCTTATCAGTTCTTCATGAGAATTTTTAGGAACATACTCTAATTCCATCGAATGCTTTTCCATCATTTGATGAATGCATTTTATTTTTATGTGGTCCAAGTCGTTGAAACATTTAATATAGTTGCATATGCATCTCTATGTACATCTCTGGTCATCTGGTTAGAACACACTTGTGAGTCTCTGATGTTTTCTCAAGTCAGAGAAGAAAATGTAATCCATAATCTTTAATAGTAGGGGTTCCCCATCCTGCAGTTCTGAGATGAGAATCTGCTCTGTGAGCACGCACAGAAGGATATCAGAGAAAGACAACAGTAATTGAAATACAAATGCTGAAAGAAACCAGAAGCTGGAGATGCTGAAGAAGTTAGACAGGAGTTCATATAGAAAGACCACACATCACCAGTTGGGGAGGGAGGAGATCTGCTAGAATGGCAGTAAGAAATCAGCATGATGGGAGGAAATCAAGACAATCAAAAACACCAGGAAATCTACAATGAAGGGGATTTGCACTGTTCACATACACTCTGCGGATATAGCTAATTTTTTTTCTTTCCTTTTGCTTCTCATGCAAGGAAAACAGCATGAAACCAAACAGAATGAAGGGCCACACTGTCACCAACTCAGTCTCACATGCCAAGCATGGAGAACAGATTGCTCACGAGTGATACAGAGTATCTAAGCTAATAATAATAATAATAATAATAATAATAATAATAATAATATAAGCTAAGTGAGAATAGCTGTTTGGAAGAGGTTTTGATGCAGATTCTGTGGAGCATCATGCCATAGTTTTAGCCATTTTCTCAGTTCATTTTGACCCTGGTAAGACATGAGGTGATTTGCTCAAAGCATGAAGAGGTGATGAGCACTTGCAAGCAGTGAGGAAACAATATGAAGGGTCATCAATTGTAGCTGCAGCTTCAAACGCGCTCTGCATTGCAATCTTGAGGCAATAAACCTTACGCACCAACACAGCTTCTATGAAGCTGCTCAAATGAAATGATAGCTGGTAACTGGAGAAACATGCACTGACTGTCCAAGAAGGCGGGACCTGCCTGTGACATCAACGCAGCCTGTGACTGCTCCGTGGAGCTGAGTCTGAACAAACAACAGTGACTTAGTTTAGACCATTCTTTTTTTTTTTTCTTTTTATTCAACTGTGCGCATGTGCATGTGTATGTGCCCGTGCGTGTGTGTGTCTGTGTGTGTGTGTGTGTCTGTGTATGTGTAGAACCACGGACGAACTTGCGAACCACCATGGACGCCTCCACCTCCTTCTGCCCCGGGATTCACAGGCTCCGCCCTACCAGGACCACAAGCGCAGGTTGCCCCCGCTTCCGCCTGGCGTCTATACGTGGGATCTGGGATCCGAACTCAGGACCTTCCGCCTGCAAGGCGGAGGCTTAACCCCTGAGCCACCTCTCCAGCCCCTAGTTTAGACCATTCTTTATGATAACATTCTCACCCAGGCAGCTTAGGGAAGAAAGGGAGATTTATTTGGCTTATGGTTCCAGAAAAGATGTGATCCATTAAGGCAGGAATCGCACAGAAGACAGCATGGCTGGAGGCGGAAGCAGAAGGCAATTCAGGGCATTGTAGCCATCAGGAGGTGGAGACAGCAGGGGAGAGCTGAGCGAACGTAGTGGGCTACCAAACATCAAGTCTAGGCTCCTGCAACATCCAGCAAGGTTCTACCTCTTAAAGTTGCCACAACCTTCCCAAAGATTTATTATTGTTATTATTGAATTTTATACTAACAGAATGAATTTGTGTCCTTTCATACTCCCTCCTTCTCTCACCCTCCCTTCTGTTCACTAATCCAGCTATATCCCACCCATACTCATGTCGCATTTCATGTGTGGATCACAGGACTCTCTGGGGGCACCTGTACTAACACAAATCTGGGCATTTGTTTACTGCAAGTGGTCGTCCAGTGCACAGAGCTACAGGTGGGGAAGCAGCCTTTCTCATGTTTTAACAGTAGCTAAGGATTCAAACACATGAACCTGTGTGGGTGGGGGGTGCAACTCATATTCAAACCATGACAAGCATCAATAATCAGATATTGACTAAATTTAAAGAAAGCCATATTTACATAATTACCTTTTTTATGCAAAATAAATCTATTACAACAAAGGAGATAGGAAGATATTTAACAGGAATATTATTCGATGCTGCAATAGAATAGATTTTCACTTTTGAAAAAAAAAGTTCCTTCCTATCACTCATTAACATGCTGCAAGTCTCTGGACCATGCAGCAAGTCTCTGACTAGACCTAATTTCAATATGCACTGCTACTTGAACCTCATAGAGCAAAGAATATTTGAAGTTCTTCTAGATAGAAGAAAAGCACAAACTCTTCCTTCACTAATTTTGACTTTGTTTGATTGAAGAAGATCGAAACATAAATATGTTGGGGCCAACGAAATAGCTTAGCAGGTAAGGCATTGTCTCACTAATCTGGTAACCTAAGTTTGATTCCTTTAAGCCTGCATGGTGGAATGAGAAAACTGACTTGCAGAAGTTGTCCTTTGACCTCCACCTATACACCATAGCAGATGTTCTCTCTCTCTCTCTCTCTCTCTCTCTCTGTCTCTGTCAACCTGCCTTTGTGTATGTTTCTCTCTCCCTCTTTCCTTCCCTCCCTCAATAAGTAAATAAATATCTTAAAGTCATACATGCACATATCTGCATATGTACATATGTAATACAACTCAATATATCAAAATATTTTAGAAAGAAGGTTATGAACTCTTTTAAAAGTAAACCATTAATGTGATCTAAAATGGAACCAAGAAAATGAAACTAAGATCGTTTTTAATTTCATGGTCATAAATTATAATATTTACTTGTAAATTGTAAATTGCATTATAGGCACAATATGCCTTTTGAGTCATCTGATTTTTAGGATTTTTTTATCCAACTCTGAAATACTACATTCTATTTTAAAACACCATGTATACAGTTCCTTGCATATGAAGTGATGTCTAGGTATTTTTTGACCTTCTTTCTCTCCCTTTGTCAAGGTTCATACTATTTTATTGTATTCCACAATAATCACTCTGTGAAAGAGGAGAGACATAAAACACTATGTTCATGAGATGTCACTTCTGCTGAATAAAGGTGGCAGGATTATTCATTGGATTTTCCTTCCTTATATCATTCACTATAATATATTGGAGGACTTTCTAGAGGTGTGTGTGAGTGTGTGTGCGTGTGTGTGTGTGTCTCTACCAGGACTGAACACATATATTTTTCAGCATGAGAAAGTTCATTCTTTCTAGAGAGCAAGAAAAGGATGCACATCTTGATAGCGAGTTCTAGAAAAGAGGCAAGCATTTCCTGTTCCTAATCAGGACAGACCTGCTTCTGTATTGCCATGGGACTCCTGCATAAGCATGGAGAAGTCAGAGAAGTACTGGGAGAGCAAGGATCCTGCCTAAAGACGTGGCAGGGTGGAAAATGGCTTCTAAAGATGAAAGAGAACCTCTATGGCTAGAAGCTCAAATGGGGGAGAGGTGTGGCAGTGGTGTAGCTCACCACGGGTCCTAGAGGTTCTGAGAGAACGGGCAAGCTAGTTGAAGGAGTTCATAGAATTAAGCGGAGGGGGATATGACTCAGAATGGTGAGAAATGGGGAAACGGACACGTGGCCTGATATCATGAAGTTTCCATTCTGCTCAGAGACACGACTCAGCAACAAGTATGTGGAGGATAGCAAACTGACAGGAGAGATCAGTGTGCCTCTGGATGTGTGACAAGGTCCTGTATTCCAAACTGGAAGTCAAACAGTGCTTCTCTGAAGAAGCGACATTTCTAAGAGAAAAGAACAGAAAAGAACTCTGGGTATGAAAAACAGCTCACTATGACAAGGTAGCAAGAGCAGTGTCATCACCTTAGAGTCAGGGAGGTGTGGTTGAGGTATCAGATGGCTGCGAGATGTCACTCCCTCCCTCATGCCTTAAATTAGTGACCCCTTCCTAGGCTCATCGTGTGGACATGTAAGCTCCCTTTCCTCCCAGCTCTGGTTCTTTCTGAAGAGAGCCAGACCTTCCTGTTTTGACTCAGAGCTTCTTTTCCTCTTTGACTTGGGGGGAAAAAAGTGAAAAAGAATATCTTTATTTTTTTCCAAGACACCTATAAGATCTTCATATATGTAGAAGCACCAGTAGCCAGACCTCCTGTCCTAGAGTTCTTAGATGATATGCTGCCTGGCACCCTAATATAAAACCAATCCATTTGCCCTACCCATAATTTATAATATGGGGTTTGTTTCTCCCCCTCTTCAAGCCAAATTATGCATTACTCAAGGATTTGGCATTGTCTTATTCATACATCCATTCCCCCTATGAATTTGAAATAGATGTTTGTTCCTTCACATTCAAGTCTCAGGCAAACAAAATGATCCAGTTTACCTTCTTTTGACAAGGAGTTTATACATCTTCTGATGTTAGTGTTGCATGTCCTGATCATATTTATTTCAACTCTCTATAGTACAAATCCCAAATCATAACCTTCATGGTACTCTCCGGACTAATCTACATTTTGCTAGTCTTCTTTCCAAAGTAATAGACTTGGAAGAAAGTAGACACTTATGACATAAAGTTCAAACTCAGCTTTACCCAGAGGCAACACACAGCATGATATACTGTCACATCTTGTCCCATTTGGAGACAGCATCATTGAGTGGCCAGAAAAGGGTCTAATCTAAAGCATGCCTCATTTGTACGGGCAAGACAGGTAAATCCTGTTAGAATTAAACCATCCCACAGAACAAGCATATGTTGTTTCAGTATTAATTTAATGAGTAATTGCCGCTTCACCTTGATTTTTCTTATCTGGACTTGGAGAAATGAGTACATTAAATCCACTCCAAAGATGATCTGCTCAGTGTAGAACTAAGGACGAGAGAAAGGAAGAGGCCTGATGCTTTTCTGGATGGCTTTATCGGGACTCTGATCAGCTTAGGACCCACATTAGCAACACGCTGTATCCTCGGGCGACAATGCTGCAATCATGAGCAGTGCTGTACGTGGACTTAGAGCCACATGGTCACATATTTATCAGAGCCTTTTCACATATGTGACTTCAGTCCATCAGCTCACTGACAGGCCAGACGGAACCCACCCCCTCCCAGGGCTATGTGCGCATCTCGGAGGTTCACTGTTCTGCATATGAAGGAGAGATTTCGTGAGTCTCACAGGTGCAAAAATATAAAACCAATCTATTGTCATGGTCTCCATGATGACACAGTTTCCCTCCACTGTTACTCAAAATGCCATGAATAGAGCATCCATCCCGCTGCTACATGGGAGGAAGAAACAAGTTGTGGATAGGCTTGATGTTACATCCTTGTGATCTCAACACTGGGGAGGCTGCGGAAGGAGCCTCATGAGTTTAAGGCCATCCTGGGCTCCAAATGAGACCTTGCTTCAAAGCCCTCTAAAGATGAGAGAGAGAGAGAGAGACACTGTTGACTAATACATGTATATTTTTTCTTGTTTAATTTCAAAATTAGTGAAGAAAAAGTATAGAACCATATTTCTTGAACTCTCAGCTCCACCAGTGGTTTAACATTTACTAAAAGACATGTATGGCAATTAGTTTTAGTTTTACACAGCCAGTTAACAATTGAGAACTGAGCCTTTAGGACCAATTATAAGAATTATTAACTTAAGGCTAATCTCTGAGCAAGCAGATGGGAATTATCAGGTTGATGTGAGGAGACCCAGTCTAGAGTGGGTTGAACCATTCCTTGGGCAGATGGATGAGAGAGAGATGATTGTTTTTGGCTTTGTTGTTGCTGCTGGCTTGCTTGCTTGCTTGCTTGCTTTCTCTTTCTTTCTTTTTCTTTCCTTCCTTCCTTTTTTTCTCTTTCTTTCTTTCTCTCTCTTTCTTTCTTTCTTTCTCTCTCTCTTTCTCTCTTTCTTTCTCTCTTTCTCTCTTTCTCTCTTTCTCTCTTTCTTTCTTTCTTTCTTTCCAGACTGGCAAGCTAAAAGGTATGCACTGTGTCAAATTTATTTTGGTATGGTTTGATCTGACTTGGCTTTTCTTTTCATGTATGCATGTATGGGGTACATACATATGTGAATTTGTATGTGGGTGGGTGTACATGTGGGGATATATATATGCGAGTGCACTTGAATGTGTGCACCTGTGAAGGCCCAAGGGTAATATCAGGAATCACCCTCAATTGATTTTCTACCTTTTTGTTGTGAGCCTGGGTCTTTAAACCCAGAGCACACCACTCACACTAGTCCGACAAGCCAGCTTGCTCTGGGGATTCCCAGCCTCTGCCTTCCAGAGCAAGAAGTACAGTGGGCCGCCATACTTGCTCAGCATTTTTCTGGGGGCTGAACTCGTTTCCTTTCCTTTTGAGGCTAGTACATTAATCACTGAGCCATCGCTACAGTTCCTCTCCGCTGTTCTTGTAGATAAAGTGTGGTCAACTCCCTAGGCCTCTCTGCTCGCAACCTGAAGTCATAAGCTAGACTAAAACTCCCCCTGATCCCCTAAATTGTTTGGGTCACGCATTTATCACCACAATGAGAATGTAACACCAAGACGAAATGTTTATCGGTCTGCATTAGTTCAGCAGACGGAGCACCTCACGTAAGCAGTTCAGACAGTTGAGCTAAAGTGACACCTTCCTGCCAAAGCAGCAAACCAGAGATTTTAAGGGATTTTAAACTTCAAGAAGCAGTTTTCTCACTGACAGAGCATCTTTTAGAAAGACTCGCTTGCACCCTATGTGCAGGGGAAGCTACTATAGGAAGAAATGTCACATATGTCCAAGTTCCCAGGAGCGATGTCACAATCCTTGTAGTCCCAGCACATGGGAGGCTGAGGCAGGAGGATGACAACTTCCAGTCCATTGTGGGTAACAGAACAAGACTATGATTCAGAAAGGATGACTATCCTGTTGTCCAGGCTAGGAATAAATGCCAGTAAGCTAAGTGAATCTCTTCAGATGGCACTACAGAGACCGGGTTTATAAAAGCTGATTTAATTCCCTTCAAGTGGTAACTTCATCAGTCAGATCCTTGCATTGGACACAGGCATGCAGCCATCATTATATGGCACTGTTGAATAATTAGTTTAAAAAACACTGTGAACGTAATGTCATGTACCTGGGCGATCATCAGACACACTGGGCACCGCCACACACCCGTAGGCGTGGCACTCTGCTTCTAGCCTTCCCAAGGCACCTCTTTATTTCCTGCTCATCTTTATTGCGGTGCCTGTTAGTGGAATATCAACAATTCTAGATTGGGGAAAACAATTTTTACAGACGTCGGGAAATGAAAAAGGTTTTTAAATGTGGAAATCCCCATCACTTTAAATGATCATGTTTGGAAAATATCGCTTGTGACTCTTTTTATTATCCTCTGTTTACAACATTGCCTGTTTTTAACTCAAATATTAAGCGCATTTTAAACCAGGAGGGATTTGGACCAATTCCAGACCCTTAAGCTGAATAGAAACCACCAACTAACCAAATTGCTGTCCCTGCCAGAGTTTATGCAAAATTTTTTCATTTACATATATAAGATAATCAAACTCCAAGTCTCAGAAACAACTAATAGGAAAACCAAACAAAGAAAACTAACCTCTTCCCATAGTAACAGATTAAATTTATAAGAAATATGGGGTTGGGGATTGATGAACACATCATAGGAAAATACCTTGGTGACTTCATAACAGAGAGAGAATGAGCTGCCTTTTTTCATGTATACATCTAGTCTGTCTTCTATTGTTTCTTTCCCCTTGACTGTGAAAGTTGAAGAAAGAATGGGTGGATTCCAATACTCAGTGTTGCTCTTAGATTCTGTAATCATACCTTGAGAATTTTAGAAATCAAAGAAATTGCATTCAACTTTTATGTGCTCAGTCCAATTTTATGAACACAAGAAGTCAACTCTAAACTTGAACTCACCAGTGGCATCAGAGGCAGGCCTGTTAACTCAAAGGCAGATCAATCCCTTCCAAACTAAGTGGATGAGACCATCACAGTTACCTAGCCACGATGTACCCATAACAGGACGCTGATGGAAATAATGGTGATCACTATTCAATGCATTTTTGGCATTTCTTTGGGAAGTATTAATAAACAAATGAATGGTCCTTGTCTGGCTTAAGGACTGAACACAATTTTTATAAGTAAAGCTATAAACAACAAGTGTATGGTGTGTATGACGATCAGTGCCAGGAAATATGACCCATTGAACTGTTAATCAAGAAGACATATCAAATCAAATGACGGGAACTTTGTCTATAGTGAGAAGATGGCTGGATGAAAACTCTGATAAGTTTGTGGCTTTCTTAAGGTAATTAAGAACCAAACCCTCAAAAGAGAGAGTTTGCAAAAGGTGCTCAAAGGAAAGAGAAGGTTCTTCTATACGGGCTCCTTGTATGCATTATAATTCCAGCTTTAAGACCAAAAATTGTCATATCGTTGTGAAAATGTCAGATATGTCTTTTCAAAATGGATTTGTAGATAATTGCTTTCATTTTCTGGGGAGAGCGTTGAATAATATAAACCATTTTGAAATATCACATTTTATATTTATAAACACACTTGCCTAAATAGTATGTCTCTTATTTTTAAAGAAAATTTGAAATGGATCTCTTAGTTTTCTTACTTTAATAGATTAAAATTCAGAAAAATTAATCAATGGCAGAGATGTGTCAGTACAGAGCACCCACACAGCAGTCTGCTAAAATCCATCTCATCCCTTTAATATCCTTGTATGCACTGTGAGGACTTTATTTCTTTCTGAAGATTTAAGCAATTTACCAATGCTCTAAAGCCATGTGTTTCATTGCAACATTGTCTTCTTATAACATACCCATTTTCCTTTCATTGGTATATATGGGTTCAGAAATGCAAGCTCATTTTTGACATCCACACAATTAGAAAAGGAAATAAACTGCTAGAAGTGTCACAATGTATTTTAAAATCTAAGTGGAAGGCCTTTCTTCTTCATTATGAACTCCAGCTTTCCAGTCTCAGACTTGATTGCTGAAAAATGGATAGAAATACCTGAATAAACTTGTGGAACATGTCACACTGACTGTAGACCAACAAAATGCAAAGAGGCAAAGGGCAGATTGAGCCAATATAGGTTTATCATATGATTCTACATCCCCAGCTACAGAAGAGACCAGTTTCCATACAGAAAAGAAGGGAGAGAAGTAATAGCAAGCACATTGCTTATGGGATTTTTCAGTCCAACTTTCTCCTTAACTATTCTTCAAGATTTTAAGTTCGAGAACTCTTTGAGAACTCTGTGTACATAATGCATGTGGATATTCATATGGATATGGACACCAGAAATATAAGTGTGAGGATCCCTCCAAACCCATTTTGAATTACACCACCCAGCCTTCCAGTTGCCTAACCCTAATCTTTCCGCGAAGCATGATAAAAGTGCTATGCTACCTTTAAGGTTGGAATTGTTAATTAATTTATATTAATAGAGATGCCTTGGCAGAACCAGATGAAAACTCTTCTGTAGATGAAAACAGCTACTTTTCTCCAGATAATTGCCACTGGGGCTGAGACATTGAAAGTATGCCAGCCGAAAAATGCTTCTGAAGACTTCAATCAACATTCTCTCCCCAAATGAAGAAATAAAAAGCCAGAGGGCAGATCATGGACCTCACACTCCATTCTTAACATTACCCAGCAATGCATATTTATATTACAGCGCTTGTCCTCCAAATGTGACCTGGGACTGGCCTCTGAAATGGTAGAGGGAAAGGAAACGGCAAGAGCTGCACAGTCTATGAAAACTAGAAACAAACTGTCTGATTAAATTAACTTATATTTGTAACCAAGCCTAAAATAACACAGACCTGGCAGCTTTGAACCTTGAGATCTAAAGCCTATTTCCAGATACAATGAACCAATACTGTCACTTTTACCTTATTTCTTTGGTTCTTCAAACCCTTTTCCCCTCCCCACACACACACACACACACACACACACACAAATATGGACAAAAGGTTTATTCTGTCTATTCTCTCTTAATTTGGTTTGGAAGTGTGTATATATATGTATAAAATGCTTAGAGGTTTTCTTTCAAGAAGCAGTATCTGAAATAATTTCTAGGAACTCAAAAAAACAATTCTGAACTTTAAATTACTTTTAAAAATCTTGAGCACATGTGTATTTAGGAAACTATGATTCATTATTAATTTTAATGTGTGAAGACATACATATAGAGAGGGGAAAAAATCTGACATGAGACTTTAACTTTTGCCCTAAATCATTTTTATAGCTTGCATGTGAACTACCTACACTGCCCTCCTCCTAATGCACATACTCATGTTCTCAGAACTTCCCCAGCTACTGTACTATCTGGGGAGGTTCTAGAAACTTTAAGGGATAGGACATAGTTGGAGGAAGTCATGAGGAGCAGGGACTTGGGAGTATCTTGGTCTTGACCCCTTCCTCTCGCACTTTGGGTTTCCTGTCTACAATAAAGTGAAGAGTTCTCCTTTGTCACAAGTTTGTTCTGTGTTCTGTCTAAGCACATGGATCCAAACAACCATGGGTTTTTGTTGTTTCTTTCAGGTAATTCTGTTGAGTCATGGGGGTGAAAAGACTAATATGACAGCTTTGGTTCTGTCTGCTTTACTACCTCATGATGTCAGTCATGTAATTAAAGCTGATAAACCAATTAAACAGCATACAGAATATACGTAGCTTGACCAATTTGGTCATCTCATTAAATATAGCTTTAATAGATTTCTCAGCCATTCCCTTGATCTAGTGAGTCTTTCCTGTTGCAAGAATGAGGTAAAAACTACATCACAGTGGAGTCTGTATGTGATCCTGTCCTAAGGGTGTGCAGTGTGGGGACTCATGGGGAGCATATTTAATAACATTATTTTTATACTCAAGCACTAAATCCCCTTAGAAAAGATCCCGGTGAGTGCACAGTTATGTCACTGTGCCTTTGCTGAAGTTTCCAACTTCATCCAGAAATAACTTTATAATTAATTTTTCTCTTGCTCATCTTAAGCTCACATCAGGGACATTTTTATGCCTCCCACTCCCTCCCATACATGCACATGGCTGCTCTTGCAAATCTCTGTGTATGTATAATGCTCATGGATATTCACATAGATATGGCTATTTATAGCTATATAGTATGATATTGTATTAGATTTATCCTTTTGGCCACTAATTGTCTTCGTGATTATATAGACTCATGTATCCCTATCTATAAGAGTGAATTTCTCAAGTCCCTCAGTGGATGCCTGAAACAACAGGCAATACCCAATAGTATATAGTCATGAATCGCTTAAACATAGTAATAGATTCTGAGAGGTATGTCCTTTGGTGATTACTTTTCTTTGTGGGAACATCATAGAGTATGAATAAAATCAGATGACCATGCCACTAAATGAGGTGAAGTTCTAGGACCAATCCTATATGCATAATCCATTATTAACCAGAACATTCTTTTGGAGTACATAATTTTCCCTAGATATACATCTCTATGGCAGAAATTAATTTATAAATTAGGCATAGTCAGAGATTAAGTACAAGGGCCAATAATAAAATGGGACAATTGGGCTGGGTGGATGGCTCAGAGGTTAAAGTACTTGCTGTGTAAGCTCCTCAATAAAATGCCTGGCAGGTGTGGTGTCCTTCCATGTATTCCAGCCCTTGGAGGTGGAGCCTAGCAATCCACAGAGCAATCTGCATGACAAGACTAGTACTAACAGAGAGTTCAGAGTTTTGTTAGAGACTCAGCCTCAAAAGAATAAGGTACAGAAGCGAAGAGTCTCAGCATCAGCTTCCAGCCTCCACATGCTCATGCACGTACACACACACACACAAACACTCACACACACACACATACTCACACACACACTCACACACACACACGCACACGTGACCAAATACATACAAATATGCACATACACCCCCACACATGAACATATGAAAATAAAAAAGCAATTATAACATATTCTATTTTATACTGTAATATGTTACATGAATATGCTATCTCTTCTGTCAACAGCTTAA
This sequence comes from Typhlomys cinereus, assembly GCA_023101885.1. NCBI lineage: Eukaryota > Metazoa > Chordata > Mammalia > Rodentia > Platacanthomyidae > Typhlomys > Typhlomys cinereus. The sequence goes on from JALPQD010000177.1 coordinate 3,094,333, forward strand.
TGTATTTTCAGCTTTTCATTTAACTAAACCATTTTATATTATCCCTTTAGCATACATGAATTGCCAGCATCATGTCTCTTGTGTCGTGGGACCATGAAGGGTACTTGGAAACAAATCCTGTGAGGTCACCATGACTGATCTGATAGCTCAGGTGGCTACTGAGTCACCCATGAGCAACTTGTATATGCAACGTTCATAGACTGGGGGAGGACTGATTCATGTCCCAGGTGGACAGGGAAGAGCATTATCAAATTTTTATCATGCTGCTCAGAAAGACATATCATTTAAGCTCACAAGTTATTTCTGTAATTATCCATTTAATATTGTCAGACTAGAAGTGACCACAGATAATAGAAAGCCAAACTTCAGATAAAGCAAGCTCTTGCCATGCATTATACAAAACACATCAAAAGACACTCTGAATGTCATACCAAATTATTTCATTCCATACTCAGTAAGGCTGAAGTGCAGAGTAGCTAAGCCTCTCCTCTTCCCCAGCCTGTCTCTTTTCCACCATATCATAAGGTGATTATAAAGAACTGTTCTTAGAAATCCATGGTAATACACTTAAAGGTTGTTATGACATCAAATTTCATTGCAGCAACTACTGTTCATCCTTGTAAAATCCCCCTCCCCCCAATAACATCATGTGAAAAGTTCTAACTGAGCTGGAATTTTCTCTCAGTGTGAAAGGGGAGTTACAAACAGGCTGGGTAATATCATGGAAAAGGAGGCAGAAAGAATGTAAGAGACAGAAGATAGGAAACAGTGGTGATAAATACTGTCTTCCAGACATGACAAAGTTGTTGTAATCACGAACACACAAAAGTTGTGGATACCTGCATAGATTGGAACCCTGGACATTACAGTATGGATACAAAGAGGCTCATGAGGTCCCACCTATCCCTGAGTAGCTATTGGCAGTTAATGCCTACCAGAGGGGGGAAAGGGGAGTCATTTTCTTCAGTACTGTTGATATTGATAAAGTGCCAATAAATAGCCCTCTACTCAGGCTCTACAAGCAACCCGAATTTAACTCAGTGGATTGAAAAAAATAAAAGACTTGAAAGTTACAAGGAGAGTTGTTGGGAAGAAGATTGGCAGGAGTAGAAAGGGATAATAAGGGTAGATAATGGGGGGAACACACACACACACAAACAATACTATGTATTGATGCTAATTTTATGAAGAAACAGATGTATCAACAGCTAGTTCATACATATGTATATGTATAAATGTGCATGTGTGTGTCATAAATATAATTGTCAAAATTAGTTAATTACAAAATTAATTAAAGAAAAAGAATTCTTCAGCCTTGATTCACCAAGGAAATGGATTTTCAGGCAGCAGCTAGGGATCCACAGTGGAAAGAGTGGGGTATAATATTCCCAGGAGGCTCTTAATTCAGACTGCATAGACATTTGTTCAGATCCTAGGCAGGCAGAAAGAATCAAAGCTGCGGGAGCTTCCTCCCTGGAAGACCCCTCAGATCCCATAAGTCTCCAGTGTTACTTTTCAGCCAAGTCAAATCTAAGCCTAGGGCAAGCCCCCTTGGTGAATCTCATTCTGAGTGCATCCCTCCTGAGTGGTCCCTTAGGAAATATTGTTACTCTTTGACACTTTGCAAGTGGACTAGCGCAGCTTTTTCTTCCATGGATATTTGCATGATAACCCAGACATTTTGGATAAGTCAAGTGAACTAGTTATACAAACATATCTCTCTTCATGAAGTTAGTTTCAGTACATAGTATTTTGGTGTCTTTAATGATCCCCTGCAGCCCCGGCCTCATTTATGATATAATTATCAATTCACTGAAGTCATTCATCTTCCATTATTACTTCATGGCTGCTACCTCATCATTCATTGCTGCTGCCTCTGTCACTTGCCTTTGGGAAGACCTTCCTGTCACTAGACCAATTACTAACATCTATTTAGCCTTTGCCTTCTGACCGAATGGACTCCTTGTTCTAGTCGATGACAGTCTGGCAAGGGTCCAGCCAAACTGGCCGTTAGCTTCTGACCTCTCTATAGACAACCTTATTATGGTAATTGTAAGGCTGGAAGTAGCTGAGACTAGGCCAATTACACCTGTCCCCTTCCCAATTCAGCTGGAGCTTAAATTACTTGGAGCATGCTTTTGGCTCTGTTGAACAACAACTTTTTTCTCTATTCTTGTGAAATTTGGAGACAGACATTTCTAATTACACTTGTGATTAGGACATAATGGCCTAGTATTTCTTCAAATGGGATCATTCTTTATCAAATAAACCAATGTACTATGTTAATAGTAACTTTACTGGGGCATTTTAAAACAAACAAATCTTTTACATATATCTCTTTGAAAAATAACAGCATGAACTGAAAATTATATAACCAATGTTTGCTTTTGCCTATGTCATTTTAATATTAATGAATATGTAGATGCATGTAAATATTTAATATTAATAAGTCCTTTTAAACACTATATTGTCGTATTCTTAAATCTGTAAAATTATATGTGGCTAATTCTATAAATGGATAGTTATGACACATATGCATAATTATATCAAAGAATATATATGTGCATTATAGTTAAATGAACTCTTTTTTAACTACATAATATAAAACATTAGGAGGGGGAAGCTTTTACATTCATTTTAAAATTACATTGTTGAGTATTCTAGAAACATCAACATAAAATAATATGTGCCTAATTTAAATTGGAATCAGCCACATATATTCATTGGTAAGTTTAATTAATTCTTAATAGGATGCTTGCCTACTCTTTAGGAATTATCCCCCAAAAAGAACACTGAGAAACAAAAAACCACAGCTCGAAATGGGCTCACTGACTCATGAATCCTTACAGAGGATTTGTAGGTTGCTCCCACGAGAACAGAGTTCTTCCCAAGGAGGATTCTTGAGACTCTGAGTCACAGACTTCTCCATCCCCACTACTAGTGCCACTGCTGATTTCCTGTCAATCTTCTCTCTGTTGCCAAGTAGTCACTTAAGTAATAAAAAGAGCAAAACTGGATTCTGCAGGTGTCTGTTGTCTTGAATGGTAGAGCTTGGCCTACCTTCTCAAGGCTCCACGCAGCTTCCCAGAATGTGATAAACTCTGGTCTCAACAAAGAAAGCACAAGCACGGCTTGGCATTATTGTCATGAACTTCCTTCACTCAGACCCACATCGTTCCCCATCTCTTAAGTTATATCATTGCTTTAGAAATTCCCAGAGGTCTGTTCCCTACCGAATCAGAGATGGAATTTGCCCCTCTTTGCTCCAGTGCCCTCTCTCTTTCTCTCTCTCTTTCTCTTCCTCCCTCTCTCCCTCCCTCTCTCCCTCTCCCCTCTAACCCCTAGTTTTCTAATCATGATTCAAGGAGGACCCTCATTACATGGGACTCCATGGGAATTCCATGTGTTAAGGTTTGGTGTCAACCCTGAGTTCAAATCTTAACTCTGATATTTAAAAAATATAATGATTTTGTATAATATCTCTAAGTGAAAATAATATCTCTGTGAAAATGTCTATAAAAACCATTAGCACATCTTTGGTCTGGTTTCCAACTCTTTTATATTTTCTTGTACCTTACTTTCCTCCTCTCTTCCGGTCTTCTTTGTTTAACCAAGTCACAAACCAATAAAATGTCATATACATATACAATATATGATTTATATCATATGTGACCTACAGACATTGGCTTTACAGGAGGCACACCTATACACATGTATATGCTAATTTCATTTCCATTTTATGGAGGAACATTATTAGGTCTTCCCACCTCTCCTATTTGTTTTTTTTTGAGATGTTTCCTTGACCATCTTTTTTTCCTACTCTAAAATCTCTAGTTTTGTAATTCCAGGGATGAGGCACTGAATCTTTCCCTGCACCTGAGAAAAATTTTCACTCTTCCCTTTAGGAAGTCAGCCCTTCCTTGGGATGACACAGTTGGCCATTGCTACCCAGTTACCTATGCTTGGAGCCAAAGACAGTGAAACAGTCAGCAAACACCTCCACCCTGGGCTGCAGATAACAGACACCCCAAACTGTGCCCCAAACCTGGGCTCCAGGGAGCAGAATTCCCTGGTCTCACTCTCAGGGGTATCTGAGCTAGTCTGGAGCTCACCTAGAGAAAAATCCTTCAGAATCCCCTGCCATGGGTTTGTGCGGCCCTCCTTTATTGACACCCTGATGCCACTTGTCTTTGGAATTCATTTCTTCAGTTCTAGTCTAACCAAACTGGAAAGGGGCATCTCTTCTGTTGGGGTCTTACATGAGTTGATACCAAATACGAGCAGCCACAGAATCACCTAGAAACTACTTTGTCCCTTTGGTGCATAAAGCAACTTTACCTGGAATGCACCAAGGAATTACTTAGCAAGGTTTGTTAAGACCCAGCCACACACATGTCCACTGAGTTCCCAGGTAACACTGGTGCTCTGGGGCAGGTATTTCTGTCAAGAAACATAATTTCTGAGACTCCGTTCTTATGTTTCTCCCTGACCCTCTCATCTCTCCATTTGATTCAGAGCAAACTGAAGGTCATAAAACTTGTTGTAGCTAAAGAGGTCCTTGGAGGCCACTTGCTCCTGCGTCAAGTGGCATTAATAGATGCTTAAGCCCTGAGAATATTGGAGAACAAAAAGCGCAAGAGTGAAAGAGGAATCACAATGTGTGCCTCAGATTTTATCATTACTGGATACGACTTTGTGCTTATTGATAATTATATGAACTCAAATTTATTTTTTCTTAACCCAGATTGAAATATACACAAAGGATAGGGAGAGAAGAAAAAGGAAAACTTTAACCCAATTCTCTCTCTCTCTCTCTCTCTCTCTCTCTGATGATGATGAACAATGTGGGCTTGGGTTTGCCTGTCCTCTTTGTTTATCTCATCTGAATTTTCTGTAATTAGATTGCAAACCCCTTTGGGCAGTAGCTGTTGGGGTGTAATCAGATTTTGTATGGTGCCTGGCAAAGACTTTTAGCCATAAAAAGGGTGCTCAATAAATATTTATTGGTGATGGCTATCTTCAATTCCTCAGGAAACAGAGGCAAGTAAGGAAGCCCCTCTGTTTAGCTGAAGATAATGGAGTAGATAAGCCATTATAGGGAGAAGAAGTTGATCTGGAAGATTCATCCAAGCCAACCATGGTACGATATTTAAGAATGGGGATTATTATTTAGTATCTCAGGGACATTTAAAGGATATTATATTATGTTGTGCCAAGCTTGCTAGAACCACTTGATCCCTGGAAAACCAGAAGCATATGTACATGTGCACATGTGCACATATTATTTGTTTTATATATATGTATATATATATATAATTCGGGAGATAGAGAAGATGTGCATATATATATATATATATATACATATATATATATATATATGTACCATGCTGAATAGGCAGAGGTCATGGGGAAAAGCTTTGAGAAGTCTGTTCTCTACTTCTAACTTATGTGCTTCCAGAGATTTAACTAGATCACCAAGTTTGCAAATAGGCACCTTATCAGCTGAGCTATGTTTTGCCCCCAAACCAGGTTTTTAAAGTGAATCTCTCAACAATTTCTTTAAGCAATGCTCAAGTTTGCAACGTTAAAAGTGTTCCCTCCTACTACTCAGTTTTCCAATAAGTCCGGTAAATCGATCCATAAAGTAGATGTTATGTTAATTGCTGGCAAGCATTAGTGACCCACCAAATGATTTTCCTTTGTTGGACATCATGAAACTGACATAATTTGGTACATGATCCATGCTTGGCTGATATCATCTCTTCCATCTGTAAAATATTCCGAACCTTTCAATGTGAGGCCTGACACAACCATGAAGTAATTATGAAGTCTTTCTTCTTCCAGCATTCGAAAAAAATTGAGCTCTCTAGAAATACGTGTTTAATATGAAAATACACATACAGTCAGTAAAAGAGTAAGTGATCTGTCAATTAAAAAGAAATCCCGGAGCCCAGAAAGGCATGTTTGGGTGCAAGCAGAAGGCAATGTCTATGTCGTGTACCTGGGAAACTTAATCATGTTGAGTAATACATCTTTGATCGGTGGCCTAACTGATGAGCCTAGTTGTCTCTCCCATACTTAATTGGCAAGAATTCTGGTAAAACCACAGGTTCTGTGGCCTTTCCCCTACTCCTCACTAGACACAGGGAGCTAAAGAAGTATGTGTGTAAGAGGTAAACACAGAGAACAAGGAGTTCAGAAAAGAAAGCAGAGAGATTGCCCAACCTGAGCCTGTGAGAAGACACTATCCATTGTTCCTCATGGATGATTCCCTCGGAATTCTTTTCCTGACTCCTGAGACTCACTCACCTTGTGACCTTCAATATTTTCCTGACTGCCTCGTTCCTTTGCCTTTGTGCTTTGCTCTCCTCTGAATTAGAGGGAGTTTCTGTTGATTGAAAAATGGACAGAAATTAGGAAAGAGTTCTGTGGCTAAAGAATAAAGATTCCTCACCTGGGTCTCTCTCCAGAGTGAAGGTTAAAGGCCCATTACCTTAAGCACACAGAAAACCTTTCTCCTGGCAACTGGAGACATGGTTTTCATGTCATTTTCTCTTCTTTTTGATCTATCCTCGCACATGGGAAGAATATTAACAATTGGAACCAAAGAGCCAAAAGTCCATCTAATGACTTATATGGGATTGGAATTTTGGCTTTCAGACACCAGCTTGAAATTCTTGGAATGGAAATCTTATACCCATAGACACAGCTGCACTTCTCATGGGTAGAACTCCTATGTTGTGAAAAAAAAAACCCTAGAATATGAGAATTTCTGTCACTGATGATTATGTAAGCAAAGAGTGTAGGGAGTGATGTTTAGGTAATTGTGTCGAATTGAACCATAAAAAGTTGAGAAAGTTGATTATATAAATGTAGAATAGAATGGAGGTTACTAGACCTCAAAGAAGAAAGAAGGAAGGAAGCAAGCCTGGATAGCAGTTTCTAAAATGCAGCTACAGATAGAATTCTTTTTTTTAAGTTTTTTTGTTTTGTTTTATTATTTATTCAATTGTACATGGATGCGTGTGTGTGTGTGTGTGTGTGTGTGTGTGTGTGTGTGTGTGTGTAGAACCACGGACGAATTCGGGAACCACCATGGACCGCCTCTACCTCCTCCTTGTTTACTCTGCCCTGGGATTCACAGGCTCCACCCTACCAGGACCAGAAACACTGGCCTCTCCCGCTTCTGCCCAGTGTCTATACGTGGGGTCTAGGATCCGAACTCAGAACCTTCCGCCTGCAACACAGAGGCTTACCCCTGAGCCACCTCTCCAGCCCTTAGAGATAGAATTCTATAGCGCACTTACTGAACATTTTGTTAAGACCGGGGAAGAGGGAATTGAGTGCACCAACACAAAGCCATGATGAACGTGGAAGGGGGTAGTGACATTGATTGTCCCAAATACCATACTGTGTCTAGCAGTCATGAATCAGTATTATGTATCAATTCCAAATGAAGCAAAGGCAAAAGAAAAAAGGACTAAAGGAAGAACAAAGTGGAATCCAGAAGAGGTGCTCATGTTTATATCCTACGCCTGGATGGCTAGAAGCAGGAAGATTATTGCATAGGCTCAGGGCAATCTGGTGAATTTTGAAGGAAGGGAGGGAGGAAGTGAGGAAGGGAGGGAAGAAGGGAAGGAGTGAAGGAAGGAAGGAAAGAAGGAGGGAGGGAGGGAGAGAGGAAGGAAAGGAAGGAGGGCTGGAGGGGAGGGAGGGAGGGAGAGGGAGGGAGGGCGGGAGGGATGGCGGCAAGGCGTGAGGAGGGTGGAGGAGGGCTGGAGGGAGGGCAAAGGCGAGGAGGGCGGGAGGAGGGAAGAGGCGGACGGCAGGAGGCAGGAGGCAGGGCGGGCGGAGGACAGGAGGGAGTGTGCCCGGGATGGCTGGAGGGCGGTCGGGAGGGCGGGCGGGAGGCGGGCGGGAGGGCTGGCCAGGGCGGGCTCCGGAACCAAGTTCTTCTGAAGGGCTGGAAGTTTGACTCAGTGGCAGACCATATGCCTAGCGAGAACAATGTTCTGGGTCCAATCCTCTGTATGTCTCCCTAAAATATGCTCCCCAGCAGTCAGAAACACCATGTCTCCTTCCCCCATCATGCTTAACAGAATGGGTGCTACACTGAAAGTCAGGAGATTTGGAGGCATGTCAAGGCCATTCCCTGATACTGTATCCTTTGACCAACCATGTCCTATCTCTGTTCTTAGGTGTCACTTCCATGGAATGAGCACCGTGGCAAGTGTGACAGCTGAGACCCCCTTCCAACTCTGACAGCTAAGAAGACCCACAGTTGTTTCCAACAGTACCCAAAGACTCTTTACATCTGAAAAATAGGGATTCATGGCATACATCTACCACAAAGGGCTGCTATAGGACTTCAGCAAGAAAGTGTACATTAGGACTAGAGAGATGATTCGATGGTTAAAAATCTTTATCTCACAAGCAAAGTGACCTGAGTTTGGATCGCAGATCCCACATGAAAATGCTAGGCTGGTGTGGTGGCTCACTTGTAGTTCTAGGAATGTCTGAAAATCTCCAAAGCGACCTGGCTAGCAGACCAGCCCTAATAGTGTGTTTTACATTTAATCAAAGAACAGAGCTCACAAAAATAAGATGAAGAGCAATCAGGATGATTCCTAACATAGTCCTTGGGCCTTCACAAATACAAGCAAGCCCTCAAGTGCCTGTGTACACATGCCCACTTGCACATATGCACTCACCTGCCTGCACACAGATATGCCAGGACCCTATACATACAGTTATCTGAAGCTCCCCTCCCCTCAAAAAAAAAAATAATGTATGTTAGTGGCTGGCACTTGTATGGCTAGCATTTGGATTTTTCTACAGTCCTTGTGGTGCTCTTGTGAAAGAGCATTTTTACTGAGGAGCCATGTAAGGACCACTGCACAGCCTGTGGTCAGATACTCTGTGGTGGATCATCTCAGCCACTGCTGCTTTTGTGAAGTTGGCCAATCCCATTACCTGTAAGTAGTCTCTTATCATTATAGATAAGAACTGCAAGTGAGCCACACACACCAGTCTAGCATTTTCATGTGGGATCTGGGATCTGAACTTAGGTCACTTTGCTTGTGAGATAAAGTATTCAATTGCTTTTGTGGGGAGAGGGCAAACTGCAGGATTTTCTTTATTTGCATTTCTAAACCTCTCTGTGTATCACAGCTTCTCTACAAGTAGAAAACATGAAAACTCTTTGCTAAATATCGCTATCAATTAGATCAGGGAGTGACCATCAATGAATGCATAGATTGAGAACTCATCAATGTTAATTATATCTTTGCTCCCAGTAAAAGTTTACATTTTCCTCATATATATAAATGAGCACAGTCTGGTTTAATTTATATCAGTGCATACGTCTCATAGAAATATTTAAGAACGCCAGGCTTCAAACTATGTTCTCTCCCACAACCCAAAAATTTCTCCCCAGATCTTAATTACCACAGGGAAGATGTTATGCCTATAAAGATAAATAAAGTTGCAGGAAAGGCCGTAAGAGAATCCTTAAAACTTCTCAGTTCAGTTGGGGACACAAAGAGACACTAGCAGCAGACACAGTTCTCTGCAGTAATGGGGAATGTCCTTTGTCTTCTGCCCAAGGTGATGAGCAAATCTGTTTGTGAGCAGGGTAAGCTCATCTTCTGAAAAAGGGCTAGGGACAGGTCTTAAAGAAGACCTTTCATCGCTCCAGATGTTTAATGACAATGAGGGATTCTTAGAAGAGAAGAGGGGGAAGGAATTCCAGGAAGAAAGCCAGCAAGAGAAAGTTTCCAAAGGAATGAAAGAAGAGATGCCAGTGTGAAGGATGCTGGAGGGACAGAAGTAACCAAGAAGAAAGGAAGAAAATGAATTCTTATTTAGAGTGACACTTTTGATTTAAACATTCACATTTAAGTGTGAACCTAAAATTTATAACTTAAGGAACAAATTTTGAATTATTTTTTCAACATTTATCGTGTGTGTGTGTGTGTGTGTGTGTGTGTGTGTGTGTGTGTGAGTGTGTGTGTGTGTGTGTGTGTGTGTTGCATGCTATGTTCATGACATAGAATGTATGTGGAAGTCAGAGGACAACTTACAGGAGTAAGTTCATTTCATTCACCATATGGGTTCTGGAGACTGCACTCAGGTTGCAAGCGCTTTACCAGCTGAGCTATTTCACCAGCCCCTTATCAAAACAATTTATATAGAGCCACGCCCCCTTTACCCAGGAAAGTGCTTCTTGAGGTAAAGGAAATTGAGCATGCAATCCCAGAGCACAAAGAAGAACCCATAAGTGACCACGCCCCACTGAATGAGAGGGTGATGCACACCGTGCAGTTCTGGTGGTGCAGCCCACAACCTGCCAGAGATAATCAGTGCTCACTACCCACTGCTGCTGAGTCACATAGGAACAAATAATACAGTCATTAAAGATCTGCCGCACAGGTTTCTGAGACTTTGAAGTGCAGGTCAACAAACAGAGACCTGAGGGCATGGGTAGCATGTGAATTCCCTTTCATCAGCAAACCTGCTTTCTGGGAAGAAAGGAGGATTTTGAACAAAGCCAATAGTAAAATAATAACTCATGCTTTGTTTGTTAAATGCAACCCTTGTGAGATACTTACAAGTATACCTTTATCCATGTTAAAATTATGATTTATGATGAGCATACTGTGTAGCAAAAGAAGTTTGTTGAACAAAGAACAAGTAGGAAATACATTGCCAGGAACCTGACATAACCTGAAGTGGAACTCAGGGAGCAAAGAGTAATAAATCCAGGAAGAAGCAAAACTAAAGCGAATCTCATGCAGTATGACTGAGGACAAAGGGCAAGAACACAGAAGCAATACTTCAAAAAAGTTGTCTGTCAGAAAGAGCTCATGGTACACAACAGAAGAATATGGGACACAAAGGCAATCCAGGATTTAAAGTTTTTAAAGTGAGAACTAAATGAAATCTTTGCTTAAAAATAAAGATTGGTCAGAAAGGAAGGAATGACTGTTATAGATGGTGAAGGCATCCATTTATGTAGAAGTCTATTACTGAGGAAGGAAACGAGCTCTGAGACTGATACTTAAAGTGGTGGAAGGGGAAGGAATAGCAGCAGCTCCATTTATGAAGGGTGAGCGCCACGCTTCTTCAAACTTGAGCCACTACAAACATTTATAAGTGAAGGAGAAACAGAAAGCTCTTCTGTGCTTCTCACCCCAATGAAAATTGCATTAATGTTGGCTTCAACTTTCTAATTTGCATTCTGTCATCTACTTTTTTTCTTTTGTGTGTCCTTTTATATTTTATTTATTTTATTTGAGAGGGTAGCAGGGAGAGAAGGTGCTGACATGCATATCATGGCACACAGGTAGAAAGGACAGAAAAACTTTCATAAGTCGATTCTCTCCTTCCACCATGTGGAAAGTAGACCTCCAAGTGCTGACTCAGGTCACCAGGTTTGCAAGTTGATATCTTACTGCCGAGCTACCTAGCCAGCCCTTTGCCTTACATTTTACAAAATTACAGGTGAAAGCAGAAACTGCCCACCCATATACTGTGCATTTCTCTTTCCTTCTAGGTGTACCTCAAGGTGGATTTTATTGCTTTTTATTTTATGAAATTATGTAGTCATAACTGGGAAATTAAATGGTTTGATATGTTAAAATGCAAAAATCCATCATACTTTTGTGTAAACTCACCTTTCCTCTTGAAATCACTGAGCTCTAGATAGTAAACTTGTTTTTTTTTTAATTTTTTTATTATTATTATTATTTATTCAACTGTGTGCATATGCGTGTGTATGTGTGTGCGTGCGTGTGTGTCTGTGTGTGTGTAGAACCACGGACGAATTCGTGAACCACCATGGACGCCTCCAACTCCTTCAGCCCCGGGATTCACAGGCTCCGCCCTACCAGGACCAGAAGCGCAGGTCGCCCCTGCTTCCGCCTGGCGTCTATACGTGGGATCTGGGATCCGAACTCAGGACCTTCTGCCTGCAAGGCGGAGGCTTAACCCCTGAGCCACCTCTCCAGCCCAGTAAACTTGTTTTTAAACACCAAATGCTGGAGAGGATGTGGAGAGAAGGGAACTCTTCTACATTGGCTGTGGGAATGCAGGCTTATACAACTACTCTGGCAATCACTCTGGTGATTTTTTAAAAAGTTAAAGATTGAAATGCCATAGGACCCTACTATTCCACTTCTGGGAATAATACCCCATAAAGCAAAAATTCACCTCAACGACACAAGCATGACCATGTTCACAGCAGCACTATTTACAATAGCAAAGTCGTGGAATCAACCCAAATGCCCAACAGCAGGCGAGTGGATAAGGAAAATGTGGTACATTGATATAATGGAATACTATTCAGCCATCAAAAAAGATGAATCAATGAAATTTGTCGGGAAATGGATGGAATTAGAAAAAAAATTATATTGAGTGAAGTATCACAGACATAGAAAATTAAGTGCCATATGTACTCCCTAATAGGTGGATTCTAGTACAAACCCCACTTAGTGATACACTCAAAGATAAATCTCTGTAATACCTACAATTGCAAAGATTATAAACAGGAAGGAAAGGGAAGGAACCCCTCCCCCAGAAATAAGGAGATAGAGGATCATGTTACTCAGAGAAAAATAGATGAACATCAAGTATTGCAAGTAAGTAGTGAGACATCTGGTTATGCTCACTTTCTTTCCTTCCTGGCCACTTGCAAATGAGGGAGTTTTATCTCACCAATCAGGGAGGGCATAGAGTCAGGTAGATAGATGGTAACCATTCTGCAAATGGGAAACTGAACCACCCTCACTGCAGTCTTCTACTCCTATTCTATCTACCTTTGAATCTACTCTTATTAGTAAGACTCCATTTTAACAGACTTTTATCTCTGGCTAGGAGGTGACCTCCAATACCAAGCAGGATGGAGTCAAGGATAATACAGGAAAAACAAAACTGAAAACAACAACAAACCATAATTTCAGAACATCAGAGGCCCTACATTAATCACCTGGAACCAGACCATCCAATTCTCTCCCCATCCTAAAGCTCAGGGAAATTTGTGGAAGAGGGGGTGGTAATATTGTAAGAGCCTAAAGATGTGGTGGAGCAATGATACGCAAGATACTCCACACAAGTTAGGGCCGCAGTAGCCATAATCGGACTTTGCATGACCTGTGCAATGACTGACATGTCAATGACCCCCATAAATCTAGCATGGATCACAGGCACTAAGATCCTTAGAGGCAAGGGATTACCAGTCACAATAGTGTTCCCACACTAAAGGGGAGCACAAGAAAGGGCTCTGGGCAATGCCACTGAGTCCTTACACCTCATTAGAGAGGAGGACGCAGAGGGAAGTTTGACCTTCACACTAAAGGATACTTCAGGGAATGGGAGGGGGGAAGAAGGGGGCACTGGGGTGAAAGGAAGGGGAATGGGAAGATGCAGGGGACTGGGGAGGGGTGGAGGGAGGGAGAGGACAAAGTACTTATTAAGTTTGTTTGATTAGAAAAAAAATAAACATAATAGAAAAAAAAGAAGAAGAAATAATATTTCCTACCCCTGGAACTCAACACAGACTTATGACTTGCTTTGGATGATAAAGTACAGTAGGGATGATATTATACAAATTTGGAACACTTTGATGTTGATCGCCTCCATGCTGAGATCTTCCTGTGTGACTTCTTTTTCTTTTTATTTATTCAATTGTAAGTGTATGCGTGTGTGCACGTATGTGTATTTATGTCTGTGTGTGAGTGTGTGTAGAAACACAGACGAATTCGGGAACCACCAAGGACTGCCTCCACCTCCTCCTTGTTTATTCTGCCCCAGGAATTCACAGGCTCCGCCTTACCAGGACCAGAAACGCAGGCTGCCGGGCTTCTGCCCAGCATCTATATGTGGGGTCTAGGATCCGAACTCAGGACCTTCGCCTGCAACACAGAGGCTTAACCCCTGACCCACCTCTCCAGCCCCTGAGATATTCCTGTAAAGCAGGAAGTCCTCGCAGAGGATTAGACCCATATGAAGAAAGAGAAGGCCACCTGGTTAGCCAGCGCCAACCACCACCGGATGTATGCATGATACTTCAATCAAACTGCCCAGTGAATTTGACCACATGAATAACTATAGGTGACACCAGAAAAAGAATTACTGAATTGAACCCAATTTAAATTTTTGACCACAGAAAAGAAAATGATTTCTACTTTGACTAAAATGTTTTGAAATGGTTTAACAGATATCTAATAATAATCATAATAGTTACTTCTGAGATGTGCATATTGATAGAGAAAGATCAGTGATGTCTTCTGAGATACTGGGTTTATTTCATAACTTTTTCTAAGTTACATTTACATAACTATGCATTTCCAAACTGAACAGATATGTATTCATGTAAAAATTCTTCAAGTTATACACCATATTTAGGCATATTTTTCTTGTTATTGTATTATAATAATTTCCTAAAGCCAAGCTCCAATTTTGTTTGGTTTGGTAGACAGAATAATGGCCCCAACGAAACCCTAATCCTGTTCATATGTTAGGTTACATAGGAAAACGAAAATAATATTGCCAATGAAACTAAAATGGCTAATTAGCAGGTAAAGAAATTAGTTTGCACTATGTAAATGGACCTAATATTAAAAAAAAAATAGAGAATAGGGCAGAAGGTCCTCAGTTCGGATCCTAGACCCCACATACAGACGCCGGGCAGAAGCAGGAGCGGCCTGCATTTCTGGTCCTGGTAGGGTGGAGCCTATGAATCCCGGGGCAGAGTAAACAAGGAGGAAGTGGAGGCGTCCGTGGTTCTACACACACACACACACACACACACACACACGCACACACACACGCACACACACACACACACACACGCACACACACACGCACACACACACAATTGAATAAATTTAAAAAAATTTAAAAAAATAGAGAACAGAGGATCAGGGTCAAAGGAACATGAGACTAAAAACAGAAATACATTTTTGCTGACCTTGAAGTTAGAAAGAGACCACAAGCTAAAGAATGCAAGTGGCCTTAGAAGTTGATAAAATTAAGTTCCAGGGCCCATTTTTTAATTGGGCCATTTGTTTCCTTGATGTTTAGTTTTCTAAGTTCTTTGTGCACTCTGGATAGTAGAGCTTTATCAGATATGTGGTTAATGAAGATTTTCTCCCATTCTGTGAGTTGCCTTTGTGCTGGTGTTACAATCTCTTTATTTGAACAGAAGCTCTTTAATTTCACAAGATCCCATCCGTTGAGAGTTGGTTGCAGTGACTGTGCTATTGTATGTCCGTTTAAGAACTGTTGGCCTAGCCCAATCAGCTCGGGGAGTTCAGTACCCTTTCAGCTTATGGTTTTTATAGTCTCTGGCCTTATATTGAGGTCCTTGATCCATTTGGAGTTAATTCTTGTACATGGTGACAAGTATGGGTCCAGCTTTAATCTTCTGCATGTGGAGATCCAGTTTTGCCAGCACCATTTGTTAAAGATACTGTTCTTTTTCCATTGGTTTTTTTGGGCCCCTTTGTCAAAGATCAAATGGCTGTAATTGTGTGGGCTTATATCTGGGTCTTCAACCCTTATCCATTGATCTGTGTGTCTATTTTGGAGCCAGTACCAGGCTGTTTTTACAACTATGGATTTGTAGTATAGATTAAGGTTTGGTATGGTGATACCTCCAGCCCTGTCTTTGTTACTCAGGATTGTTTTTGCTATCCTGGGTCTTTTTTTTAAATTTTTTATTATCTCCGCTCATACAAACTTAATAGGTACACCAGTTCCCTCCCTCCCTCCTCCTCCCCCCCACCCCTCTGCCCGCCCTCCCCCCATCCCTCCCTCCCCAACCCCCAGTGCCTCCCCTCCCACGATCTCCGGAGAATCCTTCAATGTGCATGCCTGACTGTCCTCTGGGTCCTCCTCTCTGATGACATACAAGGACCCAGCGGCATTTCTCTGAACCCTTTCCTGTGTTCCCCTTAAACACAGGAACACTATTTTGGCTGTCAATCCCTTGCCTTCAAGGATCTTGGTGCTTTTAGCAAATGCTAGACTTTGTGGGGTCAATAGTGTGTTGGACATTGCGCAGGGCATGTAAAGTCCAGTTATGATTGCTTCGGCCCTAACTAGTGTGGAGTACCTTGCATATCATTGCTCCTCCCATCCTTGTGCTCTTACACTCTTACCACCCCCTCTTCCGCAAATTTCCCTGAGCTTCAGGATGGGGAGAGATTAGGCTGGCCTAGTTCTAGGTGATCAATATAGAATCTCTGAAGTTCTGGATTATGGTTTGTTGATTTTCTTTTGCGGTTTTGCTGCTTCTGCAATGTCCTTCACTCCATCCTGCTGGGTATTGGATGTCACCCCCTGGCCAGAGATAAAAAACTGTTAAACTAGAGTGGGTCTTTTGTGCCTCCATATGAATTTTGAGATTGTTTGGTCAATTTCTTTAAAGAATTGCTTTGATTCTACTCCTCTGGAGTTGGCCTTATCAATATCTTGAATTTGGCTCATTTTAAACTTCTAACCTGCACAACTGTAATAATAAATATGTTGTTTTAAGCCACAAAAAACTTGTTTTTAGCACTCTATAACATTTCATGGCATAGCTTACGCCACTGATTAAAAAGATTAAAATTCTACTTTTATATTTGTTTGTTATTGCCCATTAGTCTGAAATTGTGTATTTTTTTCACATCATCATCTGCATATTTCTGAGAACTTCTCTTTGAAAAAAGCTGTAATTTGGGATAAAACAAAAACAATATACACATCTTCTATTTAACTTGTTATGGAAGGATTGTTCTCCACAATGGTGTATGTTTATGTCCAACTTATGAAAACTGGTTGACCACCTACCTAACAGCACTTGAAAGTACCCAACATGTGGGTTGCAATGGAGTATGTGCAAACATGTACCATCTTCTTTTAGTCTAAAATTTGCCGGTTGATGTAGAGGTTGAGGGCCATGGAGCTTCTTCTTTTTTTCAATGGTGGTGCATATTCCTGAGTTTATAGCATATAATTCAAATGTGTCCATATTTTCCTATTTTCAGATCTTGTTTTACAAATTGTTCTTTTAGCTAATATCACCAGTATATTCTTAGCCATATTTTTAAGATATTTATTTTTGCTATTTATGTCTAGATGTTTCTTTGTTGGGAGAACTGGCTGTTCTAGAACCATAATTCATTTAACTTTATTTCTTATCCAAATTTCCATTCCTAGTTTCTTTTAAACTTAAATGGCATTTTGCTAACAGCCTCCTGCTCTTCTTCCTCCTCCTCTTTCCTCTCCTCCTCCTCCTTCTTCTTCTTTTGCTTTTTTTCTTTTAAATTCTGCACCTAACTGTTTAATGATATAAAAAGTTACTGCTGCAGTTATTCTTTATGCTGTGAGACAACTCATATACAAACTCAAGAAGATTTATTTGGTTTAAATTCTGGAGGGGATATAGTCCATCATAACAGGAATTATATGAGAGAGACATGTCATAAGGCAAACGCAAGAGGCTAGTTCAAGAGGCAGAGACAGCAAGACTAAGACAGCAAGAGGAAGCAGGGTCTGGCTACCAAATCCCAAGTCCCGCCCCCTCAGCACACCCTTCTCTAGCGAGGCACCATCTCTCTCATCACTTTAAATATTTACTTTATTATTCTTTCCAGAGTTTAATTGTAAGTTCATCTCTGTGCTAAGTTACAATTGCCCAACTTGGGAACAAGTCCTGCTGGAACCAATTTAAAATTTGATTCTTGCAGATATCCCAGAGAAATCACTGTCATTGGATGAAGTCAATCTTAATTTCTCAGTTAGAAATTCAAACACCAGGGCTTAAGACTCTGCATCACAAGCAGAAGGTTCTGAGTTTGGATTCCAGGTCCCATGGAAAAAAACCAGGGTGAAACAGCAAAGGCCTGAACTTCTTGCCCTATTGGGGAGAGCCTGGAAAATTCCAGAGCAAAACAAAAAGAAGGGCAAAGCAATCCAGGATGATTCCCAAAGTCACCCTTGGTCCTTAACAGGGACACAGTAATCGTCTGAGATATACACACACACATACACACACACACACACACACACACACACACACACACACACACATAAATTAAATAAATAAATAAATTTAAAATAAATAAGAAAAAGAAATTCAAACTTCAAACCTACATAAGGAGCAAGATTGGCACTCTTGTTTTTTTTCATAAGAAAACTCTATTCTGTTTAGGAATGAGCAGGGGAGGGGATGAAGAAATTGTTACTGAACAAGTTGGCTATGAATAAGTTTTTTTTTTCTTTTTATTTCTTTTTCAGTCCATGTGCATCCCTTCAAAATTCTGGCATGAGGGGCTGAAGAGGTGACTCAGGGGTTAAGCCTCTGTCTTGCAAGGTGGAAGGTCCTGAGTTCGGATCCTAGACCCCACGTACAGACATGGGCGGAAGTGGGGGTGGCCTGCGTTTCTGGTCCTGGTAGGGCGGAGCCTGTGAATCCCTGGGGCAGAGTAAACAAGGAGGAGGTAGAGGCAGTCCATGGTGGTTCCCGAATTCATCCGTGGTTACACACACACACACGTACACACGCACACACGCATACAGGCACAATTGAATAAATAATAATAAAAAATGTTTTTAAATTAAAAAAAAATTCTGGCATGAAGACTAAGTTTCCCTTTTCAAGTGCATCTTGCCTGCCATTTTTTCCTGGTAGGGAAACTCAGTCCTTAGACTACTTTGTAAACAAACCTTTTCCTATCTACCTATCCAGCTTCTTCTAGAGTACTTGTAGTTCTAATATTTGGCACTAAGAAATTTCTGAAGGCTAAGATGACATTTCAAAACCTTTTGGAAATATTTTATCTGCATTTCTACATTACTGTGTAAATTTTTGTCTATTAGATGAAGCTAGTGTGAGACAAAGGCAAATTCTGTGCTACAATTTCTCTGTATCTTTTTTTGATATATCCATGATCAGACAACTTAAGAGGAAAAGGGGCTTTGTTTTTACTTACATTTCTTGTCTAGCTTGGCAGGATAGCACATACCAACACCAAGGGCCAAAAGAACGGGCCACACCATATCCACACAACTGAGAGACCGACAATCCTTACTTGCCAGACCAGCATGTCTGGCCAACTATACAGAAGGATGGCAACTTCCCTGACCAGTTTCCTCTCTTATTTACCTACCCAGAGATTAGTTTCACTCACCATGGGCTGGGCCTTCCCTACCAGCTAGACAATCTCCTTCATGCTCACTCAGGGCTTAACTCAAACTACTAATTCTCAACGGATGTGTCCAGAGCTCAAATTCTCAGCTGTCCAGTTAACACCTGTATCTAGCGACAACATGCTTTCCCATCGCCTGCGCTGACAACAGTAGGTATGAAAACTCTCACCAGCCTGTGGACTTTTGAACTTTATGTATTTTGCCCGAGTGTGTATATGTGTACATCAGAGGGCACTGCGTGTCCCTGTGGAGGACTAAGCGTGGCTTCAGGAATCATCCAGGCTCTGCTCACCACGGTTGGAAGTGCAGGCTACCACTGTTTCTACTTGGCGTTTTTACGTGGGACCTGGGATCCAAACTCAGGACTTTCTGTTTGCAAGGTCAAATCTTAATGTCTGAGCCTTCTCTCCAGTCCTGGACTTTGATTTCAACAGCTTCACTGAGAAAAATTCCACATACCAACCATAAAATTCACTCATTGAGAGAAAGGCTTACTAGCCTTAGCACATTCAAGTAGTTGTGCCTTACCACAGATGTCTTAAGAACACATACATGCCCAGAGACCATATGTTTCCTGACATTCACTTTCCATTATCCCCTCCCCATCCCCATCCTGGAGTGACCACCACCCCTGGGGATTGACATGTCATGTAAATGGAATTTGAGAATATATGACCTTTTATGACTAGATTATCTCATATAACATAATGTCTTCATGTTCCATCTGCCTTATAGAATACATCAATACTTTATTCTATTTATTATTGAGGAACATTCTTTTGTACAGGTGTACCATGCTTTATTGACCCTTGTTGATGAACATTCGGTCTGTATTTTAAGTGTTGTAAGACATGCTACAATAAATATTTGTGTACAAGCTTTTTGTACAATTCTGTATTTTCACCTCTCCTAGGGGCACATATGTGCCATGGGACTTTTTGATCATAGAGCTAGAGTGTACTTATGTTTCTAAGCAACTGACAAACTATTTTCCAAAATGGCTCTACCATTTTATCTTTCTACCTGAAATGTATGAAGATTCCAGACCTTTTTTTGTGCGTGCTGCTAGGCACTGTGCTTGAGTGATGGGCTACCACCTTCTTGTTGGGTTATTTCCCTTTCATGTTCTACAGCATCTCAGATCCAACAAGCTTCCCAACAAAATCACCACCTTTCCATGCATGTCAATATACTTCCTGTGTACTCGCTGACTTGATGAACAAAGCTGGGGATTGTTATAGAAGCCCCTGCATCTCTCATATCCCGACTTCTAGCCAGTCTTGACTTCCTAGTGTATTCTTTGCTCTGGAACACACACACACACACACACACAAAAAAAAAAAAAACTGGACAATTACGACTATACTAAGATAAAATTTCAGCTGTATTCTACTCATTCCTATATGTAGAATTGAGCAAGCCAATCTGATTGTTTAGCATACCAAAGCGTAGCTGATGCGTAGTTACTTCATTCCATGTTAGAAAAATGGCTCTTGGTGGCTCTGCAGGTAAAGGTGCTTATGGTCAAACCTCAGTTCCCTTCCTAGAGTTCACATGGTGGAAAGAACCAACTCCTGAAAGTTGTTGAGTTGTCCTCTGACACTCCTATGTGGGTTGTGTCCCCCCACACACGTATACGCGCACGTACATACACACACACACACACACACACACACACACACACACACACACACTATATGAATAAATGAATTTAAATTTTTTTAAAGATGGTTCCAGTTCACTGCTCATTCTCAGTTAAATATTGGAAGGCAAGTGTTAATTTAAGAATTGCATTTAAATGCTGCAACTTATGTAGAAGACTAGCTAATTTAAATGTAAACTGGGTATTGAATCTTAACTTTTAAATGAGTCCTTAATTAACCCTCTTTGTGTCATTTCAAAAAGAAAATAAATAAATTCCTTTCTATACCATAACCTAATGAGTAAATCCTGTGATGTTTTGGCCTGTAGAAACATTTCAGGTCCTTGAAAGACTCTATCTTTTTTCCCTCCCTCCTCCCCCACACGCACACACCCCTTTGGCTCATGATATTCTAATGACTGCCTTCCAGCATCTCTTAGCCATGAACTGATGGCATTGAGTCAGGTAGCATTCATATCTTTGCAAAACAGAACTATGTTGCCTTCAGAATTCTGATTTTTAAAAAAGTCATCTTCGTGGTTCTGTGCATATTCAACAGGTGACATTTAGACTATGTGACATACTTTCAACAGAAAAGTCACTTGCAGTAAGCCGCATTCTTCCTTTGCAACAAGAAGAATGCAGATAATGCTGCTTGTGCCTATTATGGAATATGTGCTGTGTTTGTGCCCCAGCTCAGATACTTACTTGAAAACCTGGGCTGCTTAGTCAGGTGACTGACTTGGTGGGCATCAGTGTCATCCAATGGGAATAAAATACATGTAGAATTCAAACTTTCTCAGAGCTACATAGAAAAAGAAAGTATATGTTCCGATGCTATATTTTACTTTGTACAAAATCGTCCCTCAACATGAGACCAGCAAAAAAAAAAAAGTCAAGCTAGCTGCCATGAGGTCCGCAAGTTCTTGAGCATAATTTTACCCTGGCAACCCATGGCCACTAGAACTAGTCACATTTCAAATGTCCCTTAGTTACTTGAGAGTAGTGAATTGACAATATCTTGCCATCTGTCTAAGCACCAGCAACCAAAACCATCGTTGTAGGCAAGACTGGTATTGTACCTAATTTGCGAGACCTCTTATTACAAAGAATTAGTCATACACAAGTCAATATTATCCACTTCAATAGCAAACACAAGGGGAAAAAAATCTAATCTCTCAATTTCAATTCAGTGCTAATAATATTTAATCTTCATAAATACTTGTCTAGTAGGCTATCTATCAAATTACTAGTTCGGTACCATTTTATCTTTCAAGCAAGCAAAGAGCAGAAGCAGAGACCTTGCCCCATTGTCTTACCTTAGTAACTTAGGTAGCTCTATCTCCTCATCAAGATACACATCAGCAATATGACTGATAGCCACAAGAAGCACTGGTAAGAGTGGACTGTGATTCATCAAACTCAGTGCCCAAGGGCAGAGATGGAGAATTCATGATAGCACCTAACACAGACGTCACCATGGGAAGGCAGATTGGATTCCGTGTAGTTAGCAGGTTTTACTTTCATCCTTCCTGCTCCAACAGAAGCATCATTCTCAAGACACAGTCCCAACACAAGATGCTACAGAGGGAAAATACTTCCTGATTTCATGCTTCACTTCGGTGAGAGTGATAGGCTTGTAATATTACCCAAACCACAAATGCTCTTCCTTTTCCTATAGAATTATTTAATCCCTCTTTGAAGCAGGCTGTGTTATGAGCCAGAAGAATAATACTTTACCAACCTGGGTTCCACAGATGGATTACAAACTGTTAAAAAGTCAAAAACAAAACAGCCTTTTCCATTAGGTTATCGCATAGTTACTTTCCTTGTTGCTGCAGCAAAAATTTCTGTCAAGAAGCAATATACATGAAAAAAGGGTTTATTTCACAGCATAGTTTGAGGGAATAAAGCCCATCATGACAGAGAAGGCATACCAACAGGAAGATGAGGTAGCTGTTAATTGTATCCACTATCCAGCAATAGAGTTATGAATGCTCCCACCCTGTAAACTTTTTTCTTGCTGTGCAATCCAGAACCCTCAAAGAATGGTGCCAATCACATTTAAGATGGGTCTTTCCGTCGCCGTCAATCTACTATAAATAGTTCCTCACAGAAAAACACAGAAATTTGTCTCTGATACGATGCAAGAGCCTGTGAAGATGACAATTATCAGAGTTTTGTGATAAACTATCAGGCATGGATAATAGACATCACCAAGTGTTGCATTTCCCCTTCGTTTTGCTGATAAATACGCAATCAAACAACTTAGGGGAATGAGTTCATTCTTCCTTACGATTCTGGTTACCAACATGGCAGGGGAATACATACCAACATCAGGAGCCAAGAAAACAGATCACAACGCATCCATGGGAATGACTGAGAAAAGCAAACTTCCATACTTGCCGGTCTGAAAAAGTATGCTAATCTACTGAGCCTGCTTTCTCCATCCTATCCACTTGCCCAGACAATAGTCTCACCCACCATGGGCTGGGTCTTCCCACACCAGTTAGGTAATTTCTGAGAGTCTTGTTTAGGATTTACCTTAATGACTAACTCTTCACATATGCACCCCCTAACCTCAGCCTTCGGTCATCATCAACTTGACACCTGTATCTAAACAGCTCACCAAGGAAAACTGTTTTCTGTATTCCCAAATAAGGAAATGGTAGAAAAATTACTTGGAGACATTTGAAGTCTGGGATTGGCATAAATCTGAAGTATGGTATACTGTTCACATAGCGGGTAGCTTTATGTGGTTTGGTTGGATAATAAGACATGCAAAAGAAGAAATAAACTGGTAGTGAAACTTGTTAAAGAAATGTGTTGAGATCTATATTAGTCAAGGTTCTCTGAAGAAACAGAATCTCTAGAATATAATATATATAAATAAGTTTATTAAGATAACTTATAATTAAAAATAATGTCCTTCAAAGTAGCCGCCTATAGCTGCTTAGTTCTTGGCCAGAATGTCCCACAAAGCCAAAAGATCCCAAGAAGGTCGCAAGCCTTTATTTCTCTGGAGGGTCGAAGACACTGGGCTCCAATATAGGTGAAGAACAATTGGGCTCTGATATCAGTGGTGAACAGCGAACAGCAGCAAGGCCTAGAGACCAGGCTCCAAAGGCAGCAACAACATGGAACAGCAACAACATGGAAAGGATGAAGCTCTGTGTCAGCCAAGGACAGAGACAGCAGTAGCAGCAACAAAGAAGTAAACGATGCTCTAAAAGTGAACGATGCTTGAACAGTAGTATCCACAGCAAGTCGACACAAGATAAGGGAAGAGCAAGTCCCTCCTCCTTGCACTTCCTATTATCTGTTTCACCACTGGAAAGTTCCACCCACTATGGGCTGGGTTTTCCACAGCAGTTAATCAAGTACCTGCAGACTTGTTCAGGGACCTGTCCCAACCATTAACCCTCCACAGCTGTGCCACAAATAGTCTGCAACTATCAAGTTAATACTAAAAATGTAACCATAACAAGATCTAATGACACATACTCATTGTATTGACACTGCTTTTTACATATGTAATTCATCAGCTATTTGACTACATTTCATCTCTTTGAGTTGCAATCCATCTGCTTTGTCTTCTTTCCTGGAGAAAAAGTGTGAATTATTTTTTGGATATTAAAATGAGATTATAGTGTACCCATGCTTCATTGAACTACAAGTACAAAATACAATATTTGTACAAAATGTTAAGTGATTTTATCCATTTGCCTTTGATCCATTTTACCTTAGCACTTGAGATTAAAAAGAAAACCTAATTTTGATGAGAAAAATGTGTTCACAAATCTGAACTCAGAAACAATGTACCTCATAAGCAAATGATTCATTTATTGTAGAAATATATTGGAGCTAAGGAGATGGCTTAGTGGTTAAAGCCTTTGCCTCCCAAGCAAAAAAAAAAAAAACAAAAAAACAAAACTGAGCTTGGATCCTCAGATCCCACGTAAAAATATCAGGTAAGTGTGGGTGGCCTTCACCTGTAATTCTAACCCTAGAAGGTGGAGTCTGGGAATCTGAGAGCAAGCTGTCTAACCAAACTATCCTTAATGGCATTCTCTGGATTTCATTAGAGACCTGAGCTTACATCAATAAGGTGAAAGAGGAATTGAGATGATTCCTGGTATCACTCTTGGGCCTCCACAGACACACACACTCAAATGCACTTATGTACATACACCTGCACACATATACCCATCCACATGCAACCACACACATATGCACACATACATGGAAAGAATAAAAGAAATATATAGCATGACACAAAGCTGAAATTAAGATTCTAGATTAAGGTTCTAGAATAATAACAGTAAGTACAAAACACATACATCTATAATTCATGATTCTAAATTCTCTACAATACACTAGCTCTCATTTCTGAAATGTCTCTGTAGCATAAGTGTTTGTTTTTGTTTTTCTTTCACGGGCTGCAAACATAACCACAGTGAGACTAAACAACTAATCTAGTTTACCCATTTTTTAATCAGGGCTAGGATTAAAATTCCAGGCCAACTGGAATCTAAGGCTGACCCTCAACTGCCTGTGTTATATATGGCATCAAGCACTTAAGTGAGAAAAATAGTATTGCTTTCAAGTTCTCAAGTTGAAAAATCGTGTTTCTTACTAAAATAGCTTCCTTGTCATGTTCCAAGCTTCCCTGGGTAAAATCTTTCTTGCTAATATGTAATTCCTATGGACCCCCAAGTTAAGTGCAAATAGTATCAGAAAGACACACAAAATGCTAGCAACAGCAAAACATATTTAGCAACTTGGAATGATTTTAATTTCTCAGCTAGAAAACACAGAATTCAGAGGACATAGTGGAGAGATAAGTTTCTTAGCCAAGAGAAATGAATCAGAAAATGATGATATCAGGAAAGAAGAAAAGGTAAGTAGCAAGTAAGACATGGAAGTCCAAAGGTTCAAGTTGTGATTTGGGAAGAAAGTTCAGTCAGTTGACTGCTTCCACTGCAGGCAGAAGGGCCTACATTTGATACCAGGCCCCCAAGGGAAAAAGCTAGGCACCAGAGAGTGCACTCGGGGGCAAGAGGACCCCGGGGGCTTGTTGGCCACGCAGCCTAGTCAAATAAGCAAATCCCAAGCCAATGAGAGATCTTGTCCCACAAAACAAAGGAGAGACGAGAAGACGACTTGGTGGCTAAAATACTTGCAAGCAGAAAAACCACCTAGCCCCGTGTGGCATCCTGACTGTAATTTTAGCTTTGGAAGTCAGAGGCAGGGATTCCCTGGAGCAAACTTGCTAGGCAGATTAGCCCTGTTAATGTCTAGGTTTGATTACAGGCCATATATCGAAACTATAAAGCAGAAGAGCAAAATAGGAGATAATTCCCAGTATAAAGTTTGGGCTTCCACATCATGGGCACATACACACACATACACATATAAACACACACATACACACCACATACAACATAGATAGTGAAAGAAGAAAGAAAAGCAAGGGAAGGTACCTGAGGAATGACATGTACATTTGGCCCCTGACTTCCACATGCACGTGCACACATATGCACATACACATACTCACGCAAAGGTGAGTTATGATCCTATTATACATTTTATATATATATGACTTAAAGATGACTTACTCTCTCTGGCTTGAAGACCGCTCTACACACAGACAGTATCACACTTAGAAGATGAGAAAACTGAAACGACATTTTATCTTAATTCTTCAGTATCTGCCACAAGGGTTTCTTATGGTAGAACAATAAAAGCATATTTAAAAGATTCAAGGAATCATTATGAGCCTATATCCCTTTTCAATATCCATCTAAACTGAGCCCTTTATTTAAAGCTTTACTTATTTATCTTTTTTTGTGTGTATATATGTGTCAAAGAGCACTGTGTGTCCTCATGGAGGACAAAGGGTACTTTCAGGATTCATCCTGGATTGCTTCTACCTCTTTTTTGCTTCACCGAGATTTTTCCAGGCTCTGCCTATCAAGACAGGAAGTCATGCCATAGCTGCTTCTGTTGGCATTTTTCCTTGGGAACTGGGATCCAAACTCAGGACCTTCTGTTTGGGAGGCAAAGTCTTAATCCCTAAGCCATGTCTCCAGCCCCAAAGCCTTTTATTTAAAAATCCATCTGGCCACCATTCTAACTAGCATTGTTGCTGGCAAAGAATCCTTGTCTTTTTTCACAGGTTTTATAGTATAACAGAGTGCAGGGGGGATTTTCATATTGTATTTTGACTATCCACCCCTCTGTTCTCAAAAGCTTGTCAAAGGAATACATTTTTAAAATAATATTTCAAAAATGAAGCACAGAGTAGTTGGTGTGATTTAGTGACAAGCTTCAATCCCAGCATTGCAGAAATTAGGAAAGGGGAGGGAGGGGAGGGGAGGGGAGGGGAGGGGGGGAGGGGAGGGAAGGGGAAGGGAGGGGAGGGGAGGGAAGAAGGGAAGAAGGGGAGAGGAAAGGAAGAGGAAGGGGGGAAGAAAGAGGAGAGGAAGGAAAGGGAGGGGAGGGAAGAAGGGAAGAAGGGAAAAGGAAGAAGGGAAGGGGAAGTGAAGGGGAGGGAGGGAGGGAGGGTATGAAACTAATTAATCATAGTTAACCACCATGTCATTGGTACGTTCACAAATACTAAGTCATAGACTTGGGCTCTGAGGGACAGAGATTAGCCGGAAGTTCTTTTCAAAACGAGTTCTCCTGAAGAGTAAGAGCCTTCTCCTTTAAAATTGAGTTATCTATGGGCTGGAGAGGTGGCTCAGGGGTTAAGCCTCTGCCTTGCAGGTAGAAGGTCCTGAGTTCGGATCCTAGACCCCACGTACAGACGCCAGGCAGAAGCGGGGGCGGCCTGTGTTTCTGGTCCTGGTAGGGTGGAGTCTGTGAATCCCAGGGCAGAGTAAACAAGGAGGAGGTGGAGGCGTCCATGGTGATTCCCGAAGTCGTCCGTGGTTCTACATACACACATATACATGCACATGCACACACACATACACGCACAATTGAATAATAATAAAAACTTTTTTTAAAAATTGAGTTATCTATGCAAGTTGAAAAAAACTAACAGTGCAATATGTGGTGAGTCTTTTACAGTCAAGCATAGTGGGCCATTACTTCCATGATTCTTCATATTTTAGTATACTCATCCATAGAGAATCAAGCCATAGATATTCATGCCATCCAAATTCTTCATCCAGCATCAGGAACCATAAAGCCCTAAGGAAGACTACACCTCCTGTTCTCTTTTTCAGGGAGTATATACCTGAATTAACAACAATCAAGCTGGAGCTAGAGACTGACAAGTGCTATGTGCCAGGGACGCGGTGGCAGAAACGTCAAAAGTCATAGAATACGAGCCAGTCATTCCCAGGGCTACATTAGACCTTGGGTGGATTATACCATGCAAAGCACTTCTCTTAACAGTCTTCCAGATCTCTCAGGCACATCACCACAGCTCTCCTCTTTGTTTTGCAGTTGATATGTCCTCTTGCCATGTGTCTCCCTATTAGAAGCATACACAGGGCACCTGTAATGCAGGGGGAAAGGTGTATTGCTAATTAAGAGCAGGGAAGTTCAAACTTCTGAGCCTTGGGAAGAATGCCCAGGTGTGAAGCAACAGATAGGCTTAGAAAATGGACAGAGATGCTCTGAAGTCATTTTCCTCACATTGAGCCTTCTTTCCTGAATTGATTGTCCCTCTGGGTGACATTCCGCCAATTGCTGCTCCCCGACTCCATGGATAATAACTAAGTAGATGGTGCCCAAAGCTGGGCCAGATAATTTTTTTAAAAGAAGGGGAAGAATATTTAATCTAACAAAAGCAGTTCCACTCTTAGCTGTGAAGGAAAACTGATTTCACAAGCGGTAGCCTATTGAATGGGAGGCTGAAATATGTAGGCAAGGCATATCAAATCATTTTTTAAAAATAAAGATAGAAGAATGTCACAATGCCAATTATTTGCAGAAAAAAGCACAACATTACCAAAGACCTCTCAACAATAAGATGAATGATATCTGCTTTCGGTGGACAAAAAGGGGTCTTTTGTGCTCAGTATATATTTTAAATTAAGTGCTATTGTTTAATTAATAGATTCTAACTTTATGCATGAAAGAAAATCATGAGGTCACAAGACTATTTTAGTCCACCAAATCACTTCTGTCGCTCAAAACCAGGATGGCCAAGATGTTTCAGAGTCTGGGAAATAAGAATTCACCTATATTTTGATTATCTGCTTTTTTAAATTTAGGTTCTCACACTTGTGTAAGCTCTTGAATTAAAGTTTTAAGGTTAAAGTCTGAGCATCTTCATTTTCATAAACTTCACAATACAAGTGGCAGCATATGAAAGGTCTTGTTATTCCTATCTCCACCAGGAAGGCTCCATCCTAAAACACCATCCTAAAAATTCAAGGATAATATAGATGTCTATGATTTCCCAGCTGCTGTAGAATGGAATTTTTCACCTTCATTCAGTCTCTTCCCTCTTCAGCACTTGAAAGTCTGTTATGTCTTGAACACTTTCCAGTTGTCGCAAGCACGAAGGTAATGACGACCCAGAATTCTCTGTGTGATGTGAGAGGAGGAGGAGGAGGAGGAGGAGAAAGAATTCCTGCTTCCCAAGCAACATAGTGTCACTTTGATTTCCTCTAGGGCCTGAGATCTTGTCCTTCCCTCCACCTCCATCGAAGCCCCCCCATTTCCCACTGCTGAGCTCCAGCACACCCCAATGCTGGAACCCAGGGATACATGACATCAAGATAAAAGGGAATTTTACTTCCATGTTCAGATGACCAAAGACCCTCCCAGCTCACTTTCACGTTTTTATAACTTACATACTACGTCTAAATTTAAAAATAAGAAGAGACAAGAAAGGTTGAGGAAATGAATTATTTTATTTTCTTGATGTCTTTTTGAATTCTGTCATGATTCATTAGATGCAAAAGGACTGCATAAAATAAGCAGAAAGAAGAAGCCTAACTCTTTGCAGTTTATTTTTGTTCTTTTAGAGCTTCATACACAAACACAATGAATCCATCTACCCTCCTTTCCCCATTGTAAACCTTCTCTCCCAGTCTTCCTCTTGCTTTCAAGTCTTTGTCGTTGGTGACCCACTGAATTTCATCTGGGCTGCATGTACTAGCATGTGCCTGAGCCCTTGCTGGAGCATGGATGATAAGTCAGTGACATCCAATTGAGTAGAATAGTCCCCTCTCTCCCATCTGGCATTAATTCTCAATAGTCTCTTGGGGAGATGTGAAGCCTCTGAAGATCTTCCCTCTTCCATGGCAAAATGTCGATAGGCCAAATCTGATTTAGATTTTCTGAAAGTACATACAGCTACAGTGTTGTATCATGGATGTAGTAGCCCTGTCCTGTTCAAAAGATACTGTCTGACAACACCTAGCTCTACTTTCAGGCATTTACTTTCCTATCACCCACTCTTCCACAAGGTTCTCTGAGCCTTAGGATGGGGCCTGATTTCAATGCCCTGTTTAAAACTGAGAGGTCCCCAGATGTCCACGGTTTCTCTACACATTGGTCAGTTGTGTCTGTGCTTTAAATACTTTCCATTGCAGAAGGAAGCTTCTAGGTCGAGTGCCGAGAGCCTCTCTGGTCTATGGGTATAATGACAAATGTTTAAATGGCAGTTGGAAAACATGTCCTTAAATCCAACCTTTAAGTGCTTTGTTCCCTGCTATGCAGAAGCCCAATTCTTGTGCAACTCAGACTAAAGAGATGGTCAGAGAACCCAAATCAACTACCAGTGGCCATTTGGGAGCTAGGGACACATCTTGTGATCTCTTCTGCCATTTCTTGGTCTCTCACTTCCTCCTCCCTGAAGCCCCAAGCCATTACAGATTTACAGCTTCAGATACCAATTAACTGGGAAGACTGGAGTTTATTTGACTCATTTCGAGTAGAAGAAGGTCATGAGGAGGGAAGCTGGTTGGCCAGGCAGCAATAATGCATGCTCCTGAGAGGGAGCGCCCACTCCCTACCACTGGCATTGAGATTCTCTACTTTCCTTGGTGGGATGTCCTCAGAAGTTTAAATGGCCTATGTTAGGTGATCCGAAAGAGCCAATATTCATTTACTTGTTCATATAATTTATGAAATAGCTCAGCTTTCCAAGTAACCCCACGGACATATTATCCTTATCAATTTTTACAAGCTCAAACTCCTTTCAAAGACCGATGTGGACCCATGAGCAACCAATGAGATTGCATTTGAAGAAATTGCAGTTGATTCAAGCTCTCTCATAGTCTCCATGCGTCATTAACAACAAGTTGGTTAGTCTCCTCACTCAGATCCAATTCCCACATCCATAAAATGAAGAAGACAAGATCTGTCTTGAATGTGTACTTGTGAATCTGTCTTTGAGTATTTCATTTGCACTTATTTATGACCTTTTTCTATGTATCACACACCAGTGATAAATAGGCAATGTTGAATCTCCAGGGAGTACCCACAGGCATACACAGAGCCCTGGTACAGTGAAGGTGCCCTTGTGGGAGTTGGAGTGAATAAAGATGCTCAGGAGCACCTGAGAGGGGGGAATCTAAATTGTTCCTGAAAAGAGAGAATGTTCTGGTCAGACTTAGCAGAAGTGATGGTTTCAAAGGTGACAGGTTAACAAGACAAAGGTAGATGTTAGGAATGAGGGGTGTACTTGGAAGCTCTTTGCTTCCCTCAAGAGTAAGTCTTGGGGGCACCCCACAGCATGGCACATTGAAGGTCACCATCATCACCCTGACTTCAGGAGGGTGGGGTGGGAGTGTGCACTGAAGGTGGGTGGATAGGATCAGATTCAGCCCCCAGGGGTGGGGTAGTAGGAAGCAGTCGGATCCAGGAGACTTTTGCCCTGCAGACACAAGAAGTCACCCCGCAGTATGGAGCAGGGGCGCAACCACCCCAGCTTCCTGACTGGCTGAGATCAACTAAAGTGAAAGTCATCTCTGCTCTTGTCCCTGTAGGTTCACCAACATAGCTGCCAGTATTATTCATTCAATCATGTGCCTCCTACTGACCAGTAACAACCCATTTATGCTCCTTGGGGAGTATTTTCCTGACTGAGAAACTGTGTCTGCTTCTAAAAATGTCATGAGTTATGCTATCTGTGAAATAATGTGAAGTGTTAAAGCAGCTGTGAAAACTGCAATAATTTGCCAGACAGCCTGCTACTACTGATGCTGCTCGGAACACACTCAAGATTCCCAACACCATCACCCCTTATCGTGTACATAGCCTGAAATTTAGATTGCTACTGCAAATGCTGAATTGTTTTCAGTAACAGAAGAAGGGAGATTGCTCACCTTCATGACCCATAATGGTAAACTGAGTCAGTCACTTTCCTTCTACCATTCATGAAAGGACTACAGACTGAGGCATTAACCACCACCCCATAGACAGGACAACCTCACGCACAACCACCTTCAGGTGAGAACCAAAGGGTTGGGCATTCCAGAGTCTTCTCTTGTCTTCTTGTGGTACTGGGTGGCAAGACCTCAACAAAGACGGATCAAGTGTACCTATGATTTTCAGAAAGTCTGGAGCTGACATCCAATATGATATGCCAGGAAAGTACTTCCACAGCACCTGGAGGAGAGGCATGATGACATCACTGCTTTATCTGATAAGGATTACAAGACATGGACTTGCATAAGTGATCATCTTGATACTTCAGAAAACATTTTAGAATCACCAATTAGCTTGGAAATATTAGTCATCGCTTACTAATAATCAGGCCAGAAGAGCCCAATGCTCTGATCCCTATGTGAGTCACTAGGACATCTAAGAGTAAATCAGTCTGGGAGGGACTCTCACCTGCTCCCTTGAGAATTTCTTCACAGTGAACTAGCTGCTGGCACAAAAAGACCCAATATTCAAGATCCTCCTGTCCCCACTTAACAAGCTTATTTTTACCATCTATGTAGCTTTTAAAATAGATCTGTGTCGGAGTGTTTTCTATAAGATTGTGAATATGCTCGTGTTCAGGCTCTTTTTGTTCCTTTTTCTTTCTTTTTAGCTACTACTCAAGATTAGCCATATTTAATCCTCCACATTTTACAAATGTGTATGAAGTGTTTCTTTAAATAATTTGGCCCTATCATGCATATTCATTCATAAATTAATGTAGGTTGTTTTGTAAGTGTAAAAAGAGAGTAGCTGGGGTGAAAGAACACTTCTCAGCATGAGACTTGACTTTACTCCAAGAACTCACTAAAACGAGGGAAAATGAGGAAAAGGAGAAGGAAGAGGAAGAGGAGAGAAGGGGAGACAGACATGGGCAGTTCCTATCCCATCACTAGGTGAGTGGGTAGAGACAGGCAGAACTCTGGGGCTCAATAGCCAGCCAACTTAGCCATATGTTGAGTGTCAGGCCAATGATAGAACCTGTTTCCAAAAGCAAGGTGGATAACACTTTAGTTATTGGCAATACTCTCACTGCCAATAATAATAATAAGTATTTATTGGATGATTTCAATGTCACATAAACATGTGACACTATGGTTACGTCGTCTAATCGTACTGTATTATAAGCCAAATAGATGCCCCTTTCTCCCTTTCTGCCTGGGTCCGAGTACTGTTTTGCAGCAAAAGAAGGGTAACCAGAAGAGAAGGGAAATCAGACAATTTAGCTGGAGTGGACAAGGTCAGCTTGTTAGCTGCAGGTCAGGCTGGAAAGGGTGATGACAAACACTTCCCTTTAGCCCGTAGGGAGATTGTATGGACACATAACACCTTCAGAGAATTGAGAGCTTCAGAGTCTACCCCCACCCCCATGGCAAGAGTGACCATCCGCAAGTGACCTAATTGCAGTTGGCTTCAATTGCCACCAAATATTCATTTTTGCAGGACATTCTGTGGATGAGAGTTTGTTGCCATGTAGCATGATGACACTGTGCTTGATGTGTAAGTCACATGGTATGTTGTCCCCAGTATAATGCTGGTATCACCATTTAAGATAGTTTCATCGATCATTGCTAACTTTTCTCAGGCAGAGACCATGCCCACAAAAAAACTGCTTTATTAGCTTTTAACTCATGATGTAGGAGCTGGGAATAGGCTTGGGTGTCAGAGTTCTCGCCTCATTTGTATGAAGCTCTGAGTTCAAGTCCCAGCACAACATAAATCAAGTGTAATAGGTCAAGTTTATGATCCCAGAACTAGATCAGGTGAAGGGTCAGGTTATTCTCCACTATATAGAAAATTTGAGGCCACCCAGATTATGTGAGACTGTCTCAAAAACAAAAAAACTCATGTGAATTGATATTGCTCTAGTGCATATGAGTGGAATAGTTCATAATCTAACTATCCAGCAATAGCACTTTGGTGTGTTTCTCTCATTTGGTTATAATGAATATAATATTAAACTGTGACTCATGGTTATAGTGTACATGTACATCTTGTTACTCATTTTTTACTTATTTTTTATTTTCTTGAATAGTTTTGCAGAAATTGGCAGTACTATTTTGTATGAAGCTCTGAGTTCAAATAGTTCTTGGCTATTTCCAAACTCATGTCACAGAATTAAAATATTCTTAAATGTTGAAGGTGTTATGCATTCTGTCAGCAACAAAAATAATGTGTGCTCTTTAAAGTCTTACGAAGTGTAAGTCCCTGTTCTATTCTCCAAGAGTTTCTGAGCTACTAAGTTACAGCCTCTGTATTCAGACTCCCAGACATGTCCCCATCTCTGAAGGTGAACAGTGTGTACACGGGTGAGTGTTTCCTGCAGTATTCCAGAGATGTTTTTAACTGAGGAGCTGGTATTCAAATCAGAAGCACCCCTTTAAGAAAGTAGGCTGAAAACTCGTTGCCTTGTTAGACAGTCATCTTTCTTCCATGCATCCTGCAAAACAAAAAATATGCATGTGCACATCCCCCACATATTCACTTTGCTTGTCATTTCTGGCCCCCAGTGAACATTTTGTAACCTGAAAATGAACAAGTAAGCTTCGAAACTAGGACTAAGTTCTTCTTTTTATATATATAGTAACTTAACATGTTGACAGAAATATACTCCAGAGGAATTTCATGCATATTTTTGGAGGGATTACTGGCTCGGTCTCTCTCGTGCATCCGCAGGTGAAAAATGAGCAGGCAGCCTTCTCCTGGCAGTAGAAAAGGATGGAGGAGAATCCTTGCCTCCAAGCCAACGATTAGATTCTACTGTACAAACACAGAGACGTCTATGAACTCCTCACCTCTGGAAGGTAAACAGTGAGAAGGAAACACTCTTCCCATGGGCTTTGAAGCGTTCACCTTGTAAAAGGCAAAAAGACTCTTTAAAGAGTTCTTCATGCGGAGAAAAGAGGAAGTTCTTTGAAGTCCAGGCTAATTTTAGGTCACTGCGAAACCAACTATGCCTCTGTCCACCCGCTCCCAGGACACTGTTGGACCAGAAACAATAGAGCCACAAGCAATTATGTGTGTGTGGTGTGTGTTTCCTCCATCAGCATGAGCAAAAACTAGAAAATAAAAATCTCCAGGAAAAGTATAAAAATCATAATGACCAAGAGACAGCTCCCTTGACACCAATTCCTTCTGCCTAAGATAAAGGTTGTGTAAGTCCAAGCACCTAGATTAAAAGTCCACTTGCCTCAGCTACAGATGTAACTCAGAAACAAAGCACTTGCCTGGCATGTTTAACATCTTGGATTCAGGCCCTAGTGTGATATTTAATTTCAGATGTCCACTTGATGATTGAGAGCTGAACCTTTAGGACACCTATGAGAATTATTTATCTAAGACAAGCCATTGTGCAACCTGTAGAAGATTCCTAATCGCTAAGGGAAAACCCAGCTCATGGTGGATGCGGCCACTTCTTAGGCAGGTGGATAAGAAGAGACATCTGGTTAGCAATTTGGCAGACCAACAAGCTGGAACTTGGTTTCTCTCAGCTTTTCCTGTGAATGTGGTTTACACAGCTCACTGAGCTCCTGATATTAGTCCTCTGCCATCATAGCAAAGCGTAACTAGAATAAAACCCCTGCTCCTCTGTATTGTTTGGGTTACATATTCATTACAGCAGCGATATGAAATACAAAGCTGAGACACCAGCACTTAGAAGAATCAGTTATCTTGTGGAGCTGGTAATACTCAGATTATATTCCTCATAAAAATGTTACAGGGGAGCTGGAGAGGTAGCTTAGGGGTTAAGACTCTGCCTCTCAAACAGAAGGTCCTGAGTTCAGGTCCCAAGTCCCATGTGAAAAACACCAGGTGGAAATGGTGTCAGTTTGTACTTTTGACCCTGGTGGGCAGAGCCTGGGAAATCCCAGAGTGAAACAAAAAGGGTAGAAGCAATACAGAATAATTCCTGAATTCACTCTTCATCCTCCACAAGGATACACAGTGTCCCCTGATACACACACACACACACACACACTAGATAGATGATAGATGATAGATGATAGATGATAGATAGATAGATAGATAGATAGATAGATAGATAGATAGATAGATAGATAGATAGATAGATAGATAGATAGATGAATAAAAATAAAATGTAACTGGAGGATAGAGGAGACAAATTCTGTAAATCCAAGAACTCCATCAAAGGTCTCAGCTCTTTGCTTTTGATTTATTACCTAGCCAGTCAGGCTCCCTCTCTGATTTAAATTTAAGGAAGAGACTAAATATTTCCCAAGGCTCTCTACAGAAAGCACTTCACCAAGACAGCAGTAAAACTCCCCAACGGGAATGTTCTATCGATTTTTTCTATCTGTCCAAATGGTTCATCGGACTGAAACCGAGCAGCTGACTCAGTCTATGATGTTATCTCTCCTGCAAATTCCGAGCCCCACGTATCTATCTGTCACCATTTCTCCACGTAATGGCAGCAAGAAGGTTGATGTAAGCCATCTCATGGACCTATATTTGGGGTTCAGTGATTTGCGCCAGAGAGTGGAAGTAGAAGTTTTAGCAGGATAGAAACGCAAATTATTTTCCATCCCCTTACACATGGCTGTACAATGCTTATTTTTGCTCTTATTGTGAAAATAATGGGTATGTACGTGGTTTCCATCCATGGAAACCACACAGTGTATGAGCATAACTGACATGAAGCTAACAAAGGACCAGATTGTGAACCGTTTCCTACAGGGCCATGGCTTGGACCCACAGGTCATGATTGTCCATACACGTATACTTCCCAAACCATGGCTTGGAGTCACTCAGTGTTACACACATGGACACGAATTGAGAAGTGGTGAATTAAAAGCTGGCATAGTTTAAAAAATTCTAGAAGCTTAGGTGAAAAAAATCCCTGATAAATCAATACCTCTTTTTAAATAAAACACTGGTACTACATGTAAATAATTGGATAGCATATTCTATGTTGTCTCATGTTTGAGGGAAAAAAATCTCCAAATGTCCTCAGGTCCAGAATAATTTTTAATTATGTGGACCATGTCTTTTAAGATCTAACTATTGGGAAATTAATACATCAATTTTTTCTATTCTTAAAGCAATTGAAGCATACCCTGAGATAACTAAAGTATACTCTGAGATAAGAGGGAGTGCATATACAGAGCAGTTCACTTCAAGATGGGACTTTTTTTATAGATGTAAACACTTAATAAGGGATTGGTGACCTAGCTCGTGGGTTAAGGCACCTGTTTAAAAACCTGGCAATCTGAATTTAAGCCCTGGAAGCCCTCATGGTGCATGTATGAAGTACAAGCCCCCCCCTTCAAATAAATAAATAATAAATAAATTTTTTAAAGACTCAATAAGAGTTTGGACAAATATGATTCGACAACTTTTTGATGTTGATAACATGCAGAGCAGCCATTTCTAATATCTATGGAAATTACAAGCAAAGGAATTCATTTGAAAATGTGAGTATCATGTAGGGAGACATAGGAGAAGGAGGAAAATGGGTGAGACGGTAGAGCAGAAAGGATAGGAAGGGACGTGGGAGATAGAAAATGGGTGATGAAAACACATAAATTCGTGGTCAATACAATTTAAAAGTAAAAGTGTTAGAATGTATGAATAAAAAACAAGATTGCACAGAAAGCGGAGTGCTCAGAAAAACAGTGATGCACATGATTGTACTTGACAGTGCTGCACACCAGTAAGCATTTGTAAAGATGTGTAGTGAACATAAAAAAGAAAATGTGGGCATCAGCTACAAATGATCATAAATATTAAGTTTATAGTTCTCCGTGGGAGTTTTTATGAGTCTGTGGGAATTATGAAGAAGGAGTTAAAGGAACCGTGGGTCATCAGGTACTACTTGCTGCACAGGCATGGGTACCTGAGTTTAAATCCCTAACAACCATATAAAAAACTAGATGCAGAGAAGCAAATGCATATAACCTGAGCATGGCAGAGGCAGAAACAGAAGGATCCTTGGAACTTCCGGATTTCTAGTATGTTTCTAGGTTGAGTGAAAGACCCAACCTCAAGGAAATACAGTGGCAAGGACGCTCAATGTCCTGCTTTGGCTTCTTTGCTTGCATGTAACACATGCACGCGCGCACACACACACACACACACACACACACACACACACACACACACTAAAGAGAGAGACAGAGACAGACAGACAGAGACAAAAAGGGATAGAGAGACAGACATTAAAAGATTAAATAACTCCTCAAAATACAGATATTGTAGATGGAGTCCTAAACAGAGCACTTTCTTCATCCTATGTGATTTTATGATTTGAATGATCTGTTTTATTTCTTATAACCAATTTTATTCCCTCTGTGGTCAATCTGAAACCATTTTGGGCACATAATTTTTTTCTCATTCGATCCACAAAACATCTTCTGCACATAAGTATTTTTATCCACATTTTTACATTCAGGAACTGAGTTCATTCTTTAAAAAAAAAGTGTTTGGGGAGGTGACAATTTTCTACTGGTAAGCAATGTGTATAGTACAAGAAAAGTTAGAGCATACTTGATTAGACTCTAAATCCTGTCCTTTCCCCCCTACATCAACCTAGTCCCTGAGCAGGCATTCCCCAAATGACAGATAGATCATATTCCCATACTTTGTTTTGAAATCTGAATATAATCCCCTACAGAAACAATGTTATAAATGGCAGTCAGATTCCTGCCCAGGTCAGGAAGGACAGCTTAACCCATAATGTAAATGAAGCTCTTCAGACTTGTCGGACAGAATTCTGGGATCGTGGAAATAAGAGACGCATGATGACAACCCTTCAAGCTACCAGACGTATCTGCATTTTCATAAAAGGTACTTAGTGTGCCAGAATGAAGGTATAATTGGTGAAATTATGTGTAAGATTTCAGAAATCACTGGAGAATAGCCAGTATGGAGAGTTTAAGCAATGAGTTGGACTTTCTAGAAAATCTACCAAGGTTACTTCCACACCCTATTTTCATATCTTTTCTACTATGTAAAAACTTAACATAAATCCTAACATATAAATAGCAAACTACCAGGGTTATAAACATGCCACTCAATGGATGAGCATCAATTAAAATACTGCATGTCTACCTTATGCTCAGGGAAGCATGCACCTTTGAATTACCCAGAGCCCCTACTGAACTCTGCAAAGGAAAGAATTTTCTGCCTACCTCCTTAATAACTCTTTCTTGTTTTTGTGATTTTGCTGCCTAGGCAAACATCACTATTTCATGAAGTACATATAATGAAATTATACATAGATGGAATCATATATCAAAGAGTAATTTTTAGTGTTCAGTTGTTTTCACTCAAACTTACATTTATAACATTCAGCTTCATCAAAGCATCGACTCACTTATTTTTACCATGGTAAACTTTCCATTGAACAACCTTAGCTATTGAAGTGTCCATAACTTGAAAGTTATGTCCAGTCTTTAGTATTGAGATGCCATCCCAGGATAGACATCACTAGTTAGGATGATCACACATTTTCATTTTATCTACATAAAAACTGCAACTACAGATCATGACAAATGCAAAGCCTGATACCCATTAATGACACAAAGATGCTTTCTTATGGTGCATCAAGTTCACTCCAACAAGCAATGGGTTTGATTTAAATATTTCTTTTATTCTGATATTTCTTATATTTTTATGATTAATTTGCCTTCTCTTTTTACTACTTTTTCTCCCTGTTCTTTCCAAGTTCTCCTCTCTTTCTCCCTTCTCTCTCTCTCTCTTTCTCTCTCTCTCTCTCTCTAATACACATATACAACACATATCTGGGAGAAGTTAACATTTCTAAAATATTAATTCTTCCAGTAATACCTCCCTATATATATCTGGATATTTAATTTTTTTCTCAGGGATTCTTTGAAGTTCCCAATGAGTGAGAAAAACTTTATCATCATTCTTCAACTTTATTTTTGCTGTATTTCATGTGATTAAATCTATGAAAATTCAAATGCACAATTTTGTAATTCTGGCATATAGGAATGCAAGTTCAACAGCGTGATTAAAGTATCACTCACAGACCATAAGGTATACGCATTTCAAGTGTACAGTTTGATGAGAATTGACATATGTATACACCCAGGAGACTCTCATAAAGTCAAGATAATGAACATGTCCATCACTCCCCAAAGTTTCCTTGTGCCCTTTTGTAACCCTCCTAACCCTTCCCTGCGACCTTCTGCCCCTTGTCAGGCACTGATTTCTTTTTAACTATGTATGAGTTTGCATTTTCTACAGTCCTATTATTAATGGAGACACACAGTATCTACACTTTTGGTCTGGCTTCTTTCACTTGCTATAATTATTTTGATATTTACCCGTGCTGTTGCATGTGTCAGCAACTACTCACTTTGTTTCTGAGAAGCCCTCTGCTATATGGATAGGTCACACTTGGCTTATGCATTTATCTATTTTTCAGCATTTGATTGTTTTCCAATTTTGAGTCCTGATAAATAAGTACTTGTGAACATCAAAGTACAAGTCTGTGTATGGATCTATGCCCTCATTGTTCATATATAAATATCTGTTGTAGGATGCCCAACGTAGATGGTAAGTGTGTGTTTAACTGTTTAAAACAAGCCATCAAGCTGTTCTTGAGTGTTAGTATTATTCTGTTCTTTCACAAATAGCTTGTGAGAGGTCACATCCATATCAATCTTTTCATCTATTCTGGCTCTTACAAGATCAGTCTTAACTAACCTATTTTACAAATCCCTAGTAAAGTAATAAGTCACATGGAATGCTGTGTCAAATCCCAGTAGTATGACTTCCTTGGTGGAATACCTGCTAGAGTCTTTCCTTGTATGGCTTCCCTTCTTATTATTAAACTTTGAACTCCTTTACATATCCTAGCTAAAACAAATTCTCTAAAACAAACAGATGATTATTTAAAAATTCTTCTAAGCAGTGGCTTTTTCACTCTGTTACTAGTTTGCTTTTCCAAATATGTAGAAAGCTTAATTTAGATGAATGACAATCATTTCTTCTGTTTGGAGTCATGTGACTTTGCTTAACCTGAAATGCTATATATGGCGTTGTATGTGCTGGTAACGTTTGTTTTTAAGACCTAGCCCACAGCATGCCTATATTTAGAAATAATGAAGGTTAAACATAGTCAAAAGAGTAGACCCTGATCCAAGAGGACTAGTGCCCTCATAGACAAAGACACCACTGCCCTTCTTTCTGTCTTTATCATATGCAGACACAACAAGGTGAACACCAAAAGGCCAGAAAGGGAGCTCTTGCCAGACAACACATTGCCTGGCACCTTGATCTTAGACTTCCCAACTTTCAAACTGGGAGAAAAAAACTTTTGTTTAAACCACATAGTTTGTGCTGTTTTCTTTTCATCTCAATAACTTTTAAAGATTAGATGACAAAAATTGTCCTATATTTTCTTCTAGCAGGCTTGTGGGCTCAGTGCCCACTAAAATAAGAACATTTAAGGAGATAACTTAGCAATAGAATGTTTGCCTAGTATGTACAAAATCCTATGCTTCAACCCCTGTGTCATAAGGAAAAAAATATATACAGCATAACAAAAGGATTTTACAAGTTTTGATATGTAATCTATTTTTGAGTATGGATTATAATTTATTCATTTATTTATTTGGGATGAAAGAAAGAAAGAAAAAGAAAGAAAAAGAAAGAAAGAAAAGAAAGAAAGAAAGAAGAAAAAAGAAAGAGAAGAAAGAAAGAAAGAAAGAAGAGAAAGAGAGAGAGAGAGAGAAAGAGAGAAAGAGAGAAGAGGAGGAAGAGGAAGGGGGAGGAAGGGAGGAAGGGAGGAAGGGAGGGAGGGAGGGAGGGAGGGAGGGGAGGGGAGGGGAAGGGAGGGAGGGAGGAGGAGAGGGGAGAGAAAAAAGAAAGACAAAGAAAAAAAGATAAAAGAAATAAGGGCAAAGGAAGGGAGGGGGAAGAAATGGAAGAAGGAAGGAAAGAAGGAAAGGAGAGAACAGAGAGAAAGAAAATAGACAAAGAAAAAAGTTAGTTTTTGTAAATATAAAGCAGTATTGTAAATATAAAAAGTATTGTTAAAATCTTGAATAATTTTTGTATTTCCTTGCTAATTCTTCAATGAATGATTGAAACCTGATGATAGTTAAGGATTTATTTTTCTTTGAGAAGGATAACATTTCACTTGATGTAATGCAAAGGTCTGTCAGTACATGCCAAAAATGTTGAGACAATTTGTGGTCTTGATAAATTGACCTTTTGCCACTATGAAGCAAAGCAGTTCTTTAAATCTCAGCTCTTTAGAACTTGCTTTTATTTCTCACAATAGTATAGTCAATTCAACTTTCTTCTGATTGATGATAACATTAAATACACTTTTATCATTCCTTTACTTTTAGTTTATTGCTGTCTTTGTATTTAATATTGACTTCTTGTATGCAAAATGAGGTTGGGCTTTTCATTTTAAGGTAATTTGATAATTTCTACCTGCAAATCATTGCATTTAAACCATTTATTCATCATACATTTCTATTACTTATTTTATATTTTTGCTGTGTATTTTTGTCTTCTTGTTTTTACTAGATTTCTTTGTATTAATCAATTACATTTTAATTATCTCCTTTTCTTGCTTTGCAAACTTCCAACTAAAATTCCTTGATATTTTTAGTGATTGCTCTATATTTAATAGCCTATCTCATCAGTGTAAATTCAAGGAACATTATACTGTGATGTTTAAAATGTAAGAACATTGTAATTACCGCTATATTTCTTTACAGTTGCCATGCTTATTTCTACATATGGTATAAACCTTAGATTGCAGGATGTTTTTAAACATTCAATTATCTCTTAATTGTTAGAACAATTGTTAGATGTTAGAACAATGAGAAAATAGAACTGCTTCATTTTGACATCTCTGGTTCTCTTCATTTGCATATCAAAATAAGGACAGGTGAGGTACATTAAGTAAGATCATCAACTAACTTAGTCTTCTTGTGTTGGAATGGGTTACCTCTACTCTCTTCCATGTTGCCAGTTGATGACAATTTTAAAATCTTGCAGATTTCGTTTTTGGGGGTGAGCTAGGTAAAGCTTTATTTATACTTTTTTAAAAAAAAATTGTCATTGTACACAAAATCCTAAATTGCTAGAATTTTTTTTCAGTAACTTGAAAACGACACCTCCTAGGCTTCTTGCTACAATTACAACCTCTTCCTATTTGTCTTTATTTTAACAATCACTTCAGTGTGGTATTGGGAAATGACCACACTGACAGGGTTTGTGACCGCTAGTAACAGTTACTCTTCAGTTGCTCTGATAAAACACTTTGACCTGAG
This sequence comes from Typhlomys cinereus, assembly GCA_023101885.1. NCBI lineage: Eukaryota > Metazoa > Chordata > Mammalia > Rodentia > Platacanthomyidae > Typhlomys > Typhlomys cinereus. The sequence continues at coordinate 3,137,845 of JALPQD010000177.1, forward strand.
CAACCTAAGGGAGAAAGAGTTTATTCCTTTAGCTTACAGTTCCCTAGGAGATAGAACCCGTTATAATAGGACAGACCTGGAGGCAGACAGGGAAGGCCTTGCTGTTGAGGGAGAAGGTAGGATGCTGTGAAACCAGGATCCAGAAACAGCGAAAGGAAAGGAAATAGGAGTCTAGCTATGTATGTACTCCGTGGCCCAGACCCTTGTGACATACTTCCTCCAGCAAGACCCCGCCCCCTAAAGACCCCGCCCCCTAAAGACCCCGCCCCCTAAAGACCCCGCCCCCTAAAGACCCCGCCCCCTAAAGACCCCGCCCCCTAAAGACCCCGCCCCCTAAAGACCCCGCCCCCTAAAGACCCCGCCCCCTAAAGACCCCGCCCCCTAAAGACCCCGCCCCCTAAAGACCCCGCCCCCTAAAGACCCCGCCCCCTAAAGACTTTGTAACTTTCATATCACCGGCTGGAGATCAAGTGTTTAAACACATAAGCCAACCGGAGACATTTCACAGTCAAACCACAAAAGGTTATTTATACCTTCGGTGAATATTGGTGGGAATCTAGCCAGTTAATTGACTCCAGAGAAGCTTTTAATTCATCCTCAATGCCACCTATTCTCACAGAATCTTCGTGATTCTTTAAACCCTCTGAGAATCTTACCTATAATATTTTTAATACTGCAATTTAACATTTGGCTGATTGAAAATTTCCCAGTCCTTGAATAGTTTGAAAAGCTATAGACTAAATTTCCATCTTCTTCAGACCACTAAATCCCTAATGACATATAAAAAAAAAACTCAACAAAATATTAGATGAATGTTAAGACTCTCTTTATATTAAAAAACAAATCTCCTTTGTTGATATTCCAGAAGATCCTAATTTTCAGGGGTCATCTCTCCAGTTCTGCCCATTACACCCTTCTTCTCCAGTGTCTAACAGAAACTCTTTGCTTGGGTCCAGCTGAAATGCCATGCTGCACATAGCCAACTTCTCCTTCTCCGCTGAACTTCTGTGACTTCTATTCTCTCTATTTTGAATGTCTTTTCAGCCCTGCTCCACTCTCCCTATCATGTCCCCATCACCTTCGTACTTGAACTCAGTCATGAGAATTCAGTTTAGCCATTGCTCCCTGTGGGAAGCCTTCCTTTAGTACCCAATAGTGATGTGAACACCTTTTATGAGCAGCCCTTTTGACTCACCCCAATGCAGAACCTTCCACTCTATCATCTCTTCATTGGCAGGCCTCTTACATTTAAGTATCAATTTCTCAAGAAGAGACTGATTCATTCCTTGTTTACCTGTTGGTTATTTCCAAAGCTCCTAGGTTCTCCAAACATACTGAACAAGTGACTTCAGAGAACTAAGGAAATGAGCATACATTTATATTTATTTAAAGACATATTTAAAAGACACATTTTAAAAAATCACACTTGATTTTTGAAAGTTGCTCAAAGATTTTATAACAATAATATGCTAATGGATATTTTATAATACATTTCCAGAGCTCAGTCATAGCTAAAATAAATAAATAAATAAGAGTCCTATACATCAGGGTAGATCGTTAAAGAAGAAAAAAAGTAAGCACAACGTTCACCTTTTAAAAAGAAGGGAAAGAAATATTGGTCAGCCCAAAGCCCAGCACCAGGGAAGCTCCTGAGATAAAGCATCAAGATGATCAATTTGCAATCACCCAGAAGCGCGTAACAGACTGGGTAGCAACCAACAGGGCTTTTAAAGGAACAAATCATGCCAGACCAATTTAATTTCCTTCTATGATGGAGTGACAGGCCTTGTAGATAAAAAGGATGCAATAGATGTAATCTCTCTAGACTTCTGTAAGCCTTTGATTCTGTCCTGCCTGACATTCTCATCAACAAACTGAGGAGATCTAATCTAAACCACATGACTGTTCAGAGGATGCTCAGCCCGCTGGACAGAGGCATCCAGACGGTAGTTGGCAGTAGCTGTGCCTTCACCCAGGAAAACAGTACCGACAATCCTTTCCGCAGAGGAGCCCGAAATCATCTAGCTATTTTACAGTCAAATGCAGGGTGGAGACACAGGCAGAGACATGCATGCAGTAAAGGACAAGTTCACACGGGAACAGCTGCAAGTCTGCTCAGAATCAAAGAACTGTTTCAAGCTGCTTGGCATATAGCAAATGGATCTGTAAACGAATGAATACATTGAGGGTGAATTGTTTTCATCTTGAAGAGAATGTTTTATCTAAAAACTTCTACCCTATTCTAAATTGGATTCATAGAAGTACTGTGACATCACCAATATTGCTTTCTTGGGTAAAATCTAGCTAATCATTGCCCAGCATGGGCAGTCTCGGTGACACAAGGACTGCCCATTCCATCTTCTGTGTGTCTTCTCTGGGTTCCTTAGCTGCCCAGTGATCGCTCCTTAGCAACCTTTCCTTCCTCTTCCTGTTCATCCTCATATGGCACTGACCTTCACTAAATGACATCTAACCATCTGTTCTCTTTCATGATTTCTTCTCCCTGTTTCATATCCTGAAGGCAGGGTAAGATACATTGAGCAGAAACTCGAGATAATGAAAAAGTTAGGAAATTAAATCGAGACATGAGAAAGACCAGGAAAGATAGACTAGGAGTGTGTGTGTGTGTGTGTTTGTGTGTGTGTGCGTGCATGCGCATGCGTGCACTCACGCACATGTTTGCAAGAATTGCACATGTATGCATATCTATGTGTACGTGGAAACCAAAGGCTGGCATTGGATGTCTTCTATCACTCTCCAACTTGATGTTTGACACAGGATCTCCTCATTACCTGGGACTTGCCAATTCAGTTGAACTGGCTGTCAAGTGGGCTTTAAGGATCTACCTGTCTCTGTTTCCCCTGCATCCACACCTCTGTGCCTGGTTTTTATTTATGTCCATGCTAGAGATCCAAAGTCAGATCCTCATGCTGGCATGACAGGGGTTTAACCCACCAAGTCACCTGCCCCCTCACTCCCTCCTAAAACTTTCTTAAAGATGGTGCTTCTAGAGTGATGGAAGAGAAGAGTGGGTTGCCTAGAGGGAGTCACTGAAGGGACAAGTGGGAAGCAAAGTCATGTAAGAATCAGGCTTATGGATTCAGGCAAGAATTGCTCATCAAGACAAAGGTTCACCTATGAAGAATCAGACCAGCTGGAAGGCAGAAGACAACTTGGTTTGAAATCATAAGATCTGTCATATATGAACTCTTTGATTTAGGAAGGTCAATAAATGTTTTAATAATTTACTTATTTATGTGTATTTGTATGTGTAAGAGAGAGAGAAGGGGGGATGCATGCATGCACATGACACAAAAGTAAAGGTCAATGGACAACTGTTGAAGGTTAGTTCTCTCCTTCTACTTACATGGGTTTCCAGGTACCAAACTCAGGTCACCAGGTTTTGAAGCATGAGCCTTTATATGTTGAGCTTTCTCACTGGCCCGAAAAGCACATGAAATGTTATAAGTCTGATATGTGAACTGTCAAATGGGCTAGTACCTAACTAAGCCACACATGAGAAACAAGTGAAATAACATGGGTGAAAATAACAAGCTATAAGGCTGACCACACTCAGTAAATGTTGTTGCTACTATTGCTATTGCTTTATTATTGTCATTGCTTTATTATTATTTGAAAGGACCATTAGGGGCTTGTGAAAAGCTTCTCAGCAGCTGTACCCCTGTAATTATTATGCCAATTAGCAGGCTAGCCACAAGAACACTCCACTACTGCACTGTACTCTCTAGGGAAAGAATCTTATCTTGGTCAATTACATAAATGCCCCTTCTGGAAAGAACCAACAAACAAGTGAAATTTGCATTTCCAAAAAAAAAGGAGAACAATTTAGATTTTGTTAAAGATAACCTCCACATTCCTTGTGAGTTTTTCTTCTAGAAACAGCTGGTCTGGGCTACTGCAGCAGATGCTTGAGGTGGGAAGGACCACCACGGGTAAGCAAGAGAGCTCAGGGTTTGTGAAGACAGTATTAGAATAAGCATATTATTCCAGACAGTCAATATTGCAAGCCTTTCAGCCAGTAGAAAAAGTTAAGCCTTTCAGAGCTTTGGTTTGTTTTGTACAGCTAGCTAAGTGCAGGGGATGGAAGGATATAGTCACAGGTTTGCTGACACCTGGGTTGAACATCCCTCCTCCCTTGATCTTCTTGATTCATATTATCTCTGAAAAGTAGAAGGAGGCAATAATAGCATTCTTCCCCTATCACAGATAAGAAAACTGGGACCATCCATATACAGTCACATGATGAAATGCTGGTTGAACTTGTACCTAAACCAAGATCTTTGATTCCTAGGAGAGAATTCTATTGCACTTTATTTTTATGGATGTTGATATATTTTCTTTCTCTGTGTGTGTGTGTGTATGTGTGTGAGCACACATGTGTGTATATGCGTGTGTATACAAGCACTTGCACATGGAAGCCAGGAATCGACATTGAGTATTTCTTCCTCAGTTACTCTCCCTCTTATTTATTTACTTATTTGCTTACTTATTGAGACAGGGTTTCTCACTGAGCCAATAGCTCACTAGGCTGAATGGCGAATGAGCTTCAGGGATTACAGACACATACCACCGTGCTGGGCTCACTATGTGGATTTTTAGTCAGGACCTAATTCATAACAGGCATTTTACTGACTGAATTATCACCCTAACCCCTGCTGAAGTCTTTTTAATACAAGTTCTCAATAAATGATTCAAGTCTCACTCTCACGAGGCTCCTGGGAAGTCTTAGGTTCACGCGCAATGAGTCGGGTATTTATACACTCTCAATAACTTCAATGTAAGGGTGTGGAAAAGGTGACTTTCTGCCATTCAATTAGATGACTCACCAAGCCATTGCTAGGGAAGATTGTGCACCTGAATCTTGCAAGAGCGAGAAAATGAGACAAAGGCAGAGGCTGAAGAAAGTGGATGACCACAGTCCAGAGCCCAAAATTATGAGATCGAATGAACCTGCTCCAGAGGAAACTGTAAGAACTGCAACACTTTGATTCAAAGTACCTTTAATTCATCGACTTGAATTCTATTCACTTTTCTGAACTTGGTTCATTGAAACCCTATCTGTTCCAAGACATTGCTGTGCCCCTTTACTCCAGGGATAACTGGGTATTAAATTGATAAATTTCCTGGAGTAGAAGAGAAAGAATTGCTTTTTTCATAGTTAGCAATTATAAGCTATTAATGACATTATGCAAGAGACAGAAATAAGCCTTTTAAGGCAACAGGGGAACTAAATCGTTAAAGCACCAGCTCACTGGCCACCAGACTTACCTAGTCAGAGACCATAAGGTCCCCGCGAGAGATCCTGTTCCAAAAAGTCAGGCGAAAGCTCCTGAAGAATGGTACCTGATTTGACCTCTGGCCTTCACGCACGTGCGCACACATAAGCAGGCACATCTACCCATTCAAACTCATGAAAAATAAAGAAAATAAAAAGATAGGAAATCAGCATATTAAAATAAAGGAAGGAGGAAGGAGGGAAGGAAGGAAGGAGGGAGGGAAGGAGGGAAGAAAAGAAGGAAGGAAAGAAGGGAGGACGGAGAAGAAGGGGAGGAGGGAGGAGGGGAGGCGGGGAGGAGGAGGAAAGAGGAGAGGAAGGAGGGAGGCGGAGGGAGGGGTAGGAGGGATGGGGAGGGAGGGGGAGGGATGGGAGGAGAGTAGCGGGAGGGAGGAAGGGAGGAAGGAAGAGGAGTTAGAGCAACGGAAGAAGAGAGTAAGAAAGAAAGAAAGAAAGAAGGAGAAGAAAGAAAAAGAAAGAAAGAAAAAGAAAGAAAGAAAGAAAGGAAAGAAAGAAGAAGAAAGAAAGAAAAGAAATAATAAATAGAAAGTAGAAAAAAGAAAGAAAAAGACAGAGAAAAGAAGAATAAAGAAAAATAAGAAGAAAAACTAATAAAGTCAAAGAAAGGAAGGAACAGAAGAGAAAAGAAGAATGAAAGAAAGAAGAAAGCGAAAAGAAAAGAGAAAAAAGTAAGAAAGGAAAGAAAGAAAGAAAAGAGAAAGAAGGAAAGGAAAAAGAGAAGAAAAGAAAGACAGAAAGAAAAGAAAGGAAAAGGAAGGAAAAAGAAAGAAGAAAGGAAAGAGAAAGAAAGAAAGAAAGAAAAGCAAGAACGAAAGAACGAAAGAAAGAAAAGAGAAAGAAAAAAAAGAAAGAAAGACAAGAAAAGGAAAGAAAGAAAGAAAGAAATGAAAAGAAAGACGGAAAGAAAGAAAGAAAGAAAAGGAAAGAAGAATAAAGAAAGAAAGAAAGAAAGAAAAGACGAAAGGTGGGGGGGGGGTGGGGGGTGGGGGGGGGGGGTGGGGGGTGGGGGGTGGTCTAGGTGGGTGGGGGGGGGGGGTGGTGGGGGGGGGGTGGGGGGGGGGGGCCTGGGGGTGGGGGTGTTGGCACTGGGGGGGTGGGGTGCACCAACCACCACAAACCCCCCCTCCCAAAAACAAAACCCACAAACACAAATAACCAAAAACAACCCAAACACCCCCCCCCCCACACAAACCAAAACAAAAAAAACACAAGGGGGTGGGGTGGGGGGGTTGTTGTGCTGGGGGTTTTGGTTGTTTTGTTGTTGTTTTGGTCTGGTTGGTTTTGTTTTGGGTGTTTGTTGTTTGTTGGTTTTTTTGTGTGTGCGGGTGTGGGTTGGGGGTTTTTGGTTTTTGCTGTTGTTTGTTGTTGGGGTGGTTGTGGTTGGTGGGTTGGTTTGGGTTGGGGGTTGTCGTTGTGGTTTGGGGTGTGTGGGGGTTGTTTGTGTGTAGAGAAAGGCAAGAAGAAACAGGAAAGAAGAAAGAAAGAAAGAAAGAATAGACGCAAAGAAAGAAAGGAAGAAACGAAGAAGGAAAGGAGAAAAGAAGAAAGGAACTCTAAGAAAAGAAGAAAGAAAGAAAGAAAGAAACGAAAGAAGAATAGGAAAAGCAAAAGAAAGAAGAACGGAAAGACACGGGAACAGAAGAAAAGGAAGAAGACGAAAAAAGAAGAAAGAATGAAAGCAAATGAAAGAACGAAAAGAAAAGACGACAGAAAGAAAGAAAGAAAGAACGGAAGAAGAAAGAAACGAAAAGAAAAAGAAGGAAAGAAAAGGAAAGGAAAGAAAATAACTAAGAAACGAAAGAAGAAGACAAGAGGTCAAGAACAGAAAGAAGAAAAGAAAGGGATAAGAAAAAGGAAGAAGAAGAAAGGAAAAGAAAGAAATGGAAAGAAAAAAACGGAAAAGACGACGAAGAAAGGAGAGAAGAGAAGGAAAGAAAAAGAAAGAAGAGAAAGGAAAGAAAAAGAAAGAAAGAACGAAAGAAGCAAGACATACAAAGAAAGAAAAAAAGAAAGAGAAGAAAGAGAAAGAAATAAAGAAAGACAGAAAGAAAGAAAGCAAGACGCAAAGAGAAAGAAGAATAGAAAGAAGAGAAAAGAAAGACAGAAGAAAAGAAAGAAAGGAAGGAACAAGAAAGAAAAAGGAAAGTAAAGAAAAGAAGACGAAATGAAGAAAGAAAGAAGAAAGGTTAGAAAGAAACGAAGAAAGAAAAGAAAGAAGAAGACAGGAAGAAAGAAAGAAAAGAAAGAGAACAGAAAGGACGAAAGAGAAAGAAGAAAAGACAGCAAAAGAAAGAAAGAGAAAGAAGAAAGGAAAGAACGGAGAAAGAAAGAAAGAAAAGAAAAGAAGAAAGAAGAAGAGAAAGAGGAGAAAGAGAGAAAGAAAGGAAGAAACGGAATAAAAAGAAATAGAACAAGAAAGAAAGAAAAGAAAAGGAAAGGAAAAAAAAAGAAGTAAGAAAGGAAGAAAGAAAGAGTAACAGGAAAGAAAGGAAGAAAAGAATGAAAGGGAAGAAAGAAAGAAAGAAGAAAAGAAGAAACTGAAAGAAAGAAAGAAAGAAGAAAAGAAGGAAGAACAGAAAGACAGAAGAAAGACGGAGAAAGGACAGACAGAAAGGAAATAAAGAAAGAAGAAAATGTAAAAGAAAGAAAGAAGAAAGAAAGAAAGAAAGGAAAAGAGAACGGAAGAGGAAAGAGAAATGAACGAAAAGACGAAAGAAGAAAGACGACAAGAAAGAAGAAGAAAGAAAGAAGAAACGAAAGAAGAAAGAAAGGACAGACGAAGAAAGGAAGGAAAGAACAGATGAAAAGACAGAAGAAAGAAAGAAAAGAAAGAAGAAAAGGAAAAGAAGAAAGAAATAACGAACGAAGAAACGGAAGGAAAGAACGAAGAAAGAGAACGCAAGGAAAGAAAGAAACGAAAAAGAAAGAAGAATACGAAAAACGAAAGAAAGAAAGAAAGGAAAGAAGAAAGATAAGAAAGAAAGAAAGGACGGAAAGGACAGAAAGGAAAAGAAAAGGAAGAGAAAGAAGAAAGCAAAAAGAAAGAAAGAACGGGAAAGAAGAATAAGGAAGAAGAAGAAAGAAATGAAAGAAGAGAAAGAAGAAGAAAGGAACGAGCACTAAGGAAGGACTAGAAGAAATAAGAAGAAACGAAAAGAAAAGAAAGCAAGAAAAGAAGAAAGCAAGGAAGAAAAGAAGAAAGAAAGAAAAGAACGAAGAAAAGAAAGAGAAGAGAAAGAAAAGAAAGCAAGAAGAAAAGAAGCAAGGAAAGACGGAAGAAAAGAAAGAATAGGAAGAAAAGAAAGAAAGAAAGAACGAAGCAAGGAAGAAAGGAAGAAAAAGAAGAATAGAAAGAAAGAAAGAAGATTAAGAAAAGAAAGAAAATAAAGAAGCAAAGAAGAAAAGAAAGAAAGACAAAGGGGGGGAAAGAACGAAGAAGAAGAAAGAAAGAGAAAAGGAAGAAGGAAGAACGAAGGACAGGAAGAGAAAGAAAGACGAAGAAGAAACGCACGAAAGAAGAAAGCCAAGGAACGAAAGAAAGAGAGCAAGCAAAGGAGAACGAAAAGAACGAAAGGAAAGAAGAAAGAAGAAAGAAGAACCGAAAGCGAAAGAAAGAAGGAAAAGAAAGGAAAGAAGAAAGACAGAAGGAAGAAAGAAAGAAGAAAGGAAAGAAGAAGAAAGAAGAAAGAGAAAGAAGAAAGAAAGGAAGAGAAAGAAAGACGAAGAAGAACAGCAAGGAAAGAAGAAGAAAGAAAGAAAGAAGAAAGAAAGAAAGAGAATACGACCAAAGAACGAAAGAAAGAAGAAGAACGCAAGAACGGAACGAAACAAGGAAGACGAAGGAGGATAGAAGCAAGAAAGAAAGAAGAAAGCATAAGAAGAAAGGAAGAAAGAAAGAAAGAAGAAAGGAAGACGAAAGAACAGAAAGAAAGAAGAAAAGAAAAGAAAGAAAAAGAAAGAAAAGAAAAGAAGAAAGGAAAGAAGAAAGGAAAAGGCAGAAAGAAAGCGAAGGGAAAGAAAAAAAGAAGAAAAAGGAAGGAAAGGAAAGAAGAAACGGCAAAGACGAAAAGAAAGAAAGAAGAAAGGAAGGAAGAAGAAAGGAAAAAGAAAGAGAAGAAGCAAGAAAGTAAAGGAAAGAAAGAAAGAAGAAGACGAAGAAACAAGAAGAAAGGAAAGGAAGGAAAGCAAGAAAGAAAGAAAAAGAAAGAAGAAAGAAAAGAAAGAAGAAAGGGAAGGCAAGGAGACCAGGACGGCGGACCGAAGAAAAGAAAGGAAAAGAAGAAAAGAAAGAAGCCGAAAGAAAGAAAAAGAAAAGAAAAGGAAAGAAAGAAAGAAGAAAGGATAGGAGCGAAATAAAAAAGGAAAGGAAGAAAGGAAGAAAGAAGCAAGGAAGACAAGGAGAAGAAAGAAGAAAGAAAAGAAAAAGAAGAAAGGAAGAAAGAAGAGAACGAATAGAAAGAAAGAAAAAAAAGAACGAAGAAAGGAAGGAAAAAGGACAGAAAGAAAGAAAGAAGAAGAAAGAAGAAAGGACAAGAAGAAAGAAAGGACGGAAACGAAGAGCAAAGGATAGAAGAAATGAAAGGACGATAAGAAAGGAAAGAACGAAAGAAAGAAAGAAAGAAGAAAGAAATGAAAGAAGGACGAAGCAAAGAAAAGGAAAAGAAGAAAGAAAGCAAGAGAAGAAGAGAAGAAAGAAAAGAACGAAGGAAAGAAAAGAAATAAGACGGAGGAGAGGACAGAACGAAGAAGAGGGAAAGGAAAAGAAGAAAGGAAGAAAAGGACGCAAGGACAAGAAAGAAGAAAGAAAGAAAGCAAGAAAAGAAGAACGGAAGGGAAAGGAAGAAAGAAAGAAAGAAGAAAGGAAGGAGGAGAAAAACGAAAGAAAGGTGAAAAGAAGAAAGAAAGAAAGAAGAAAAAGGGAAAGAAGACAAGGAAAGAAGAAAGAAGAGAAAGGCAAAAGTAAAGAACGAAAGAAAAAGGAAAGGAAGAAACGGGAAAAGGAAGAAGAAAAGAGGAAAGAAAGAAGAAAAGGCAGGACGAAAAGGAAAGAACAGAAAGAAAGGAAGGACGAAAGAGAAAGGAAGGAGAAAGAAGTCAGAAGAAAGGAACACGAAGAAAAGAAAGAAAGAAAAGCCAGAAAGAAGACGGAATAGAGAATAACGGAAGGAAGAAAGAAGAAAGAAGAGGAAGAAAGAAGGCAAAAGAAATGGACGGAGAAAGGAAATAAAGAAAGAGAAGGAAGGACCTCCCTTAAGAAAGACGAAGAAAGAAAGAAAGAAAGAAGACAGGAAAGAAAGAAGAAAGAAAGGACGAAGAAAGAACGAAGAACAGAAAGAAAGAAAGAAGAAGGAAGGACAGAAAGGAGAAACGAAAGAAAGAGAAAGAAGAAAGAACAAGAGAAAGAAGACGAATAGAGAAAGAAAGAAGAAAGGCAAAAGGAAGGAAAGAAGAAAAGCCGAAGCCAGGAAGGACAAAGGAAAAGAAAGAAAAAAGAAAAGAAAGAAAAGAAAGAAAGAAAGAAAGAAGAACGGAAGAAAGGACGGAAGACGAAGAGAAAGAATAGAAGAAAGGAAGGATGAAAGAAGAAAAAAAAGCAGAAAGAAAGGAGAAAGAAAGAAAGAAAGAGAAACGAAAGAAGAGACAAAGAAAAGAGAAAGCAAATAAAGAAAAGAAAGTATAAGAAAATGAAGAACGAAAGAAAGAAGAAAGAAACGAAAGAAGAAAGAAAGACGAAAGGGGAAAGGAGATACAGGAAGGAGGAATGAAGAAAAGGAAAGGATCCTAGCAGGAAGAAAGAAAGAAGAAAAAAGAAGAAAGGAATAAGGAACGGAAAAAGAAAGAAAGAAACGAAAGAAAGAAAAGACGAACGGAAGGAAAAAAGGCAGAAAGAAGAAGTAGGAAAGAAGAAAGGAAGGAGAAGAAGGATGAAAGGAATTAGAAGAAAGAAAGAATAAAAGGAAAGGAAAGAAGAAAGAATATAAATAAAGAAGAAGAAAGGAAGCGAAGGTAGAAAAGAAAAGAAAGAGAACAGGAAAAGAAAGACGAAAGGAAGGAAAGAAAGACAAGAAGAAAGAACGAACGAAGACAGGAAAAAAGAAAGAAAGAAAGAAGAAAGAGGAAGGAAGAAAGAATAAAGAAAGAACGGAAGTAAGAAAGAAGAAAGAAAGAAAGAAGAAAGAAGAAAGAACAGGAAAAGAAGAAAGGAAGGAAGGCTAGGCAAGAACGGCAGAAAGAACGACGAAAAGAGGAAAGAAAAAGAAAGAAAGGAACAGAAAGAAAGCAAGAAAGAAAGAACGAAAGAAAGAAAGAAGAAAGAAGAAGAAAGGTAAAACGGAAAGAAAGAAGAAAAGAAAAACGAAAGAGAAAGACAAGAAAGAAGAAAGAAGAACGGAAAGGAACGAAAGATAAGGTAAAAGTAAAGACGAAAAAGAAAGAAAGAAGGAAGAACAGGAAAGGAAAGCAAGAAAGAAGGAAAGGAAGAAAGGAAGAAAGGAACGAAGAAAGAAAGAAAGATTAAAAGAACGAGAAGAAAGGAAGGAAGAAACGGAAAGGAAAGGAAGAAAGAAGAAAGGATGAGATGAAGCAGAAGAAAGAAAGAAGAGAAAGGACAAGAAAGACCGAAGAAAAGAAAACGAAAGAAAGAAGAAAGAAAATGGAAAAAGTAGAAAGAAAAAGAAAGAACGAAAGAAGAAAGAAGAAAGAAGAACGGAAAGGAAGAAAGAGAAAGGAAAAGACATGAAGGACGAAAGAAGAAAGAAAGAAAGACTGAAGGGAAAGGTAGGAGATAAGGACAAAAAGGACAGAAAGAAAGAAGAAAGAAGGAAGAACGAATAAAAGGAAAGGCAAAGGAGAAGAAAGAAAAGAAGAAGGAAGAAAGGAAGGACGAAGAAAAGAAGAAAGGACAAGAAAAAGAAAGAATAAGAAGCCGAGAAAGGAAAAGAAGAAGGAAAGATAGAAAAGAAAAGAAAGATAGAAAGAAAGAAAGGAAGAGAAAAGAGAAAGAAGAAAGGAAAGAAAGAAAGGACGAAAGAAAGGAAAGAAAGAAAGAAGAGAAGAAGAGAAAGGAAGGATGCACAAAGAAAGAAATGAGGAAAGAAAGAAAGAAAGACGAAAAGAAAGAAAAAACGGGAAAAGAAGAAGAAAGGGAAAGGAAGGAACGGAAGGAACGGAAGGAAGGAAGAAAGAAAGAAAGGAAGGAAAAAGAAAGAAGAAGAAAGAAAAGAACGGAAGGATACGAAAGAAGAAGAAATGGAAAAGGAAGGAAGGAAGGAAGGCGGAAGGAAGGAGACTGGAAGGGAAAAGGAAGGAAGGAAAGAAGGGAAAGAAGAAAGAAAGAAAGAAGAGAAAGAGAAAGAGAGAGCAAAGAAGAAAGAAAAAGAAAGAAAAGAGAAGAAAAGAAAGAAAGAGAAGAAAGAAAGAAGAAAGAAAAGAAGAAAAGAAAGAAAAAGAAGAAAGAAGGAAGGAAGGAAGGAAGGAAGGAAGAAAGGAAGAAAGGGAAGGAAGGAAGAAAGGGAAGGAAGGAAGAGAGGGAAGAAGGGAGGAAGAGAGGGAAGGAGGGAGGAAGAGAGGGAAGGAGGGAGGAAGAGAGGGAAGGAGGGAGGAAGAGAGGGAAGGAGGGAGGGAGGAAGGAAGGAAGGGAGGAAAGAAGGAAAGAGAAAGAGAGAGAGAGAGAGAAAGAAAAGAATAATAAGGGCTGGAGAATGGCTGTCTCGCAAGTAGAAGTTCCTGAGTTTGGATCCCAGGACCCATGTAAAAAAACGCCAGGCAGAAACAAAGGTGGCCTGCACTTTCACCCTGGTAGGCGGGGCCTGGGAAATCCAAGAGCAAAACAGGAAGGAAGTAAAAGCAATGCAGGATGGTTCCCGAAGTCACCCTTGGTCCTCCACAGTGAGAGAGAGAGGAGAGAGAGAGGAGAGAGAGAAAGAGAGAGGAGAAAGAGAGAGAGAAAAAGTTGTTTTTTTTTTTTAAAAAAAAAAGCAAGAAAGAAAAGAATAGCAGGTGTGGAATTCAGCAGACCGGGAGGAACCAGAAAGAACAAAAGAATGACACAGAGGCTGAAATGAAGTAAGACATGTTTAGCGTGGCATTAAATACAGGATGGCACTGATGCTTTAGAGATGAAAGAAACAGGCCAGGAATGTAGCTCAGCTGATGGAGTGCTTGCCTAGCACGCGCACATCCCTGGGTTTACTCCTCAGCATCACATGATATGGGTGTGGTTGAGTGGGTCTGTAATCTAGCACTTGGGGGGTGGGGACAAGGAAGAATATGAGTCAAAAGGCATTCTCAACTCCATAAGGAGTGCAAGGTCAGCCTGGGAGCTGGGGTTACATGTGACCTGTTACAGGAATTAATTAATTAATTAAATGAAAGAAAAGTAAGCCAAGAATTCATAAGGTAGTGAAAATTCCTTAGTAAAATACCAATAATCACCAAGAAGAATGTACTCTGTGTCTAACACATTTTTCAGTCCTTTCTACATGGTAACTCCCTTAATCTCACCAAAATCAGGTATAGACATAGATTTGGCAGTGAGCAGAAAGAGACCCTGAGAGATTGAATGGCTTAAGACATCCATCCACTGAACAGGAGACCTCCCTAAAAAAGAAATTGTAAAATAATAATAATAATAACAATACTTGCTAGCCTGTGTTAAAAGAGACTGGATAATGAGCATTGTTCCAAGAGCTCTATATGCGTGTCAGGCCCCTTCAGTACTTCGTCAGCATAACAAGGAATCTTTTATTTCATCACAGTGGAAACTGAGGCACAGAGAGATTAAGTGGTCCATAACCTACCAGCTAGTACATAGATTTGAGATGGGATGTTCCTTGGCTAAAGAACAATTTGAAGCCATTTTAATGGTAATACTAACCTTATAAAAGTATGAATATTAAAATAAGTTGATACACACAAAACGTACATATGCATGGCACATAATGGGCATTTAATCAGTATTAACTAGTATTTGCCTCACAATTAATAATACTGCACTCTAGTGCCTCTTCAAATGTGAACCATTCCACAGGGAAACATAAAACCAGAATGATCAATGTTCTATACGAATAATTCATTAGAATAGAATGAGCAACAGCTACTAAATCAAAAAGGCTTTGGAGACTAAGTTAATTTAGATTTGAACAGCTAAGAGTTTCAATGCTGAGTATAAATGCATGCAGCATACTGACCAGGTTGTGAAATCAACAGAAAGAATTTTCCAGAAGGAAGCCAATAGCTGAATAGTTAATAGCTGAAAATCTAACCCCGTAGGAAAGTCAACACGTGTGTGTGTGTGTGTGTGTGTGTGTGTGTGTGTGCATGCGTGTGTGTGTAAAAGATAGGAATGTAACCTATTCCAGGAATTTTCTCTTTATCACCCACACTGTTCACACTTGCAGTGTGAATTTCCAGGGGGAAATAAAAGCACTGATGTCTCGTTACAAAAAGCATTCAGAAAAAATAAAAAATAAAAAATAAAAGCATTCAGTCTACCCAGTGCAGAAAATCTATGGGTTCAAGCAGGAGACATGAGGTTAGTGCACGCCTGCTTAGTTGTCTGTTTGTCCAAGTTCACCCGAGTACATGGGTCTGGACATTCGCAAGATGAAGGATGGCTGGTCCCTCCTGTGTCAGGGAGCAGAGAACTCCCGTGTGACCTTTGCCCTTGCTTTGTCATCAGTGATGAAATAGAGCTTGACAGCAGGAGCAGCCAGCCTGGTCTGCAGCCTGTGCGGTCACACCCGCCCTCCTGCTCACCGGGACCCTGCCTTTCATTTAGAGCGCTGCTACCACTGTCTTGAAATTCTTAGCACTTTTGTCTTTGAACTGATGTCTTATAAGTGAAATAGAATGAGTCAGTGGAGAATATGCATAAACACAAAACACACACAGTCTGTTTCCCGAATCCCCTGACATCCCATCCCACTGAGCATTTGTGACCTAAGAACTATGAGATTCTCTGGACTCTAGAACACAACAGAAGAAAATGGGACTGGAGAGAGGGCTCGTTGGCTAAAGTCTTTGCCTCAGAAGCAGAAGGACTGGAATTCGGATCCCCAGATCACACCTAAAGAAATACTGGGCTGACATAATGTCTTTCCTTGGAAGGGGAAGCCTGGAAATCCCCAGAACAAGCTGGCTGGGCAGATTAGCCCTGATGCTGTGCTCTGGGCTGACTAAAGGGCAAGTGCGCCAGGCCGGTGAATGGGTCAATATCGAGTACTGTCAAAAAAAAGAACTGAGTTAGTTTCATGCCATTTGCACTGTTTCAGTAAGTTTATGCTGCATAGACATGCAGCATGTACACACTACAAAATATACATCACAAACTTTTGGTGACTTTTGCATGCAGAAAACAATTTTAATATTTTAACATTTTTTTCGAAACTGGTGTAAAGTCTAAAGATAGATTATCAGATTATAAAAACAAAAGTCCATGCTGACCACTGACATTTTTAAACTAGCATACCTAGAATGAAACAGAAAAAAAATAAACTCTTCCCCACCTGTTGAGAATTAACCACAGAAGGGAAAAAAAGGCTTTGCCTTTTTGGACCCTTCGACAACACTTGCCATGTTTTTATTTTTGCTCTTGGTCTGCGAGCTGTTTCGCCAGCCTGGTTGACAGGTTCCATGTGCCTCAGAGGCAGGGTGTTTCAAACTGGAGTCATTGCCCCACGTCCTGACTCACTACTTAGCCCAAGGGGCTTCTGGCATGTCTGGTGGGGCTCACAGCGCAGGATCCTTCACGCCTGCCACCTCACTCCTTACGCCTCCTTCTGTCTCCTGGGCCTGCAAGTCTCTCCCAAGCTCCACCAGAGCCTTCTCATTCCACCCGGCTTCCCCCCTGTGTTTTCTCTCTCCCGCTGGACCGCTGAGTATCAGCTTTGAGATGGCGCGGTCACAAGGAACCCGTGGCAGGCCTCTAGCGTCCCCCCTTTACATTAGGGCCACTGGGGAGCAGGGATGGCAGTTCCATTCTAAATGGGGTCTCCTCTCCCCTTGTCTGACTCCTGCCACCCCCACATCTCCTTCTCCACACACACAATAAAATAACATTGTCCCCTAGTGCCTGTCTACAGAGGAAAGAAGTGTGGGACTGACTTTTCTCCCATGTCCCTGAACTAAAGACAGGAAGAGCAAATGATCCGATTTTATCCGAGAAGCATGGCTCTGCAGCGCACACCTACTTGTTTCGCTGGCATCTTTCTACAAGGCCATCTCCATCAGAATGGCATGGGGGGCACACTAGAAAGCAGCAGAGTTTTTTTAAATGTCCTATTTAGAACATCAGAGACTCTATATCAACCACCTGGAACTAGGCCAGCCTAATCTCTCCCCATCCTGAAGCTCAGGGAAATTTGCGGAAGAGGGGGTGATAAGATTGTAGGAGCACAAGGATGGGAGGAGCAATGATTTGCAAGATACTCCACACAAGTTAGGGCCGAAGCAATCATAATAGGACTTTGCATGACCTGCACTATGTCTAACACATTATTGACCCCACAAAATCTAGCATGGGCTAAAGGCACTAGGATCCTGGGAGGCAAGGGATTGACAGCCACAGTAGTGTTTCTAAAGGGGAACACAGGAAAGGGTTCTGGGAAATGCCACTGGGTCCTTGCACCTCATCGGAGAGGAGGACCCAGAGGAGAGTTTGGCATGCACAGTAAAAGATGCTTTGGGGATGGGAGGGGGAAGTACTGGGGAATTGGGAGGGAGGAGGAAGGGGAGGGGGGCACAAAGGGAGTGGGGGGTGGAGGGAGGGAGGGGACCGGTGTACCTGTTAAGTTTGTATGAGTGGAAATAAATAAAATAAAATAAAATAAAACATATGTCATTAAAAGTCCTGTTTATTTATTTATTTATTTATTTGTTCATCTATGAATTTAAGGGAGAGAGTGGGTTGGTGAGAGAATGCATGCCAGGGCAAACAAGCAGAGGTCAGAAGACAAGTTGTTGAAGTCCATTCTCTCCTTCCACCCTGTGAGCTTCCAGGAAACAAACTCAGGTCACCAGGTTTGTCAGCAAGTGTCCCCCCCAATCCCCACCCCCTTCAACCCTCTCACCCCCATCCCCGCCACTGAGCTATCTCTCTGCTCCAAGTATCACATTTAAAGATCTGAATTTGATCCCTGGTTTGGCTTACAGCACAGAGTTCTAGCCAAACAGGGGAGGAGGGAGACTAAGATTTTACAGCCTCTAAAAGCACTTGTTCCTGTTTCTCTGAACAAGAAGCCAGCTTCCAACTAAAGCTGTACTTTTCATTTTCAGTGGGTCTACAAATTCTGCCTCCAGCCCTGGCTGGCATGGCAGGTTCCAGGTGCCCGAGAGTGAGGGTGTTGTGAGCCACAGTCTGTTGCCACGCGTTCTGAATCATCAGAGCCTCGCTTTCCTCATTTTATAAAAGAGAGGTGGCGTTAGCATCCTCCCTAAAGTGTCTCTGGTGCAGGCATGTCATCTGGCTGTCATATGCTTCGTTGATTCATGGTTCTAAGCGATCTTCAGTTTCTTATTCCTGCCTTTAAGGAGTTTACAGTCTAGTTTGGCATGTTAGTTGGTGTTGCAGCCTTTGACGATATAGTCTGAAGGAAACAAGACCAGAAAAGCCTGCCAAGTCCTTGTATCAAGTGTAATTGCTATGATGATATGGACACCAAAATGAAAAAAAATAATAATAATAATAACTTGAGTCTTTGGTGAGAAGTAAGGGCTGCCATTCTAGGCTGGGAGAAAAATGAAAAAAAAAGCCATTTTTCATTTACACTGGGTCTACAAATTCTGTCACCAATGTATGTACTGGGTTGGTCTATCTTCGACTGAGGTCAACAGGTCAAAAGATGAGAAAGTGAGAAAGTTTGTTTTGAGCACTGGTATGGAGGGCTCTTCATTCCTATTCATTAGGAGTTGAATGAACCTCTCATTACCCACCCAGGCCAGTGAATCCCTGCTGCATGTGTGTCTGTCACCGGAGAAGCTTATATATACTGCACTGTGTGCTCACCATCTAGGTCTTTCAGCTGGCACACAGTGGACATGCTTGTTCGTACCCCACTAGTTTCCCTCCATCCAGTAGGCCAGCAGATACTTGTTTGGTCTAGTTCTCTAAGAAAGGCATTTTCAGGAGCCCCTACTTTGAAGGCCGATAAACAAATCAATATCCCTGACCAGGAAGAAAGCAGTCTTGGGCTAGGTGTGGTTCACAGTATAATCCCAGCACCTGGGCTAGGTGTGGGTCACACGTATAATCCCAGCACCATTCAGGACGCAGAGGCAGGAGGACCACATGTCTAAGGCCTGCAGGGCTATATAGTGACTTCTGAGACAGTCGGGGATACACAGTGATTTTCAAGCCATCTACACAGGAAGACCCTGTCTAAAAGGAAAGGAAGGGAAGGGAAGAGGAGAAGAAAAAAAGAGGAAAGAAGAAAGAGGAGGGGAGAAAAGGGGACGGAAGGGAGAGTAAGGTGAGTAGAGAGAAGGGAAGGTGAAGGAAGGGAAGAGAAGGGAAGAGAGGAAAGAGGAAGAGAGGGGAGGGAGGAGGGAAGGGAAGGGGTGGTAAACTTTAGTCTTTCATGTGATAACAAAAATGCCAGCTTGACACACTAGGGACAGAGTGACTTCTTTTCAGCTGATTCTATACTGTGAATCATTGACATATTAGTTGTCAGGATTAATGGGATTCACCATGCTGTGCTCACACACGTATGAGTGGACTTCTTCAAGTCAACACTTGGACTACGTTACCAACGTGGCTGAATAAGCCTAAAGTCAAGGGCCATTTGCCTGCATGTGCGTACAGGTGTGGCACGTGTGAAAGAGAACCAATGAGCCAAGAGTTGAGATGAGGTGACCTTGTCGGAGGATGAGTCAGCCACACTCCTGGCAGCGATGGCCTGGGGGCTGGACACAGAAACAGAAGCTATTTTTATGGGAACCACTTATTTGCCAACCTGGACAGAAGAGCACAGGTTCCCTTCAGAAACCAGGGGCCTCCTTTTCTGACTCTTCCTTATCTGTAAGCAATCTTTGGAACAACAAATATTGAAGTCGCCTCAAACCGTCTCCTGGTCTAGCTTTGTGATATTGGTACACTCCTGACAGACGCAATGAAACTTCTTCCTTTATTCTTTCCTCTCTTTCGTTTCTTCATTGCTCTCATAAGGACAGACTTTTTCTACCGACCTTTGGGGGCCCGGTGAAGAAAACCGTCTCTCCAGATACAATTCTACTCATGCTCCCTTTTCCTCAGGTGGAATGTTAGCCCTGTGACACTGCAGTCACTCCACATGTGCAACAGTGGCGTGTATTTACAGACACGTTAAATGCAGACCACTCACTGGACACTGGATTTGCCAGGGTGACCTGCAGATCAGGTGACATCAGAGTCTGTCTTGACCTCTTCCCACGTTGCCCCCTGTCCCCAGAAGATGCCCTACGCTGCCCATCTCCTGGCAAGTGTATGACAGTTAGCACCCCCAATCCCTAATTAGCAAGTGTTAACAGACAGGTAGGTAGATCCATTTCTGCCTTGTGACAGACGGATGTGGTCACCCCACCTGCCTCCCCACCTCCGAGAATCCCTGCAAGGCTTCTGGATTTTTAAATATGACCACGCTCAAACACAACGTTGGCAAGCCCGGTCTCGTGTGCGTGGAGGGGGAGGGGGTTATAAAAGCAACATGTTCGCACAAGCATGGCAGATACCATGCATAAACCATTGGGTTTTGCAATTAAAAACAGGTTTGGCTTCCCTCGGCATCAGCAGCAAGGCAACCTCAAAAGAAGCCTTCAGCCTGAGCATTTCCCCCTGGGAATCCAAATGAACTGTGAGTCTTGGGGTTCTCTTTGTCTGCATGTGCATGCCTTGAGAATGAAATTTTCCAAAGAATCCCTGTATTTCCAGGGGTGGGGGGTAGCCATTGACTTGTGAATCCCCCCTCCCCCGTTACTGCTGTGGAATCCGTCTCTGTTACACCCTCTGTGTTCCTGGACTATGTGGTCAGCATTTTGATTTGTCCCATTAGGTTTATGACTGTGAGTAAGTTAATTCTCAATTCTGACCCTCTTAGGAAATGAAAGCTCGTTCTAACGATCTACAAGCAATTGACTCTCCCACACCGGACAAGAGTTGTAAAGATAATAAAAAGCATACACAGGTTGTAGTGAAGGAGACTGTAAGAACAATGATTTTATCTTTACTGTATGACTCTGAACGATGCATTCAAATATTAGATCTTGTGATACTGAGATAGCTCTCCACCTCAAAGCTACAGTCCTTACTTCCCTTCATTATTCAATAAACAGCCAGGAAGGACTCTGCACACGCCAATTCTAGCTCCAACGAATTCGGCAACTTTCTATAAGGCAGAATTTTCTTAAATTTTCCTTTCATTCTGTCCCCATTCGAGTGCACAAAAAAAAAAGTCGCCCCTTCTTTAAGTGCTGGCTGTTAAAAGAGAAGTTCAAAAGTTCAGCCACATCAGAAAACACCGGGTAGCAGGTCTTTGCAGTCATGAGTCAAAACCACCCGTGAGAGCCTAGATCAGTCTGTGTGAAGAAATCCCAGCAATAAAATAAGTCACCGGGACCAGCGGCCCAACCATCTGTATTCAAGGAAATTTCTGTGAAAAGACAGTATATTTGGAATGTCAATTGTTGAATAATCATGATGATTCATGTTAATTAAAAGAGAAAGAAGAGAAAAAAAATTCTCATTGAAATATATTTGACCGAAAAGTTATTAGGGAGTATGTTTGTCACTGCTAACTTACAGCACTCACTCAACCACACCTAAAAAATTTTAATTTATTCACATTTCTCCAGAATTACCTCTTTCACAATATTACTACCCCATTTTTCAGTAGAAAATAATGTTAAAATATAAATTCACCTTTTATTGGATCACTGTGAAACAAATCCTTTGAAATAAGTGTGAACTAAGTAAAAAAGTAAGGAAGGAAAATAAGCTAATAGATATATAAAAACTAAAGAGTTACCCTGAAACTTTCAAAAATTCCTCTTTTTTTAATCATGCAATTTAACTTTTATATGTAAGAACAGTACATGAATGTAGTTTTATATTTCTCAAAGAGACATGTTTTGTTTGTTTTTGATCTGTACACTCGATGACTAGAAAGAGAGAAACTAAATTTGAACTTTCATTTTTGTGATGATGAGAAAATTAACTGTCAGACAGCAGGTTATTAAGTACAAATAAATATCTCTAATTCAACAAGTTTCATGCTTGGAATTTTAAAATAGACTCTGGACACTGCTTTGCTGGGCTATGTATTTTCTAACATTATACATTAAAAACTTCAAGTATAGAGGGAAGAAGCAATTAATGACCAGCTAAGGCAGAAAATAATGACAACTGTTAAGCACAAACACAAGATGATTTTGTAAAAAGAAACATAAATATATAAGGTAATGATGATAAATATTTTATCTTTATGTAATTTGTGCCTTCCAATTTGTCAAAACATCTGACTAAAACATTTTAAGGAGAAGCAAGCTATGAATTACTTCAAATATTGACTGGAAGAGAAATAACATCTGTGCCATTTATAGGTGCATAAATAACACCAAAGAAGCTATCTGTGTGTATATTCTTTAGTAATTCAGTGCTTATGACTCCATTTCTTTACAATTAATTATGCATCCAAATTCTAATAAAAGAAATAAAAGATTAGAGAAGATGGTTAAGTCTTTCAACTCAAATGTCTAAATGTCCAATAAGCAGCACAAATGATTAAATGATTAAAAGAGGTTACTGAGTTAAGGGTTAAGTAAAGAAATCTTCTGAACTCATTCACAATTGTGATAATTTGTTTTCGTGGGTGCTTTAAATAGGCCCAAGAAAAAGGATCACTTATAAGAGTCAGCTGAAGAATGAGAAAGTTACTAACAAACATTCTTGGATCATAACCGTGAGTTTACATGTCAAGAAAGCAAACACCCATTGTGGGAAGAAACAAGGTGCACAAGTCATTAGATCAGAACACTAACTTCTTATATGGTTGAACCAAAAAGCCATAATGTGGAGTTTATTTCCAGCTAAAACTGCGCAGTAGGGTTTTCTCTTCTTTCAGTTTTGTTGCTTTTTCTTAGTTTTTTTAAGTGAAACATATTTTTCTTTTTCAAATTTTTTTCTTTCTTTTTCAAGCTGTTCTTTGACAATTTTGTAAATGAATTTGATGCATACAAACCACCTCACATCTCTTCCCCACTCACACCCTGCTTTCCTGCCCTCTTCCCTATGTATCTTTTTCTCCCGTGAGTGTTTCTTGGTTTTGTTTTGTTTTGTTTTGAATATTAGTTTGAGTTTTGTTTTCTTGTTCCATGACTCACTCGCTGAGTTCTACCAGGACCTTTGGCGTGACCACAGGTTTGGCGCTATCTGATGGAATGCTTAGGTCCACACTATAGTTAACGACTGGCCCTTCCCCAGAATTGAAAAGGTCACACATTTGCTTTCCTAAACTTCTCATAAATCATGTTTCTGAGGTGCTTTCTTTATAATGAAATTAGATCACCTGCCCATGGTGGCCTTATGCCTGTTCATCTGACGGCGGCAGACAAGAATGTGTGGCCAAGTCTCTGTGTCCCCCTGTGGTTTAGAGCAAAGAATGAAGTTTAACACAGAAACTCCATCTCTGCCTCCTGCGTCTTTTGCTCTCTGAGGTTCTATTACCACTGTGGCAGGAAGGCTAACAGCAAGACCTACTGCACAGGTGTGCTGTGGAAGCCGCTAATAAAAAATAATTTGAAAGCATTCAGAAACTGCCAACCTCTGAGAAAATGCTCATTAAAGTCTAATAAAATGGTGAAAATTGGGGAGAAAGCATACAGTAAACTTTTTCGTGTGCTGTAAGGTAGTTGGTTTAGTCTCCAGCCACGTGGGCTTGGCTGCAGTACAGTTGGGGCAAGAAAAACAAGCTTGGCCATTATTTCATAATACATTGCTGAGGAAAACCAGACACAGCAGTTCTACCGTCACAAGTCACCCAGGAGGGTACAGCCATTTCCACGCTGAGCCACAATAATCCAAACTTTTGTAAGAGATTGGAAATTGTGCAGAGGAATCTCCTAGGTCGTGGCTATTCCCTGAAAGAAAAGCTAAGGATGAATACTGTGTGTAACAAGAGACTTTACATGGCCTCATGGTCTTCTTCTGCCAGGCATCTGGCACTGCACAAGGGACAACTAAGTCAGGTCCTTTCAACAACAGTCTTGGATTGTTCCATCAATAACTGAAAAGTGAATCAAAGCTGCAGGATCTAATGGGTCTGGATGCCAATGTATGGCTATGCTTATAAAGTCAGAGTTTCCAATTTTATGATGTATATGGGGAATATTTAACTTTTTATTTAAGAGTATTTTGGTGTATATTTTTTGTGTATGTATTTGAGTGGGTGTGAGTTGTGAGTACATTTATGTGTATGTGTGTGATGTATTTACTGGTGGGTGTATGTATATGTGTGTTTGGATGTGTGTGTTTCTGGTGTATATACACGTGTGCATATGTAAGTTTGTTTGTATATTTGGGAAAGTGTGCATGGTGTGTGGTTATGTATATGTTTAAATGTGTGTGGTTTTGATGTGTTTGTGTTTCTGTGTGCGTGCATGCATGTGTGTGTATGTGTGTACATGTGTGAATGGGTATGGGTGTGTGTTTAGGACAATGTGCAAGTGCTTCATGTATGGGTGTATGGATGCACTTGTCCACACAGATACATGTAGAAACCTCAGGTTTGACATTGGAATGTTTCCTCAGTTGCTTGTATGCCTTACATTTTGAAACAGGGTCTCTTCCTGAACTTGGAGCTTATCATTTTGGTTATACTGCCTGGCCAGAAAGCCACCCAGATCCATCTGTTTCCCCACTGCGTTCCAGCCCTGGGGATCTACATGCACACTTTTCCCCCTGGTTTCCATACGGGTTCTGGGGAGCTGAATTCAAGATCTCATGCTCATACAACAGACACCTCACCAAGCCCTTAAAAATACATTGAACCTTTCTGTTAAATAATTAATTCTACAGTGGTTAACTCATTTCTGAGAATGTCCTGATTCTGATCTTTACTTAGTAGCCTAACTTCCAAATCTGTCAGATGCTGAGATACTCCTGAATATTCTCTCACACTAAGGAACCTAAATCTCTCAAGAACAGTTTCAAACATATGGATTGTTGGTGGTATTGCTTTTTTCTAAAGCTTGTAGGATATCACTTTTGATGAAACAGGTTTCCAAAATCTTGCTTGAGTTTGAGGTTTCCAGATTCACTTGAACAGAGTCAGTACTTAATAAAAATGTTGTAGCAGAAAGGGTAGCTCAGTAGAGACCCTGTAGCAACTCTGGGGAGACCCTGAATTCCACCCCAGTACTTCGCAAAGAACACCCACAAGCACAGAAAGAAGTCATTCAAATCCAGCTCCAGGAAGCACTAGGATTTTGTTTTCTTAGAGACCTTCTAAGATATGTTACAAAGGTTTAGAGATAGCATAAAAATCAGTAGCTTGTGTCCAGATTGAAAATACAAGCATGCATACATGAGCATGTTTAAAAGTTATAAAAAGTTTTAAAGTCTACACTGTCTTAGGGAAGTATAGAGGATGACAAACTGCAACTTAGCATCATGATATTAAGTAATGCTGGATTACGGATGAAAATATTTGGTCAAAAGCCAGTTGGCTTTTCAAGAGACTCAATTCCAACATAATAGAGTGCTATCTCATAGACATGAGACTAAGAAAGTGCATATTAATGTCGATTACTTTCTAAGTGAACAAATTCTAAAAGCAAAAACCCATACCGTAACAGGTAACCTTGCATGAATGGCATAGACTCACTAAAAAATAGTGCTTTGTTTTCAAGTTTACTATTTCTGCACTGAAACTAATATTCGTCATTAGACCATGAAATGTGAATAGATGTACCATGTTAAAAATCATTTCTGTTTCCCTCTTCGATTAAGAAAAAGTACCCAACCTTACTACCCATTCTGGTGAGAAGTAGCCAATTTTTTTTATCAAAAATAGAAAGACATAGAGGCCTCCTAAGAATTTGCTTTCATATGTTTGAAGAAGCATCTGCTTAAGGAGGTGAGATCATAGTCCACAGGATACCAGTTCCTCTCCTAAAGCTCCCTATCTCTTCCAGCACCAAATACACAGGAAGTTGGTGATCTTTTGCCTAGAGAGTTGTCCTGAAATAAATTGACTTCCATGCATCAGAGCAAAGCTATATTTTGATAAATCAAAAAGTAATATTTAATGAATCCATAACTATGTATCAACTGAAGGAACCTAGGCCGAAGACTCCACCCCCAGCGCATTCCTAACCTGTCATCACAGAAACTGTAAATGTTTTCAGATGGTCCAGGCTGGCCAATATCCCAGAAAGACCTAGAAGACATTATGGAGAGAGCAACAATTGCTGTAATGATTAGTTTTATCAGCCAACCCAATTAAATAGCTTCATAAAACATCACGGGGGTGTAAGGGGTGAGAGATCCCCAATCATGTTCATTACTAGAATGCAGAAAATACAGAGAATGACACTTTTCACCTTCAAAAATGACTGTGGACTGCAAAAGACAAATAAATCTTTGCCTGAGTTTGGCATTAGCTCTAAAGTCTCCAGGGCAGCCTACCAGACACGTGATAGGTTTGCTTCGGAATTGGATCCCTGAGCGGGGTTAATAAACAACTGGAAAACTCTGGTGTGAAGTTCGGTCTTGCTCACTGATTTATGTGTCATGCGCATGTGTGTCACGACCAAAACTGCCAATTCCTGATTGCAAGCGGGAAGTCTGGAGAGTTGCTTGGGAGTCAGTCAGAGGTTGAAGGGAGGACGGCATGGGGCTCTGCACCCAGGTGGAGAACAGGAACAGACACAGCACCCTCTGCATATTGTTTGTTGTCCCTCTAGACAGAGGCACCATTTCCAGATTTCAGAATTCTACTTTACTATGAAGTTACCTCCTGAAGCTATGTCTGCTTTTTTTCTGCCTTCCCTGGATTTGGCTGCAAAACAGGGGCTGTGAAACCAGCCACGGATCCAAGGAGCTGATTCAAATCCAGCTTCTTCATCTTGTCATTACCTCTCATACCATGTGAATTGGGCCTGACCAGAATTTCAGAGGGGAATTTGCAGGCCAGGGCCATTGCTTCTCCTGATCTCATGAATAACACAAACTTGGAATGGCCCCACGTGTAACTCTTGTCACTGCCATGGGACAAACTAGAAGCTGACTCTAAGTCTCCTTCTTCTATTCAGGAAAGCAGAGTCCCGTTACAGCTTCTGGAAAGTAAATTCTATCCTAGTGCTGCTGATACGCGCCCACTCGAGAAAGAAGACCAAAGCACACCGTCAATCAAGCAACAAGCGCTGATTGGGCACCAGTTATTATATGTCAGAGTCTGTCGCAGAGTAAACATCAGTATGAGATAAAGTTCAGACTTCAGGGGGTTTACATTCTCCATGACTGAATGAGGTTTGGGACCTGAAGAAAAAAAAAAACCCTGCTATCCCCATCCCCCCAAAATCAATCCACACTTAGATCCACAAGTAATAATACAGTGATGCAGGTGCCCTAAAGAATCTCAGAAACGTTAAGGTCAAGGAGTTGTGGTAGAAGAAATCAGATTTCAAGTAGCTCATGGTCTGTAGCAATTGGAAAGGGGCCCAACTAATTTTCATAAGAATTCACTCCAGTACCTCGCTGCGTGGAAGTCTTCTAAATTCATTTAAAATACTCTCTAGCCAAAGAGAAAGTGCACTAGTACAGGCCATTTGGTGTGCTTTCTGGTTTCTTTTGAGTTGGTTTATTCTGTCCCTGCCTGGGCGTTGGGTACCAAGTTCACTGACCTGTTTGGGAGGAGTGAGGTGCAAAGTAGCAGAAGCCTCTGCAATTGTGAGAAACCACACTCTTGCTTTGTGAGCCGTCTGATATTGCAGTAACGGTGTCCCTGACAAGTAAGTTACACAGTTAATGGAGACTGTGTCCCTGCCGCATTGTGGAACCATTTTAACTGACTCTCTACACATCTAGCTATGTTGCTTGCCTTGATGCAGTGTGCTCGGACTGTTGATGTGTCTCACATGTATCCTCACAGTCAGGCCCGAAAATGCCTCATTAACCTTCTGCGTTGGTCTAGCTGCCAGCGGTACACAGAGTGACAAAGTCATTGCATGTCCAGCCTCAAAAGAAAGCACTAACTTTCCATGATTTAAAAAAAAAGAATTCCAGGCCAAGAGAGGAAGGAGGTGGGATAGGAGAACAAGAAGGAAGAGAGGGAGGAAGAGAGAGAAGAAAGACAGGAGGGGGCTGGAGAAACAGTTAAGTGAGTTTCCACTCTCACAGCCCTGCAGCCTGAGTTCAGTCTCTCTGAAGCCCACCTCGTAGAAGGAGAGAAGTGACTTGCTAGACTCTACTCCATAGGATATCTCTCTCTCTCTCTCTCTCTCTCTGCCTCTCTCTGTCTCTCTCTCCTTATCAAGTAAATATTTAAAACATTAAATAGAAGCAAGTAAAAGAAGAAAGAAGGGAAAGAAGGAGGGGTAAGGAAGGACAGAAAGAGAGATTGGGAAAGAGGAAAAGGAAGGAAGGAAGGAAGGAAGGGAGGGAGGGAGGGAGGGAGGAAGGAAGGGAGGGAGGGAAGGAGGGAGAGAAGAAAACGACAAAAGAGTGCATACATTCAGCTTGGGGCTCTGCCTCAGCCTGTCTCACAGCTATTTCGTTGTCTGTAGTAATAGTGCAATAAAGTTAGAACATCGGCTCCCTCAGCAACAGGCCAGCCGCCCACACAACCTTACCATTCAAACACCTTGCTTGCTTTCTCTTTACCTTATTATGATCTGCCTCTTAGTCAAGTCTCTTTATTGCCATGGGCTGTTGGTTGGTCAACTTTCATCCTATTTAGCAAAAGCAACGAAAGAGCCCTTAGCACCCTGTTCCCCTCACGACTCTCTCAGGCTCAACCAAACAATCTAGTTAGTCAGCTGTGTCTGGGATTAAGCAGCTCATTAGGACCACATGCTCTTTTTTCATTTTTTAAGACATTCATTTAATGGAAAAGGAATTTATGTCCTTGACAATTCAGTTCACAATCTGAAGAGACATAAGTACACGCTGCTTGTGTGTTTCGATGTACATTCGAAAGACGGACACTCCATTAGCTCGAAGGAAATAAGGAGGCAAAACTGAGAATAAAAATTAAAAATCGGGGCTGGAGAGGTGACTCAGGGGTTAAGCCTCCGCCTTGCAGGCGGAAGGTCCTGAGTTCGGATCCCAGATCCCACGTATAGACGCCAGGCGGAAGCGGGGGCGGCCTGCGCTTCTGGTCCTGGTAGGGCGGAGCCTGTGAATCCCGGGGCAGAAGGAGATGGAGGCGTCCATGGTGGTTCGCGAATTCGTCCGTGGTTCTACACACACACAGACACACACCCACACACAGACACACACGCACGCGCACATACACACGCACATGTGCACAGTTGAATAAATAGTAATAATAATAAAAAAATTTAAAAAAAATTAAAAATCATAATTGCCCTGATGTGTTTCTAACCACAGGTGAACAGTTCTGGAAGGATTCCCACATGACCATTCAATGTGGTAGGTGCTGTAATTGCCCCCACTTTACAGAGCAGAACATTAAGGCATGGAAAAGTTCACTGTTTTCCATAGGGTCACATAGCAGTCACCTGCCACATTAGACTTGAGATCCAAGCAATCAGGTTTCAAATCTAAACTCTTGTGCTCTGACATGTCAACACGCTTTTATAAAATATAAGCCAATAAAAAGAATCCTAAAGGCAATAGTCATAGGGAAAAAAAATGTCCAGGGATCTCAGAAATGTCTTATGGGCTAAAGCACTTGCTGTACAAGTCTGAAGACCTAAGTTTAGGTCTCCAGCACCCATGTTAAGCCCATTGGATGTAGTGAATTGCCTGAATCACATGGAAAGCAGAGAGAGGAGAATCTCCTGAGCAACTAGACTAGCCAATCAACAAGCTAAGTTCAGTGACACTCGTCTTCAGTAAAGGAAACAGAGCAAGACTGAAGAGGACAACCAAAGTTACCTTCTGCCCCGTGCCCATGCGTGAACACACATGTACACACCCACCTGCCCACACACATGTGAACATACATACAAGACAGGCACATCAAACTTCTATACATATATCCAAAAATAAATGAACAAGTTCAAAGTTGAAGAATCCATGAATGGAATTCTTGATGTATGAAACCTACTTTAAAAAATATGTTTCATATGAAATTCAAGAAAGATTGAGCACTGGCTTCTGCATCCACAGAGCAGTAAGAGGATTAAGATAATGTATGCAAAGCTCATGGCACTGACTTCGATGTATGGTTGATGATCAATAAACTGTAACTGCTATTTATAACCATTATTGGATTTCCCCCCTCCCTATGTTCATCATTATCAGATCTATGTCTCCTCTCACTTTAGAAATTAAATAAGTGTTCCCACCCACCCATCCACACAAACCACAAGACTCTGAAATGCTGAATTGCATAGAGCTCCCATTGGGAAATACCAAAGACACAAGCTGGACTCAATCATCAGGTTTGAAAGGAAGCACTTACATATGGTGAGGAAAGTTATTTGAAAAAAAGATCTGTTAGCACAGATATAGAGATGAAAACCTGGATAGGCATCTTGACTGAAGTAAAGAAAGTAACAGCCATGGAGTTATAATTATAAGAGATAAGGTGCATCCAAATAAACATAGCAGCTAATTGTTGAACTCCATACTCAGAAAACCATTGGCGAATACTTCCACAGTAACTCTGCCCCTCATGCAGAACAGGCTCGAGGGCTTCCGAGCATGCGAAGGAATGGAGTTCCCCTATCTTCACAAGAAGGGTCCTGGAATGGGAGACAGCTCTTCGCCCTCTGCTGCGGCCATTGCCTCCTCCTCTTGGGGTGAGCTTGGATCTGCCGGTCCACCCTAGTCACAGACTTGAGGCCTTGGGTCCCAGAAATAATCAGAATGCCTGGGATGTAAAATTAATTACAGTACAAATAGTTAAGACTACTCATTAGTGAACTCACACATCCCAATTGCTGTTTTACCACTTCCCGATCCTGCAATTGATTTGGAAAAATTTTTCTTCTAAATCTTCTGATAAAGTCAGCTTCCTGCAGAGGCACCTCCCTATACATAATTATTAGAAAATTGATCACAATAGTCAACGTATGGAATTAGTCTAGATATCCAACACATGAATGGATGAAGAAAATGTGGGATATAAATATATATTTTTATCAACCATAAAGAAAAAATGAAGTCTTGTTATTTTCAAGAAAGTAATGGAATTGGAAATCATTCTGCTATGTGAAGTTAGTCACTCTCAGAAAGGTGAGTCATCACATTTTCTTATTTGTGGAATGCAGGAGTAAAGAAAAGAACAGGGAAGTAAAAGGAAAGAATTATGTGCAAAGGAAAATAGACAAAGAAGAAGGAAAAGGAGGAGGAAGAAGAGAAGGAGGGGGAGGAGGGTAATAAGTAACAGGATTAAAGTACAGTATAGTATAAAGTAAAGAAATAGTATAATCAAACACTTTATTTAGCTTATACAACTAAACAGCAACAAAACCCTAAAATCAGTCTGTGACTAACACACATATTACAAGGCAGACACACACACTCACACACACACACATCCCTATGGTGTTGTTTGAGTGCATAGTTGTGTGTGTGTGTGAACTGAGTGCATTTGCATGAATTTTCATATCTGTATCTATTTGATATAAGCATGTCCTTTGGTGTATGCTAAAATGTTTGTCTGTATCTGAATATTTGTGTGTATCTCTTTATCATTTACCTCTGTCTGGTTGGCTACCCCCCTCCCTGTGGGATCTGTGTTTCAAGTTCATATGCTTTGTGTACAACCTTGTGTGTATGTATGTCTATGTGGGCACACAGAGTTATTATGAAGAAATAAGTGTAATACAGAACTCAATGTTTCTGTTAAGAAGACCAGACTCTTGTATACCTTTGGATTGTGTGTGCTTGCAAGGGTGTTCCCAGCAAGGGAGAAATAGAGGAAAGGGGGAAGAAGAAAGTATGAGCCTTCTTTTCTAAAGAATACAGGCACATTCTCCATGTTTCCTTCTGTGTCTGATCTTTATTTCCACCATCCCTGGACAAAGGTTGTACTTTCTGCCAGCCATGGAGGATATGCTTCTTGCACACTTTTGAATGTACATATGAAAGGACAATATTGGTTCTTGGAGAATTCTGTCTTGAGGAGAACAATGCTGAAAGGGATAAGAAAAAAAAATATTGCTGACCTCTTCCCATGCTGCAGAGAATAGGAAAAGCCCATAAACCATGGAAGAACTTCATTAGTTCACAGGGAGATGCAGAGGTTTTGCTGATCCTTTTCTTCCAAAGCAGGCACTATTTCTTTAACCAAGCTAGCATTTTCTAATATAAGCAATAACATTTGAGGTGAAAAAATACTGCAGTCATAAATCTTATAGACATTCAAAACTTGACCAAATAAATATTCTGCTGCAAATACTTTTACAATTATGTCACTGGTAAATGACAGGTAAGGGTAAGGATGCAAGATACTGACTTGACATAAATGAACCTGAAGATTTGCAAACTGAAATGGAAATTTTACCAAGAGCAACAAAATATTCTGTGGAGTGGAAACCTTCTGAGCTGCCAGGAAAAGCTTTTGGAAAAAAATCAAGGACGGGATTTTACTGATACTTGCTGAACAAACAGATTTGAAGGCAATTTAAAGACAGTGAAACACTCTGTGTGGGGTTATGTGATTGGATACATTTTTCAGAATTCTTACTCTTAATATATGTATAATATATGTGTATACACACAGCTCTATGTATAGATATATAGAGAGACAGAGACAGAGAGAGTGAGAAAAATGGAATTATAAACATGCTGCACCAAGCCCAGACCTAGATGTTATCCTTCTAAACACTTTTAGGTCCACAGCAAAGTTGAGCAGAGAGTAAAGAGATTTCCCACCATAGCATAACAACTTCTAAATAGTAACATTCATCATAGAAGGAGGTGGCCAAGACTCAGAAAGTAGGCAAAACTTACAAGGCTCAAGAAACAAACAAACGAACAACTTTCCTAGACCTTCAGAGTGATTTTTAAAAGACAAGGAGGCAACTTTTAACAACTTCATTGATTTTTTTTTCATCACTAACTTGCATCCCATCATTGGGTTGCTACAATTATCCATCTACTTACTGAATGATATCTTGCATATTTCCAAGTTTGAACAACTGAAAAGGAAACAGCTAAAAACTATCCATACACAAACAAGTTTTCACCTCCTTTGGGTAAATAAGGAACTCATATGAATTTTTATAAAACACTACTAACCTGTCTTCCAAAGACATGAGACCATTTTTCATTCCCACCAGCAGTGAATGAGAATCCCTGTAGTTCCACATCTTCCCTTTGATCAGTATTTGGCCTTTAGCCCTTCTAATAGATGTGTAGTGTTTCTCTTTGTAGTTTTCATTTGAATTTCCCCAAAGTGCTTTGTTCCACAGATTTTTCATATGCTGACTTATAAAATGCATTAGTTTCTTTGGTGGGATGTCTCTTAAAGTCTTCACCTGTTTAATTCATCATAATAATAGATTTACAAGTACTCCTAGAACATCCCTATAGAAACACTCCTTATTTTTTGAGACTTGCTAGATGAAATAAGGCAGTGGCATAAAAAAATTCCCATCGCAACTCTTTGAAAAAATTGAAAAGTGTAAAATTAGCTGCAGATAAACTTTTGCTTAAATGACCTCTTAAAAATATTTGAATCTAACAGCTTGGGAAATTTTTTCATACTGACTTTGGTCTCTCCTTACAGCATCGACTTATTCATCATCCACAAGGTGATTCTACAGGAGACCAGAATCCTAAGTATAGTCCAAGTACCCCAAAGAGCCGGCCCAAAGCCACTAATACTAAAAATTACATAAAGATGGTATGAAGCAGATGAAGGAAAAAATATAAGTGATTTGAAAGGTGTTTAAGTCAAGCATGCTGTGTGTGTGTATGTGTGTGTGTGTGTGTGTGTGTGTGTGTGTGTGTGTGTGTGTGTGTGTGTACATGTGTATGTGTGGTGTTTGTACTGGATTTAGACCTCAAGTCATAGTTTGCATGGCCTGGGATATGAATCAATGATCTGGATTCTCATCTGCAGCCTTTACTGATCTCCTGACAGACTTCAGACAAGTCCCTTCCGGTCTACCACAGTGGTTAATGTGGATCTGAATTGTTTCGCAAGCACTTTAACAACTGTGCAACTTTAGGCAGGTTGTTTAAACTTCTCCGCACCTCACTTTCTCATCTGCAAAATGAGGATAATAATAGTTTCTCCTTCATAGGCCTAAGGTAAGGGGCAAATGAGATAATGCATGAGATGTGTTGTTTGGGCCAACCCAAGGGCTCAATAAATATTAGCCATTGTTATGAGTGCTGAGTCAATTTCCTTACGTGCAGCAGGAGAGGGTTACACCAGGTGACTTAATGGCATTTCTCTGAGAAAAACTAAACCTACTGGAAAGGCAGCAAATAACCCAAGCAACCCAATTCCCTGCAGTCACAAAGAACCCTCAACAGTTCTTATACATCAGTGCTTGTCTACCACACTCCTGGCCTTGTGGATTCCTAACTTTACATGTAGCACTGACAATCGTGTTTATCTGATTTGTTAAGCCTGCAGCAAATTGGATATCCAAATTTGGAAGGAAAAAGAATATTGGAAGAAAAACACCTGGTGAACAAAAGCATTTGCAGTCAGAGATTAGAAAAAGAAAGAGTGAGTGAGGTCCGTGCTCACGATTATGACTCCAGATCATTACAGTGATTTTAATTACATTCAGCATGCTACCCAAGGCAGTGACCAATAATAAAACAATTTCAATCAAAAACTGTTGATATTTTATAGGTTTGGGGAGCATCAGTTTTCTGATCATTTTTCTGAAGGGCAAAATATCTCTGACTGTGGGTTAAGCTTGTGGCCAGATAAGCTGCCCTCTGGTCTCTCCTGACCTGGTCTCCCTGGAATTCTGCAGAACAGAGCGGTACTGTCCAGAATGATCCTTTTCCTTGATTGACAAGCAACTTAGCTGCTGAACCATCTCCCCAGTTCTAAGTCCCCATTCTATCATTTCTCATTGGTTGCTTTCTGTCATACCCTCCTGCCACATGATCTTGCCCCTGGTCACAAGCCCACAGCATTGCAGCTTGGATGGAACTTTATGAAACCATGAGCCAAAATAAATGTTTCCAAAGGCTGTTAATTCAGGTATCTGTCACAGGTATGAAAGACTGACCAACACAGTTAGGTATAGGTTTGGAGTAAGATGGGGGACAAGAAGGAATTTCTTTTCCATTCTTTATTGTCCAAGGGACTTCATGGGCATTTTTTAGACTTTCCAAATCTTGACTTCTCCCAGTCTCATACTGAAGATACAATCACTTCCCTTGAAGTCTGAGAGGATTTAGGTATGAACATAGTTAAAGAACCTGACACCTGGGGCTGAGGAGACAGCTCAGCAGCTAAAGTGCTTGCCATATATTAGATTTGGATCTCCAGATCCAGTATAAAATGCCAAAGGGAGTGTTGTCTCACTCATAATTCCAGCTTTGGAAGATGGGCACTGGGGTCCTAAAATCAAGCTGGGTAGCCAGACACCAGACTAGCCCTACTGGTGAGATCTGGGCTTGATTAAAAACCTTGCCTCAAGAAGAATAAGGTGGAACAAAAATTAGAGTGATCCAGGATGATTCATGATATAACCTTGGACCTCTATAGCATACACACACATGTACCCACACGTACATGTACGCATGCATTCACACATGTGTCTGCACACATATAAGCTCACATATCTATACATCCCACATACACATACACGCGAAAAAAAACTGAAAAAGAGATAAACAAGAACCTAAATCACAAAAGCCTTTTGAATCCTTGAAATACCTTAAGATATATCTAGGACTTCAGAACAGTGTCTTTGTTCATTGTTTTTGTTTATTCTTACAGAAAAATACAATAACTGGGAAAGGTATTCAAAAGAAAAAGAAGAAAGCTCAGGAGCTCTGTGCTCGGTGAGCCAGAGAGTGGGGGAGTACTGTGACATGTCTTCTCAACACGACATATTCAATGGACTCATGAACTCACTGCATCAGTGATTATTTGCACAAAATTGAAGAAGATATGGCCTGTCGACATATTCATGAACAGGGCTAATGAGAACTCATGCCCCACAGAGGGTCTATGATCAGTTAATAGTTGCAATGGGAGTGGATCATTTTCTCAGTGGTGTAGCCAGTGATACATTGAGCATGCTCCTCTAAATAACTGTCCCACTCAGACTCATGTAAGTAAACCTGTCAAACTCAGTCACATACACACACATGCATGCGCTTGCACAAACACACACATACATACATACACATATATACATGTATACACTCAAGCGCACACATACACACATGCATGGGCATACACACACAGAACATGATTATGAGGAAGACTTGTGAAGAAGAAAGTTTTTCAAGGGAGAAGAAGGGGGATGTAGAAATGGACCATATTCAGTATATAAAGCAATGAAATTGCCAATGATAATAATAATAAGTTTAATTCTTTAAAAAAAATGTCCTAGATCATGTTTCCCACAACAGTTGATAGCCCATCACAAGCTAGAATAGAAAGATAATGGACAGTCTCATTACAGCAAATGCAACAGAATCAGCAGCAAAAGACTCTGTCCTTGTTCCCTGTTCCCATGAGCATTAGTTTTGCATTCAGATCTTTTGCCCGGTGATAATCAGGTGGCTGCCACCAGCAACCGAAGCTCCAGCTTTCCTCTTTGTATCAAGCAGAGCACATAAAGAAAGTTCTTCCTCTCACCTTCAGTCTAAGGCTTAGCTTTGTTTGCTCGGTCAGTTGTATTATCGGTCAATATCTGGGCCAATCAAATGAAACAGACATGCCTGCATTTGCTACCTCAGATGAAGAAAGCATGATTGGCTCCTGGCACAATGCTTAGACTTATTATCATTTTCTTAGTATATGTGTCCTCATGTGGATGAAGAAGATGCATATGTCCTTGCTTGTACATATGGAAGCCAGAAGCCAACATCAGGTGTCCTTCTTTTTTATTCTCCACGTTCTGTGAGACAGGGTCTCTCCCTAAACCTGGATCTTGACATTTTTGATGAGCTGCCTGTAGTGGTTACTCTCTGTGCTGCTGTAGACAACATTCAACTACAACTTAAGGGGAGAAAAGGAGATCTATTTGGCTTACGGTTGCAGAGGGGAGTTACACTCCTTCATGGTGGAAAAGATATGGCAGATGACAGCAACTGGAGGTGTCTCCAGTCACTGAGGGCATTATGAAAGGAGAGAGATCAAATTACAAACTGCAAAAGCAGACTCCTAGCAGACATGGGCAAGATGAACCAACCTCAAGGCCCACACCCTGTTGCATATCTTCCTCCATCAAGGCTCCACCTCCCGAAGGTGCCATGACTTCTTCAATCAACAAGTAAGGATTCAAACACATGAGTGTACAGGGAGCAACTTATATTCAAACCATGACACTGGTTGGCCGGCAAGCCCCAGGATCCTCCTTTCTCTCTACCTGACACCTCCCAGTGCTGGACTTACAGACGCACGTCACTGAGCCTGACTTTCAAATGGGGATCTGTTAGTTTGGTGGAGGAAAGGGATGGAGAGTGACCTCACTCATGTGTGGATGCCACAGGGAGGTCCATGAATACAGAGGAAGAGATATGAGGAAGAGATTTAGGAAACAGAAACTTATTAGGAACTGAGAGCCTGGTGGCCAAGGAAGCCGTGAGGTGGGAAACCATTAGAAAAGAAGAGACAGCTTAAGGTTAGAAAGAACAGCAACAGAGCCACTGTGACAGTATGGGTGGATACAGTGGAGAGCAGGGAAGAGAAAGACCTTGTATGGGCCACCATTTTTTTAAAACATTTTTTTATTTATTCAATTGTGCGTATATGCATGTGTGTACGCATGTGTGTATGTGTATGTATGTATGTGTGTGTGTGTAGAACCACAGACGAATTCGGGAACCACCATGGACCACCTCCACCTCCTCCTTGTTTACTCTGCCCCAGGATTCATAGGCTCCTGGGCCACCATTTTTTAAATAGTCTCAGACAATAGTGGAGATAGAAGGTAAGGTCTGTCTATGACCATGAAGGCTTTACAAAGTGGGGGTTTTGGCTAGCGCGGTCCTTGTGCTTGTCAACAGATACCTTGCCTGCTAAGCCACCTCTCTCATCTCCAAGAACTGTTTTTTTAAAAAAATAGGGGAAATGAGACAATCTTCAAAACTGATTACTCCATAGGCCACTTGGAAGAGATGAAGACTGTTCTTCTGAAGGGATTATGTTATTATTGAAGAAATGGCTATTTATGATATATAATATTGTATTATATATATATATATAGAGAGAGGCTTCTACAACTCAGTTAACTGACAAACACTGCACCTGACTCACTTTTACCAAATGATAACAAAACCTTCTCTAAGCTGGGAACCCCTTCTTTGAAAGCAGCACACAGAGCTCCTATGAGACCAGGAGCCGCATTTCCCAACAATGAAGGCCTGGGATTGCACAGGACACGCTTTCCGTCCCACTGCTCAGAACTCCTTCCTCCTAATCAGAAGTTCTTGGCACACCTGGAGCATTGTGCCAGCCTCTGCAGCCTCAGAGGCTTTCAGCTCCTTGTTGCTGTTTGTCCTCAGCCATCTGCGGGTTGTCATATCACTGCTATCTCTGAGAGATAATCCAGAGGTGTCTACTGGCTATAGAGTTTGTCAGATGTTAATACTGACTAGAGCTATCAGTAAGTATACAGCACTTTTGCCATCTTTTTCTGATAGTGGTTTTGATAAGATTTAAAATAGCTTCAACTTAATACTTGTGCACCTGTGTGTATGAGAGAGAGAGAGAGAGGGAGAGAGAGAGAGAGATCAAGTTCCTTTAAATGTCAACCATGAGCTAGAGAGATGGCTCAGGGGTTAAGACTTTCATGCAAACAATAAGGTCCTGAGTTTAGATCCCAGGTCCCATGTAAAAAATGCCAGGGGGAAATGGCCTTACTTCTATCCCTCATGGGAAATCCCAGAGTGAAACAAAAAGGAGGTAGAAGCAATTCAGGATGATTCCTGAAGTCACCCTTGGGTCCTCCACAGGCACACACACAGAGTGCCCACTGATACACACACACACACACACACACACACACACACACATGCACGCATGCAAACAAACAAATAAATAAATAAATATTAAATGTCAACCATGGTCATCTCTGTAACTATTATGCCTAAGACTTGCCAGGCTTTCTGACTTCATTGACTTCTAACATCTGTTTTCCCTTGTAGGAAAAAAAAAACTGCCTTTTTCCATGTACATCCTCCCTGACAAACTGCATGAAGGCTGACCTCAGGAAAGTACCTGGAGCCTGAGGTGCATCTTTCAGATGTCAGAGCATCATCCAGGGGCCTGTGCAAATTGCTCCACTGAAACCATAGTAACTTATACAGAAAATAAAGACGCCTACATTCTGTGGAAACTTTCATTATGTAAATGCAGCTGGTGGCTGCCAGTTGTCTTCCCAAGCTGTGATTAGGAAGCTGAACTAAAAGAAATCAGTTTTTACAAAACCATCTAGAAGCACAGAGAAATTTCAGACATCTTCCACTGAATTGACCATCTGATTCTTGCAGTTAATCCCATAAAATTATTCAGATTCTTTAAAAATAGATGTCTCTTAAAGGATTTTTATGTGAAAGAGAGGAGAAAGAGAAAGATAAGAGAGAAGGCAGATTACATACATGCCATGGTTCATAGGCAGGAGGTCAAAGGACAGCTTTCAGAAGTGGGTTCTCTCCTTCCACCGTATGGGATACGAGGATCAAACTCAGGTCTCCAGGTTTGGGAACAGTCACCTTACTGCTGAGCTATCTCACAGACCTGATATTTCAAGGTTCTCCAGCATTGTCCATGTCACTGCCCAGATTTTTTCAATGTAGCACCATTACACAAATCATTTGCCCCACCCAGTGTTCAGGGAGCGTTCTTGACCTTTGTCCCCTCTATGTGGTGACTTGAAGTGTTTTCATTTTTGCTTCTGAGGCTAAATTCAAATTGTACTTGCTCCATGAAGCTATTGCAAATAATTTATTGCTTAAATCCCTAGACTCCTGGTTTCCATCCTATACATGATACATTCTCCTGGATTACTGTTCTCACCCTGTGTGTACTGTGACTCTACTTTATGTTTCTATGCCTTGTGGAGACTTAACTAGTCAAATTAAAACCTTTCTTTTTAACTCAAGGACAGAGTGATAGAATGCTATGGAAAGGTGGTAAAAATTCTAGTCATGACTTTGACCCAGATACTTGAAATAGATTTCCAGAGCTGACATTTAGTAGATACTGACTTGTCTTGGATAAATCATCTCTCTCCTCTTGTGGCTTCAACTTCTCATCTGCAAAATTGATAGAGAAATAACGACTTTCCTTCTCACTTCACTAAATTCAGATGAATTTGGAAGACAGGGGTGATGGCTCAGTCCATGAAGTGCTTGCCATACAAGTATGAAGACCTGAGTTCATATCATGGGGACCAATGTTTAAAATGACAAAATGACAAGGTGTGGTGGCACACACAGTTGCAGTTATGGTGCTGGAGAGGTGGAGACAGGCAAATTCCTGGAGCCCACTAGGCAGCAATCCTGTTAGGCAAGTTTCCAGCCAGTGAGAGACCATGTTTCAAAAAACAAAATAGACGGACAACACCTGTTTGATACCTAAGGTTAGCAGAGAGCAATGAATGCATGCATGCATGCTCAGTCCAGGTAAATTAATGCACCCAAGGAAGAGACCTAGGGGTCTTCCCACCTCGATGTTTTTATCAAGATAATCCTCCCCAGAGATGCAAAGAGGCTCCTTTCAAAGGTGATTCCAGGTGAGACTAGCTATCACACTACTATTAAGGGTCTGCTTCTAATGGCTCAATACTAACATGTTGAAGACACTTTCTCTAGGAATTCTACAGGCACATAAATAACACTATCGAATCTATCATTTGGCTGCATATCTACCCCTCTCTATCCTTAAACCTATGCTTATTCCATTTAAGTTCACATCTCCACCATTTCTTCATTGTTAATTTCCTGTGAGATTTCTGTACCAAGATATCCCAAGAGCATCTCAACAATAAAGAACAAAACTCAATGAAATATGCCACCTGTTGGAATTTGGAAACACACACACAACCTTCCCCACAGGATCACACGTCCGAATACTTGGTCTACAATGGTGGTGGTGTTTGAGGGAGCTTGTGAAACCTATGTGAAGGTTATAGAAAGAGAACTTAACTGGCAGATATGGACCCCTTGGGGGCAGGCCTTGAAAGTTATTGCCACTCTCATTCTAGTCCTAGCTTAGCTTCCTAAACTTCTCCCCAAGATGGAGACCAACAAACTCTGTGTTTGCCACTGCCTTGGACCAAGCCCTGCCGCCCATCAGACATCAAGCCTTCTGATCCAGGATGGATTGAGCCCTTTAAACGCTAAAGCAATAAATTATCCTACCTTGAGTTACTTCTGTCATTCATCACTGCAAAGAGAAATTTAAAGGATGTGTTACCTCTTCCTCACTCATGTCTTCCATCTGTCCTGGAATATGCTGCAGCTGTCAGGGTTTGTGTAGAATTTCTAATCTGTTCCCTCCATTCTCAGTGCAGCCCATAATATACCATTGCTCTGCAATATAGCCTGAGGTGGCATATGATACCTCTGACCTCAGCTGTTCGCCTTTGTGTTTTGTTTTGTTTTGTTTTGTCAGGATGGCTTTGGTTACCTTGAGACTTTTAGGATTCCATACAGATTATAAGATTGCTTTTTCTATTTTGCTTTTTCTATTTCTATGAAGAACATCATTGCAGTATCATTAGGCATTGCCCTGCGTCTATGAATCTTTCATAGCAGAGCCATTTTCACAGTGTGAATTCTAATCTACAAGCATGGGAAATCTCTCTGTCTTCTAGTGTCTTCTTTAATTTCTCCCCTCAATATTTGAAAGATTTCATCCGACAGGTATTTTGCTGCCTTGGTGTCTTGGTTTCATTTCTTCGACTGTGTAAAATACTGTTATACAAGCAAATTACAGGTCAAAAGGTTTGTTTGGCGCACAGTTGCAGCCTGTAGTTCTTCACATCATTGTGAGGAATTTGAGACCCAAGGAGTTTAGCTGGCTGCACCACAATCACAGTCAAGAGCTGAGGACAGTGAATCAATGCTGCATGCTGGCTGCTGCTCAGCTCCATTTGGAGACAGTCCGCAATCCCTGTCAGGGAGAAAGGTTCCACCCCGAGTAGATGGATCTTCCCACCTCACTGAATGTGACCAAGATAGTCTCCCACAAGCATACCCAGAGAGCCTTCTCTCAGCTGAGTCTAGATTGTGTCAAGTTGACAAACCAGCCAACACATTTGATAAGTTCTGTGCCAAGGTCTTTTTTTTTTTTTTTTGAAGGAACTTGTGAATGGGATTGCTTACCTGATCTCTTTCTCAGTGTGCTTGTTATTTGCATATAGGAAAACTACTGGTTCTTGTATGTTAATTTTATATCCTGCCACTTTGCTCCAAGTGTTGATTACCTTGAAATGGTGGAATGCTTACAACATTTTTTTAAATTGTTTTTAAATAAATATCAAAGCAGGTCTATTATGACACTTTAATGCATACATATCATTTTGCTTGGCTGATATTCACTCATACGCTTTATCACCCTTGTGTCTTATGCTTTCCTGCTAGTCCCCAGACCCTTCCAAATAGTCTCTTTTTGTTTTCATTTTCTGTGAACTCACACTTAAGTCTAGATTAATCTCCCAGTTGAAACTAGACACTTCAAAACATAAAGGTAAGATAGAGGATAGATGATAGACAGATAGACAGATAGATAGATGATAGATAGATAGATAGATAGATAGATAGATAGATAGATAGATAG
Source organism: Typhlomys cinereus (assembly GCA_023101885.1). NCBI lineage: Eukaryota > Metazoa > Chordata > Mammalia > Rodentia > Platacanthomyidae > Typhlomys > Typhlomys cinereus. Next base: position 3,180,265 of record JALPQD010000177.1, read on the forward strand.
ATAGATAGATAGACAGATAATAGACTATAGATATTAATAGAAATCTATGTCAGATGATAGATGAAGATGGATAATAGAAAGAATGATAGACATAGATAATTAGATAATACATTATAGATAACAGAGACATAAATAATAGATGATTGATGTAAATAGATAATTGATAGATTACAGATTGAAAGATGATGATAAATCATAGGTAGAAATAAAATAGAAAATAGAGATGAATGATAGAAAGACTGAGGGATAGACATACATAATAGATATGTAGGTATATAATAGAGTACAGATAGATGATAGAAGATAAATGATAGATAGATGATAGATAGATAGATAGATAGATAGATAGATAGATAGATAGATAGATAGATAGATAGATGACAGTTGACATATAGAGGCACACATACTTGGAAATTATGAAATAAGATGACAGACCATCATAACGAAACAAAGCTTACCTCTGGTAAGTTGCAGCCATCATACTAATGTTTGAATTTTCTATGAGCCATTCATTTATACCATTACAGCTTTCTTGGGGATGACTTATCCACATTGGTTCCCTCCAAAAAAATTTGTCCAGCAGGTAGGAGTATATTGTTCTCTTCTTTAGGACATTCACCAAATGGAATTAGATACAGAATAGAACAGCTTGGGAGTTGCTGGCCAGTATCATCTTTTGCACTCAGAATGCTAAGTGAATGTTCCAGATGAAAGCAAGTTGGACAGGGATTTGAAACATCCTGTTAAGAATATCCAGATGTATATTTAATCCATTATTTTCATCAAAAATTTTGTCATTGCCAAAACCCCTTGTTCTGTTGTTTGGTTTGGACTCTTCCAACAAAGGTTTACTTAAATACTTTTATCTTTTTCTGTCCTTCTGAGCTATTTTGTTCTATTTTTTGCCACAGATTAACCTCTGGTATTTTTAAAATAGATTGTTTCATTCCCAATAGGTTAATCATCTATAGCTCTTATGTTGAATCCTTAACCCAGATAAGGAGAGACTTTTTCTGTCTATCAGTCCTTGAATCATTTTGCAAAATGATTCAAGTGGCTGCTTCTAAACAGTGGCCATTGGATCCTCTTTGATCCATGCAGTCTCCTTGGCCAAGCTTTTTATCAGAAAGCCTTACTGAGATCCATTAAGTCCCTTGAGTTAAAGATGCAGGTGAGTCATCCTAAACCACCCAGTTTGACTTCTTCCTCAGGAAACAATTAATTATATTTCTCTACCCCTACATCCACCAACCCACAATCTCATGTCCCACAAAGCCACAGACAAACTGAGCAGGAGCTCATGTAAGGTTCCCTTGCTTGGCAGTCAAAAGCAAGAGATAAGAAAGCAAATGTCAGTAGCCCTTCTGTTGAATGCCTGGAAATGGGGAGAGGAAACCCTTTCAAAACTAGCCTTAAAGGGTCTGAGTTAAGTAGTCCACACTGAGGTCTCATTTCAATTCCATAATGAGATGAGTGTAAGGAAAATATTTTGCATGAAAACACTCAGTAGTGAGAGTGCTCCCTTATTAATTATGCAAATCATTCATCCAATTTGCATCATTGGATGTAGTCTCACTAGGTATTGATGAGACTGAAAACTGAGAGATACTTCAGAAGGCCTATGAGATCTGCACCTACTGATACTGGATATGAATCTCCACACTGTCACCTGACAGTGTGACAGCAAGTCAGTTGCCCATTCTTCATCCAATGAGATAACACTGCTCTCGAAGATGAGTTATGGGAATTCATTCTAATAATACACTGGAGCTACAGAAACACTTGGACAGTAGTCATGATGACCATAAGCAAATACCCTACCAACACTAAACATCGTAAGATCTCCATCAAGAAGCTTGCTCTACCCTATTAATGACCCTTTAAGAACAATATTCTGGTATGCTCATGTTATGGGTGACGAGCCTAAGACAGAAATGGTTTCTTGCTTGGAATCATGAGTAAGTCAAATCTGAACCTGCATACACTTCAGCATAATACCTCTACTAACCCTCCTTGAAGTTGAAAGAGAGATGAAGCAAAAAAAAAAAAAAATCTCAGAAGTTAGAGGTTACATGGAAGTCCTTACTCTGTGTCAAATTCAAATCCAAATCTAGAACACTCAAAGAAACCTCCATTTCAGGACTCTAACAGCACCCACCAAAACCTTGGCTCTCCTCTTATCACAGGATGAAGTAGGTATTGATCAGAGATGGCCCGGTAGCATGCCAAAGCAGACAAAGTTGGATTTGGGTGTGGTGCTTCTCTATCCTACCCACTGTCCATTTCCTACCCCTCATCTGCCTCCTTGAATCTCCAAAGGCAGACCGACAACTAGTGGAGTGACATGTTGGAGCTTTGCAAAGTCATTTCATGCAAGCGGACTCTAGTTCCACTCACTCTGAAGACACCCATTGGCTCCGGTATTATCTGTCCACCTAAACTAATCCTTGTAAGCTTCCAAGTCTTGCTTCAGTTCCCATGTCCATGAGGTTTTCCCACACCCACTTGTGTAGTTACACCAGTGACAGGATCCCACAGCCAACAATGATGTGGAGACAACCCGTGGTGCTTGAGGCTTTTGCTCTCTGTGCTTTGATGCTTCTGACCCAAGGCAACGGGAACCAGGGAAACTGGTCCAGTTCTGACGAGGGAGGAGAAAATATAGGTCATGGAGAGACTCACCATCTCTTATTGAATGAATCTGGGAAGAAGATACAAGATGCTAACAAGAGAGATTAGAACCCATCACAGAAAAACACTACCATGATAAGAATGCTAACAGTCAACACAAGCCCTTGCCAGGCATTGTTCTAAATGCCTCCTACAGCTACATTACCATCCTGAGCACAGTCCTTTGGAATTGATTCTATCTCCAACATTTTACAGATGTAAAAAGTGAGATGCAGGGAAGCTAAAGATCTCTTCCCAAGCAAGGGAGATAAGAAGAGAGAATTACTCCCAACAATCTAACCGCAAAGCCTTTCTTGCCAACCACATTGTTGTAGGAGAGCAAAAGCGAGGGATAGAAAGATTTTCCTTTGTCTGTTCGTTTCCTTGACTTATTTTTCTCTCTTGTTTCATTTGCATTTTTGAGACTAGCTTTCTTGTAGCCCAGGCCAGACTTGAACTCACAGTGCATGATCTAAAACTCTTGCTCCTTCTACTCTGCAGTCAAAGTGCTGGGACGGCAGGTGTGTACCACCTACCTGGCTTCTAGCAAGTTTTTTTTTTTTTTTCTGTAAAGGGTCAGGAGCGGAATGTTTCAGACTTTGCACCCTCCGAGGTACTTGTTACAACCACACAATATTGATACTACAGACCAACAACCTCCATAGACAATACTTTGCTAAAAGGACTTGGCTATGTTCCGATGAAACCTAATCAGACATTTTTTCCAATCATTTACCAGTACACAAGTCATTCTCAGCTCACTGTTCATATATGAATAGATGGCAGCTCAGATTTGGGCCAGGGTCACAGTGTGTTGACCATGATCAAAATGTTTGAAGGAAATTAAAGAAGGTGTTTGGAGCAAAACAAGTTATTTTTGTGCTATGTTTATGTCATATGTATTCAAATCTGAAAATTGCTGTCCACCCTTCCTTCTTCCCTGACATATCTAAACACATGCAGCCTAATTATGGAAGCCAGGGCACATCTCCTTGGTTCACAAGCCATGTGGCCTTGGGCAGTTGACTTAACTCTAAAGAGCAGCTTCCGCATTGTAATAAGCACTTATCTGACAGGTTGATTGTTGTAGGCATTAAATTAAATAATAGATGTCAAGCATTTATCACAACACCCCAGCAGGTTGTAAACGCTCAATACATATTAACTCTCATTACTACTCACACTATTATTGCTATTATCAACTTCATCACTCCAGATAAGAAAACCAAAACAGTACATCCCCTAAAGAAAACTTTTGCAACACTCTGTGGTTGGATTCTCTACCTTGAAGGTGAATTGAAAAGGTCTTTGCTCGAAATCTCTCTTCTCCTCGGGGTTCTCACCATGTGGTCACTCCCTCACCCCTCCACCACATAAAACTTTATAGAAAGAAAATTCTACCTTACTCTATTCTGGAGGAAAATTCCAGAAAAACATTAATCTATGCACATCACTTAACAGAATTCTTTCTATCTCCAGGCTACTCCCTGTCAGCCATTAGCTATAGTTTAATCTGCAGTAATTACCTTAGCTTGTTTTTGGTGCTTATTTGCAATGCTCAGGAGCCACAGGAACAACAAGGAGATAGAAAAACTGCATAATGAACTTGTATGCCTTAGAAGGACCACATTTTATCTTAATTAATTTGGCTCTATGTGTGTGGAATATTTCTTTGGATGGATAAGGGAGGCAACACGTGTACTGCAAGCTCACTGCTTAAATCAAAGAGTTCATGTACCTCTTAGCTCTCTTCCTCCTCCTCCTTCTCTTCCTTCTCCTTCTCTCCCAATATGCATTAAGCATTTACTGTATCTTTGTTCTGTGATCTCAGCATATACTCCTGAAGATGAAGACATGTCCACAACATTCTATTGAAGAGCCAGAAATTGCCACTGTCACTGTGTGGGCCAAGGAAATTGTGACTACGCTGAAGGTCAACAAGCTGTCTCTCTAGCTCAGACTCAACTGCTTTTTCCTGGAAAGACTTGTGGGCCTGTAGTTTTGGGGAAGTTTTTCATTTATCTGCTGGAGAATCAGCTGAGCTGAACTCCGTTATCTGCAGCTCTATTTCAGCATTCGGATGGGTCGTATTCTCTGAAGGGCATGCCCATTTATCAGGAAAGGGAGTGAGCGATCGTCCTCTGAAAATGCCTTTACCTGTCATCTTGAGCCCTGCATAACACAGGAGCAGAATGCCAGCTATGAAGGTCTTGACTAGCAGGAAACTGCCGTGCACTTGTGTAAAAGAAACAAGCACTGTCATTTTTAAAGTGCATTGATGCAAAATCAAGCAGCTATGGATCTGATAACTAAAGATCTCATGTGGAGCATGGTTCTGTATATGTTAATCAACGGATGCTCTGTTTCCAATGGACATAATTTCAGAAACGTATTGTCCCTGTCCCTTGGGCCTCCACAAGCACACACGGTGACCTTTGATACACACAGATGCAGACACACACACAAACACACACACACACACACACACACACACACACACACACACACACACGTGAAAAAAAAAACAATGTTGTCCATGTTTTGTCCAATTTTAAATAAGAGCTTTTCGTAATATAGGACAACTCTGTTGATCAATTATGCTATTTAGCATTTTTTTGGAAGTACAAAATTATTCATGAATTGAACAAGTCAAAATGAACCTAATGAGCAAGCTAATCTCTTGATTTGGTTTAAAATAAGCACACTAAGGAAAGAATAAGGAAACCACAGGATACCACTATCTCTTTGTTTACCTGTGAGATGACTCACTGACAAAAATGCTCACATTTCACACATTTCCACCTCTCAATTCAGTGTGCAGTTCTTTCTTTCCCCTTCCCACTAGCTTCTTTCCTAGGGGTGCTTTCTTGTCTCCAGTTTCCCTTTAGTGAACATGAATAAGATGTTGGGGTTACACCCCTATCATAGTTAGGCAAAGGTGTCAACTTGACAGTTGAGGGTTTGATCTCTGGGCACATTTGTAGAGAATTAGTGGTTGAATAAGGCCCAGAGCAGACCTGCAGGAGACTGTCTAGCTATGGTGTGTGGGACCAGGCCTGGAATAAAAAACAGAGAGTTGTTTGAGAGAGTTGGCATCCTTTTTGTCTGGCAAGTAAGGATCATCCCTTTCTTAGCCATTATGTAAAAATGGTATGGCCATTTCCCTCAGCCTAGGTGTTGGCGTGACCTCTCCTGTCAAGCTGGACTGAGAACTGTAACCAGAAAATCATAAGAGAAAATAAACCCCTTGTTCCCTTAAGCCACTTGATGGTCATTTGTCAGCAACCATGCAGGTGAACTGCAACAACCCTTTTTCTTCTAGTGCTACTAATTTAGTTTAAAATTAAACATGTCATATACTGAATAGGAAATATATCAGTATTTTGCACATTCAGAACAAAACAATAAGGACAAAGTTTTCCTAAGGACCTTTTTTACTACAAACCAATACTTCCAGATTCATTCTGTGGGCGTGCCTTTGATACCCAACCATCAATCAATTACTTAACATTGAGGGTATAAGAGAAGATATGACTACTATCAGCAAAGAATTTTGAAATTTTCCAATGAGACAATAGATAATTGAATTATTTCCCTCTGTATCTAAGTCTCTCTCTCTCTTTGTATATGGGTATTTTCTCTTTTAAAATTAAAGAAACTTTTAAATTTTTTTGCAGTGCTTGGAAATGTACCCAAGATCTTACTCATGCTAGGTAAGTGCTATATCACTGAACTACAACCTCAGCCCTCAAGATTGATGATAAATTTTGGACATAGAAATGTTTCTGTTATTCAGTCCCTAGTGGCTTTCTTTGCAGTCTAACCCAATGGTCTGAGGCAAGTTTGTATAGAATATTCATCTGCCTCCAGATTACTCACAGTTCATGGTCAGTAAACAATATTATACACTCTATCTTCCAGAAAAACTCACCCTGGCAAGACCATTCAAATTGTGCTCCGAAGAACCATAAAGTCACAAGGATGAGACAGTAAGTGGAAAACAAGGGATTACATGAACAAGCAGGGCTGAGATAGCTGATCTGGTGGTAAAATTAATGCAGTTTAGAATTCCTATGAAAGCAAACCTCCAGGCATGTTTGTAAGGAGTTCTTAGATCAGGTTGGCTGATAACCCTAAACGTGGGAAGTGTCATTCCGTAGGCTTCCATCCTAGACTGAATATAAATGAGGAAGGGATCTGGGCAGCATCATTCATCCCTATTTAATTCCTGACAGATGCAAAGTGAAAGTTGCCTCGTGCACCTGTCTCCATGGGTTCCCCACCATCATGGCCTGAACCCTAAATCGATGAGCCAAAATAAAATCTTCTCATTTTCAGTTGCTTTTGTCAGGAGTTTTGTCATAACAAGATAAGTAACAAATACAGGTATGTTGTCCCTACCTCTTCTTTTGAGATTATCAATGTATTTGCAAAACAAAAGATCCATGGAGACTTGCTAGTCCTAGTTTAAAAACACATTGCATCATAGAAGTCCTCTTAACAGTCACTAACTAACATCTTGCAGAATACTAGCTCCCATTTAAACTGGTGATTCTTTGTTTGGGGTTTGATTGCAGCCCATTGGCCATTGATCTGAATCTGGAAATAGGCTAAATTTATCGAGGTTTGATGGTAGGACATAGTTATCTGGACAACGGTTAAGAAACTACCATCATGGCTCATATCTAGGTCACCTCATGTCATCATAAAGTTTTACTGAAACATAGCTATGCCCAACTCTTGTGTGTTAACTCTGTTTTGGCACTTTACTGGTAGAATTTGTTAGCTGTGACAGGCTTGAAACATTATACTTACTAAATTAATGTGCATTTTTATAAAAATTAAGTTTTTCTATCACTGGTTTAGGATATTTCTTCATGCTTAAATGATGTGCACAACAGTTACAATTTTAAAAGCTACTCTAGTTCCTGGAGAGAAGACTAAGGGGCTAAAATCTTTGCTTGGCAAGCAAAAGAACCTGAGTTCAATTCCCAGACACCATGTAAAAGCACCCTGTAGGAATGGCAGCAGCCTGCAATTCTGGCTGTGGGAGGCAGAGCCTGGAAAACCCCAGAGTAAAGCAAGAATAAGGAGGTAGAGAAATTCAGGATGATTCCCAAAGTAATCCTAGGGTCTCTATAGGCACATAAACTCAAGTGTCCTTTTCTACCACACACACACACACACACAGACATTCCAAAAGAAACAGTCTATCAAGTTGTTTATCCTTCTCTCTATTTACTTATTTTCCTACATTGTTTGAGATTGAACCCAGGATTTCTTGCATACTAAACAATTGCTCTAATACTGAACTATATTCCCAACTTTCTCTCTTATTCAAAGTATTCACACATATTTATGTATTTTTTTTCATGTTTCCAACATGAAAATCAGTGCCTGAGAATTTTGAAACCAAGGCAGGCTGCTCCATTCTATAAATCCAGCTTGCATGAATAAACCAATTTTTGTTATCTTCTTCTCTTTCCTTGTCTTACTAATTTTTAAAAATCTTATGTGTGTTCATGTGTGTATGTAGTATGTCCAGGTACTCATGCCTGTGTACACATGTGTGCAGCCCAGAGGTCAGTATTAGTTGTCTTCCTCTTTGCTCTCCACTATACTCTTTGAGTCAGGGTCTTTTACTGCCTGAAGCACTTACCCATTAGCTAGACTGCCCAATGAGTCCCAGGGATCCACCCCATCTCAATTTCCCCATCCTAGGGTTACAAGTACACACTGCCAAGCTTACCTTTTAAACATGTCTTCTAGGGATCCGACCCTGGCCTTCAGGCTTGTGCAGCAAGAGCTTTATTATGGAGTCGTCTCCTAACCCTTACCTTAGTGCTTTTGTTGAGATCTTGCTTTCCTTCAGTTCTGACTCTTCCATCTAAGGTTTTTCAGGTCAAAAGAATTTTCTGACTCTTCCATCTAAGGTTTTTCAAATCAAAAAAATATGCCAAAGAAAACCAGCCAATCCCACTAGCCTTGACACAAATTGTACACTTCACTGTGAAGGTACAACCATGGAATTCACAGTGCAGTCTCTGCTCTCTAGAATGGTTTGCTGTATCAATGTCAGCACAATGCTACCAATCCTTGCTGAACCTCTATTTTAATGTGGTCAGTATAGAGAGACTTCAGCACAATATAGGTAAGTCAAATACTAATGATGCTTTCTCTGTGAAATTCTACAGAGATGCCTTCCTATAAAAAGACAAGACAAGAAGAGATAGGGAAAGAGGAAAAAAGAACTCCTAGGCTGAGTCTATTCCTTTAAGGAAGTCTATGCATTGTACCCCTCCATTTTTCCAATATTCAAAATTAAGCTCCATCCAAATAGCTCACACACCGAAGTTTATAACCTCAGCCTTACAAGTCCAGGGCAAAAAGATCTACAGCCCGCAGGCAGAGCGAGGGAGCTCTTTAAAGATGAATCATTTTCATAAATGAGTGCAGAGGGAGGTCAGGCCAGGGGACAGGGAAGGTTACGTGTGTGCCTGAGATAAGCCCTCATCCATCCTACTCTGACTGTCAGGTCTTGATGGGTGAACATTGCCTTGAGCTCCCATAAAACATCTTGTTTGCAGAAAACTTGCAGGTGGTTCATAAAAAAGTCCAAACTGTTGCCACGAAATTTATCTCCCACTGCGGAATCTGTTTATAATAGAAGCGAAGGATCTCAAAGAGAAATTAAGTATCTCCCACTGACTTATATTGGCTGGCCAGTGGGAGGAAGGAGGGCGGCAGGGGAGGGGGGCAGGAATTGAAAAATTCAACCTGCTTCCCAATTGTGGTACTAAAAACGTCAACGTGTTTGTATTGATGACATCTTGACAAGATACGAGTAAGTTCAAAGGAAAAATAACCTCCATTGTGCATTTGCTCTTCATCCTTGGGGTAAGACCAGGCTGGGTGAGATTTTATTGGGAGAATGTAATCAGACGACTGGACTCTTCATCACATTTTATTTCTAAGGACTGTCAAAGATGGGTTATTTATAATTTCTCCATCTGTATGGTCAAAGTGAAAAGGGCATCTCAGTTTTTTGTTTAAGTTGTTAAGGGATATTTATTATCTTGAAGCCAAAAAGAGATTGGGGGCAATGGTAATATTGGCCATAATTTGACTTATCTCTATGCAGAAATTGAAGAAAAATACCGAGACAATTCACTCAGATAATTCAGACCCTAATGCCACTGGCACTTGAAAGAAAGAGATAAGCAAGGAGGAAGGGCTCAGTTCTGTTTGTTTCTGCTCCTCCAGGGTTATGTTTATAATTGACTCAATTTATCACCTCCTAGGTGCCTATACCTGTACTGTGGTCTTAAGTTGCTGAAAAGAGTCAAGGTCATAAATCTCGGGTTGATGATGAACTTAGCGCATCTCCCTGGAAGAGTATCATGTGGAGGATAATTTATTGCATCCAAACAGACTGTAGCTAGTGGTGACCTTGAAGACAAAGAAGCTGAGAATTCTTAGCTCCAGCTATAGCAAAGGCAGTCAAAAGTCTGCAGTCTTGAGAACACATGGTCTGTAGTCTCTCTACATGGTACAGATCTCTGTGGTCTGAATGTGACATGTCCCCCAGAGGTTCGTGTGCTTGAACCTTGGTTTCCATTGGGCAGTGATGCTTCAGAAGTTTATAGAGCCTTTAGGAGATGGAACATCACTGGAAGATGTGAGTTACAGTGGGCAGACACTGAGGTTTTATTAGCCAGCCTGACTTCTTGCTTACTGTAAGGTCACCAGCAACATCTATTCCTGCTATCCTGGCTTCCCCACCGTGATGGATTGTGTGCCTTCCACTGTGAGCCAAAATAAATCCTTCCCCCTAAGTTCCTTTTGTCAGGTATTATGTCACTAATGAGAAAAGTCCCTAATACAGTCTCCATCTTACTCAATTAAAAAAAAAATTCCATATTCCTTTTGTTTCTTGTTCACTCCAACTCACCAGGGTGGAAATGTAAGGTCAGAATGTGGAGTGATCCCAGAAGCACTGTGTCTAACTTAGTGCCTTCCCTTGCACATAATTGCTGTGGTTTCCTAAAAGAGAGAGTTCTCCTATCTTCTCCTGTCTCCACCTTTCCTACCTCTGACTTCTCATCTGGTCACTGAGCTCCTCTGATGAAAATCCCTGAGCCCTTTCCCCATAGGAGGTACAAGGTTCTCCACCCAAATGGCCTCCATATCCTCATTTAGTGGAAAGGCTATGTGCTCTTCAAGCACACCTCTAAGGTTGAAAGAGTTCTGGGCCTTACTGTTGCCTAGAGTCAAAGGTGGAACAATGATTTTCCAAAAGAAGGATATTTGAAAATGAAGTGGACTAAAGTTTTGTTCTCTCTCTCTCTCTCTTTCTCTGGATCTGGGTAAGAGTAGCAAGCATAGTCTCATTGTGGGACCACAGGTATTTGCAATATTATAATGAAATGGAAATGGACCGTGTCTGCCCTCTAGTTTTCTCAAATCCTTCTAAACATGACTCCATTTATGATGACTCAGACTGTTTTAATCCCAGAGAATTACTACCCGAATCCCAAAACCCTCCCTGAAGGGATTCCTCGTAACTTACTTTCTCATTTGGCATACTATACCACCTCTTTCAGCCTAAGCCTCCCCCGTGACAAGTTGTTCAAAGTTGCTCAGCAGTACAGAATGCCTCAACTCTAACATTTAATAAATAATTATAGCACTTGCATCATGCAAAAAAACAGTATAGTAAGCAGGAGATATATATTTCGTATGTACCACAATCAAGCCAGGAAAAAAATACAAGTGTAATTATTTTCGTTTTAGTGCACAGTGGCAATGAAGACTGATATAGCACTTACTGAAATAATGAAAAATCCAATGCTAAGAATTTTGCTCAAAATAATTCATTCCTACAACATTAGAGTTCCATTGCTCCCATTTTACAGATGAAAAAGTGGAGGTTTTGGTTAAGTTTCTGATTCAAGATTGGATAACTAGAAATGCAGCAGAACTGGGAGTTCACTTACTAAGTGAAATGTGAAAGCTTGTTAAGTGTTTTCTGTATCTCTCACTTTTATAGCTTCCAAGCACCCAGTAACAACCTTCAGTTAAATATACATTACAATATACCAAGCCACTGTCTCCATTTGTTATCAAGACATTACTTAAATGTCCGGAATGGTGGGTCTCAAAAGATCCAGTTACAGGAACTCCAGATTGGACTAGAATGCACCACTATACCAAGCTCCCTATTATTGTCCCAGTTGTGACTTGAATTGCTGATACATTAATCTTCAGCATCTGGATTTAATCAGTTAGTTGAATACTTATCTACTATGCACAAAGTTCTAGGTTCCATCCCCACCATAGCATGAAACTGTAAATGATGGAGTGTTTCTAAAACCTCAGGAGGTGAAAACAGAGGGGCATTCAAAGATGAAGAGTAAAATTCTATCATGATAAAAAGAGATGGGGAAAGAGAGGAAAGGGAAAATAGAGAAAGGAGGAGAGATGAAAGAAAAGGCAGAGGGAACGATAGACAGATACATAAATAAAAACGATAGACACATACATAAATAAAATACTACATAGTAAAAGTGGAAGGAATCATGAGAAAATAAATTCTTCAATTTGGGCTTTATAGTAAAGAAGTTTTGTGACTAAAGCCTTGAAGGATATAAAATAATAAACATTGCATCAGTTGAGCAAAGCAAAGAGAATGTTTGATGTACAAAGAGAACCAAAAGCTGGTTTGTTTTGTTGTTGTTGTGGCTTTGCATACGTGTGTGTGTGTGTGTGTGTGTATGTGTGTGTGTGTGTGTGTGTGTGTGTGTGTGTGTGTGTGTACAAGAGGGTACTTAAATGTGTGTGTGTCTGTGGAGGACTGAAGGTAACATCAGAAGTCATCCTGGATGGATACTGCTTTGCCCTGGAGTTTCCCAAGCTCCTCCCTCCAGGGCTAGAATTGCAGACCATCACCATAACCTGCCTGGTGTTCAGTGGGGGATATGGGGATCCTTTGTCTCATGAGGCAAAGACTTTAATCCCTGAGTCACCTCCACAGCCCAGAAGACTGTTTTATTCAACAAAAATAGTACCTGCCATACACACTCTTATGACCATCATGCAAATATTTCAATTTTATTTGTTTAGAAGAAAGAATTCATTGATGATTTTGAACACAAAGAAGGAAAGCATTATAGATTGGTTTAGTAGGATCAGTCCATTCCAAGCCAGCTGTTGCACCCTCTAGGACAAATATTAAAATATTAAATATACATTTGATGACCATAGGGTGTGTACCAGGAAGGGTGGAGATGGTTGGAAAGAGAAATTATCAGGATGGTTCAAGCCACGTTTTATTAGAGTTTCAACTAGGAAGTTAGAACCCAACATGAAGGTGGAAAAGAGGAGAATAAGTTTATAGAGATGCAATTGACATAATTTGACATGTGACACCAAAAGATAAGAAGAAATAGTAAAGAATCAAATGGAGGGGCTGGAGAGGTGGCTCAGGGGTTAAGCCTCTGCCTTGCAGGCAGAAGGTCCTGAGTTCGGATCCCAGATCCCATGTATGAGACGCCGGGCGGAAGCGGGAGCGGCCTGCATTTCTGGTCCTGGTAGGGCGGAGCCTGTGAATCCCGGGGCAGAGTAAACAAGGAGGTGGAGGCGTCCATGGTGGTTCCCGAATTCGTCCGTGGTTCTACACACCTACACATACACACATGCGCACACACATACATGCACAATTGAATAAATAATAAATAATAAAAAATTTAAAAAAAAAGAATCAAATGGAGAAGATTAAATGGGTAATATTATCCTCTCATATACATATATTGCATGGATGATTTCTAAGTGCACGGAGAGTGTCACTCTATGAGTACTTTTCTGAATCATTGAGATCACAATTTACATAAATACTTTCATGAAGCATGTTAGGTATCACAAAACACAATAGAGATAAATATGGCAGTGGTTAGTTACCAGTAACATTTGCAGATCAGTAACAGAATTTGACCCAAACAAAGCTACTTACTTGGGGAATGAAGTTGAGGAAAGCCTTGAAGTCTAGCAGTTTATTCTTCAGAAGAATTACTTTGCTTCAGTAATTCACCATCATTTTCAGAAGGAAAGAAAAATCAAAACTAGGTTTGAAAGATTAAGAAATTATAAGAATACTGAAAAATTACTCTTATATCTAGAGTTATAATCATAGAGTATAAGAAAAATGTAGAAATATAATCTTCAATAAGGATAATCCATCCAAGATGGAACAAGGGCTACTGGATTTCTCTTCCATCAATAGTGAGAACAAAAAGAAATGAGCAATACAGATGAAATCATTGACTGTATGTTACTATTTTTATCAGACAATAAAAGGTATTGGTCCTTGAAGGAGGAAAAGCAGGAAAGTTGAACTTTGCAAAAATCCCTTTGTGGGAATCTTGGGATGAGTGAAAAGAAGATAGCAAGAAGGCTACCAAGACATCTCTTCTTACTTTTAGACTGTGGACACAATATGACCTAACAGCTGCCTCGTGTTCCTGCCTCCTTGTCTTCCCTGCCATGATGGACTGTACCCTCAAGCTGTGAGCCAAAAGAAACTCTTCTAAGTCTACTTTCTCAGGTTTCATTTTTCTATGACAACTAAGAAATGACTAATGAGCATAGCCTACTTCAAATATAAAGACACACAAAAATAAAAGGTAACCAACTGAAGAAAGATAACTCATACACTACTCAAGAGAAAAGTGCAATGGCTATATTAAAATTGGTGTAGATTTCAGAGAGAAAAGCAACTTCCAAGGGTAAAGAAAATTTTATAGAGATAAAAGAACTGGTTCATAAAAATTATGCATGGGAAAACAGAGTTGCAAATGCATCAAACAGAATCTGAAAAAATTGCAGAAAAGTTGCCCAATCCATAACCACAAATTCTTGATGCTCATCAGCAAAGCTACACTGAAGTCTTCTAAATACAAGACATTGTACAGTATGATGAGCTGTTAGAGTTTTCAGATGTACAACATCAGGTGTATATAAACAACATTCTAGCTTTAGCTTTTATGGTTCTAGGTTTTACTGGTTCACAAACTCTTATTAAAATAATAGGAACGAGTAGGTGTGGACTTTGTGAGTCTGAGGCAGAAGCATAGAGTCTCAGCTACATTGTAAAACCCTCTCTCAATAACGACTGCTAATAAAGATAGCCTCTATTATTTGGTACCATGTAGGTGCTCCAGTGTGATGGTTAATTTTATATCAGCTACGTTGAATTAAGTATGACCACAAAACCAATTAGACATATTTCTAGGAATGCCTATTTCCAAAAGTGGTTAACATTTGATGCCAACATATAGCCCCTTGATAGAGTGCCTACCTAACACAAATGCACATAGCCCTGATTTTCACTGCATAAACTGGACACGGTGGTACACATCTGTAATGCCAACACTCAAAAGGTGGAAGTAAGAGAACAAAGGTTACAGGTCATCCTTAGCTCATAACAAGCTTTGGTTAGCTTGAGAACATGAAACCCAAACACACATACAGAAAGAGAGAGACAGAGACTTACAGAATCAGTAGAACACTTCATAAAGCAAACCACTCTCTCATGCGTGTGGGTAAGTGCAATTCAATCACTAAGGAACAGAAGAGAAGGAAAACCAAAAACGTAGAAAGGAGAGCGACTCCCCATCCATTGCCTGATTTTTTGAGCCAGGGTGTTGCTACTCTCTTTTGCTCACCTTCTCAAACTCCGTAACTCAGGAAGCTGACATCTCATAATCAATATGAACCTCTCCAATCAGCTCTGTTTCTCTACAAAACACTGATTTATACCCCAGGACAGAAACTTTAAGGGAAGGACTGATGAGAAGGTACCTGCTGACAAACCAGTATACTCATGGTGAAGGACAGAAGTGACTTCCAGAAGTTGTTCTCTCTCATATTCTCTCTTTCTCTCTCTCTCAAAAATGAGTAACATTTTTTTTTAAAAAATGAATGTCTTGGGACATTCTAGAATATTTTAGGAATGTCTAAAAATTCTATAGCTGTAAGTGGATATAATAAGCAATATAAAGCTGTGCTCTGAAATTATACAAAAGTTATGTATGTTATAAATCTCTAGTTTGCCTGGGGACATGAGGTGAACTTCTCAGAAGAAGTGTCATGCGCTAAGGGTTTAGGCTAAGTAGAGTCTGTCCACCCTAGCTTGATCTTGGCAAAGACACAGAATGTCAACGAGCCTTCACATCACTAAACAGAGGTACAAATGTCCACAGTCTAAGTATATCTTGGGGGGATAGCATGTAAAAACAGGACCACCTATTCAATCACATGGTAATTTTCTTGTACTGTTGGGAGAATAGTTTCCAATCTATAAGTAACGAGAACCAAGGGAACAGCTTGCTTTTATGATGAAAAGAAATTTGTTTTCAAAAGTTAAGTAGGATCAAGGAGATGGCTCAGTGAATAAAAGTGCTTGCATACAGCCCAGCACCCTGAGTTCAAGCCCCAAAGAATCAAGTGGAAGATGAGGAAGGACTCCCAAAAGTTGTCTTTCTGATCTTCGCTCATGTGTCATGGCATGTGAATACCCACATCACAGAAACCCCCAAAATAAGGGAGTATTTTTAAATTTTTTTAATTACAAAGAAATTAAGTATAAAGAGCCTTACCTATTAACCACAAGTTCCTCCTTTTATGACAAGATTTTAAGTAGAGCAGCTTTGAGTGATGGTGCTAACACTGTCTCATCTGCATATCGTTGGTGCAGCTGCATTTGTGGATGACTGAAGGACAAGCTAAAAAGAAGGCTATGCTACAGGAAATACATAATGCCCTTGACAAAGAAATGACAGTAGCCTGAGAGGAAGACTTTGATTTGAGAGGAAGTTTTGAAGTTTTGTAACATTGAGAGAGTCCCTGATTACAGCAGGATCATAATCCTTCAGGAGAGGAGGGGGTTAAGACCAGTTGGAAGGAACTTCTCTTAAGGGAAAAAAAAAAAAAACACAGAAGAGTTTTTCATAGAAGAAAGGACATCCATGACATGTCCAGCGTCTGAGTCAGGAGGACTAGCCAAAGAAAAATAAGAGACTTGAATAGAGGTCCTTTCCAGTGGTAATGGAAAGCAAGACAAGAGGAAGAAATAGAAAGTGTTCTTTGAAGAACATGGGATAGCAAGCTATGTTACAGAAAACCATTGGAAGCATTTGACTAGGAGATGGAATGTGTAGCTTAGAGCGCGTTGGAAACCAGGATCGAGTCTAGCTATGTAGGAGTTCTGAGGTCTAGTCTAGTTGTTAATTAACAAGGAACTCAGCTCACATGGTAGCCAGAGCAGCTGTGGGCTATGAGAGGCGTCCCCGTAGCTACATGTTAGTGGAAGAAATGGCAAGATTTCTGGAAAGCTGGAAAGCCTCAGGCCCGGAACTCTTTAGGCCCTTTTCGAGTTTCCTCTTGTTATCCATGAACTCCACACTGGAGTTAGCAATCTAGGCTGATCCTGCCAGCATGTCCCATAAAGATAGAAGAGGAGATACCGAAATTCATAAATAGGCACCTACACAGATATGAAGATCCACTGATACCCGGGTGCATCGACTCATAGATCAAGGTACAATGTCTAATTGGAAGCATTCCTGCTTGTTATTCCAGTATTCAGATGTGTTTGACAAGGAGGCAGAAAACCTTCCAAACTCCAGTTCCAGATGTTTCTCAGAACTGGGCGACAGGTCAGGGAGGGAGTGGGAAGAACAGGAGTTCTCCCTTTTCCCAAACCAGTTCTGTTTCCTCATAGCTTCAGCCTTACCAGTATGACTGGCTCACCTGCTGGATTGAACATCAACACACTCCCACTCGTCACCCCAAGTGCCCCAAACCCATTTTGGTGAACCCAGAAATCCAGTTTTTTTGCTCTCCTCCTAAATGCACACAAACAACACATTCCATGTGTTAAGTCAATCATGCAAAGGCTGTGCGCCTACATCAAGCTCCGGTGTTTCCAAACATCACACTGTAGCCACTAAAGCAATCCTCGGGTTTTTATGAGAGCTGTAATCCCTGGCTGAACACAAGCAACAACATTTCCATGGGTTATGATCAGGGGGATGGCAGAGAGCACATCGCAAGAGTGCTTATGGCGATTCATCGCACACCAGCCCCACGTTACGCAAGCGCACTTGAATTACTAGGTAGCTGAGTTGTGTTGTTCTGTTCGTTAATGCTCTGTGATAACACAGCAATAACAATTAACTCTATCACACTCAAAAGGAAGTAGTATAGTATACTACCCCATGGTTTAGAAAGCAGACATAATTGCAGCTCTCACCTGTAATTTTATGGTTTATCTATCTCTGTAAGCAGGCCTCTGATGGTAGGGAGATGCTATGTGACTTTCATTGAGAAACCAGGGGGATGTCAGAAACAATGGAAGGACTCAACCATTAAAAAAAAAAATAAACCTGCATTTGGCAGACTGCTATGATGACTCAGTAGGTCAAGTATTTCCTATATAAGCGTGAGGACCTGAATTTGAATCCCAACACCCATGTAAAAACTGGGTGGAATTATGCCTCCCTGTAAGCCCAACACAGGCAAAGGGAGAAACAGGGAGAGGGGATAAGCTGCTATACAGTCTACTCTGGCAATGAGTCCCACCAAAAGACTGTGGTGGGAAACAATAGAAGAGGGTACAGGAATCAGCTCTGGGCTCGACCTACTGGCACGCCAGTGAGCATACTCACACACACATGAACACATGCACATACACACACTTAATCATACACACATTCATCATACACACACATATACGCATACACATACATTCATCACACATACACATACACACACTCATCATATACACACACTTATACACATACACTCATCATACACACACACATACACGTACACACATACATGAACATATTTGAATTTTTACTGAAAACATAAAAGGTAAGATCTTGTCTGTCCCTGTTTCAGTTAGAGAATTCAAGGGATTTAAAACACAACAAAACAAAACAAAAAACAAGACCATCATAGAAGACAACTAGACTTTCATCCATGATTAAAATCTCTTTGTTCTCTTATTTGATGGAGAATTGAGGGCTGGTGAGGCAGCTGAGCAGGTAAAAGTGCTTGCTGTCATGTTTGACAACCTGAATTTGATCCCCAGAACCTATGTTAAGAGAGCAGAAAAGAATGACTCCCACATTTTGCCCTTTGACCTACATGTGTGTGCCATGGCATTACATGTGCATTACCACACACACACACACACACACACACACACACACACACACACTTAGAATAAGCAAAAACAATGTAAAATTGAGCGTGCAGTATCCTATGGTTGATGCCTCTAAAGGAAAGCAGAGCAATGTCCTGCATACTTGGAGCCTCTGGTCCAGGAGACCTGACTTGCTCCACTCTGTGGTCCTGCTACAACAGTGAAAGAATTTCTTCCTCATTTGCTGCCTTCAGTAGAATCCTGCCTACTGGCTAACTATATAATTTTAAATCAGTTGCTGGTCCCATCAGGTTTAGGTTTCTCATCTGTAAACTGAGATTAAAACTTCATCTCTATAATCACTGAGTCAGCATGAAAACATGCCTTGCAAAATCTAAATACAAAAGGGAAAATCATTAGCATTCTACCCTGCCTTTGTGATCTGATATGCTGCGGCAACCTGAGGGAAAACAACTTGTATTTCAAACACGCTGAGATGTTTGCTGTTAGGATTTTGTGAAATGAATGCCAGCCTGTGCACTTTCTAAACCGTGGTGTATTTAAAATAGGTAGCAGCAACTTCAGCCGTAGAGCAGGGCTGATCCCATGAGGCAAGGCCACATGAAGAAATAGCTTCTTCGCAGAGGACAAAAGTATTATGTAGTCAGCCATGGTTACTGCTGAGGTGATGAAACAAAAATGTGGCTGAACTGAGATCAAAACATCTCCAGCATCATGTTCTAGAATAGCCTCTCACAATCTAGCACAGGAGGGCAAGTAGTATTTTCTCACTGGTCTTAAAACATGTGATTATCAAATTGGAAAATGAACAATACTGTATGGAATGCATTGTGAAGAATATTTCCAATTATAGAGGACAAAACTACATAATTCTTCAGGTCTGTTTCCTCCAAACAGACATCCCAAAAAAAAAGTGGATTGAATGTATTAATGGTGGCATGAAGTGAAAACTCTGTAAAGAAATTATCAGAGCTATTTGGGGTTAGGACCTGAGAACTTCTCTTAGGGTTTGGGAAATAGTCTTGAGTCTTATGGTATCGTTTCCAGCCATGTTTGGGTCTTTCTAGCAGGTCTAGTCAGAATGGTATCCTCCTCAGTCTTCAGTGCTGTGATTCCACAAACAATGGCTTCAATAGCATTGAATCTGAACATTTTTTCCCCTGTTCTAAGGGATCATTACTCTACAAAGGTCCGAAGTCCTCCAGTCTGCCTGTTTTACAATTCTAAGTGCTCAAGTGCAATAAAAGCCCACTATGGTAGCTAATTTGCCAAGATAGATTTAAAAGTGATGAGATAGTTTATGGTAGTGATCTCTCTGGCTTTTCCTACATAAAACAGCCTGAAGTCCATGAGGAATTTCCTTTACTGATGGTAGACTATGGCTTCAACACATAATATCTCTTCTTTCAAAATGTCATTTACTTTTACTCTTGATCCAGACTGTACCACCATGAATCACAGATTTCATTCATAGCCCACTGGGGGAAAGTTGCTTACTTAAGAAGCTAGAAAATGAACATTTCATAGGTCAGAAGTAGAGAAGGAAAATAAAAAATATTAGGTATGAAATGAATCTTGAGTGAAATTTTCTTCTCTAGCCAAAGACTTAGCATAATTTTTATGCCAATGAACTCTAACATCTACAACAGAAAATAAGAAAATTTACGTCAATGTAATTTTAGAATGCAAGAAAGGATTGAACAAATGCAAAAGGATTGAGAAATACATGGTATAACTCAAATATCTGAAATTAGTCTAAAGAGACCCTAGGAGTTTTTATTACCTACCTCACAAAAACAAGCGTGAGGTGATTGTAATCTGGTCTAGGGTGTACAGATTTTAGAATCATATCTATAGATGAATTATGACTTCATTTCTCATAAATATTCATGAACAACTACATAATTGCATATGGACAATTGCGTTTTTTCTGGGTCTCACTTCTTTGCTTATGAAGTGGTATGAAGTTGTACCTTACAATATTGTCTGGACTAATTAATAAATTGAATTTTCATAAAGTATTCAGCAAAATTCTTATATATAGTAAGCTAGAAATAAATAGTAAATATTGCTGTTAATGTTAGACATTTCTCTTTTTAATTGAGAGAGAGAGAAAGAACAGGCACATCTATATCATGGCACACGTGTGGAGATCAGTGGCCAACCTCTAGAAGTCAGGTTTCTCCCTCACCGTGTGAGTTCGAGGTTCAAACTCAGCTGTGGATCAGTAACTTTGTCCACTGAGACATCTCACTGGCTCAGTATTAGATTTTTTTTCTGGTCTGTGGAGATCAAAAGCAGAGGCTTTCTTCTCATAAACAAATGGAGTAGTGGTATTAAATGCACATGTAATATTAGCTATGTCATCCATGCATGATTCCATAAAGAAATGAAAGTGTAGAGAAGTGAAGCTCTTTACTCAGTGCTGCTCAGAATTTGCCTCTTGCATCCACCATTATAATGGAGTCTCCAGCTCGCTTCCCCAAATCTTCCAAATCCTGTCCCACAATCAAATCACCTATAACCCAGCCCATAAGGGTAAGGTCCAGCCCCAAACACAACAAATCTGAAGAGGTAGAGTTCTGACCCCCCATGTGACTGTTTCTATCCAACCGCTGGAGGAACTTTCAAGAAAAAACTCTCCACATCCATTCTGGATACTTCCCTTCCTTCCCTTCCTGTTTGCTCTTTGTTCCCTTTACAGGAGGATGAGGAGCACAAAGGCTGAACATGAATTTTGTAATCACTAATTGTAAACTATAACCCTCTCTCAAAGTCTGAGATTAAACATTGGCAGATCTCTCTAGTGAGTGTGTGTGTGTGTGTGTGTGTGTGTGTGTGTGTGTGTGTGTGTGTGTTATGGATAATAATGACTGAGCCATAGGCAACTCCTTTTCATGCTAATGTGAACAGACACCTGACAGAAACAACTGGTGGGAAGGAAAACTTCGTGTTGCTTCAAAGTTTCTAAGGGCTCAGTCCATGATGGTAGGGACAGCCTGGTGGAGCAAGGAGGTAACATGTGGCACCCAGGAAGCAGAGAAAAAGAAATGGATGTGGCCACTCTACTAGTTTTGCCTCCCTCCTGCCTTGCATTCTATCTGACCACTGGGCCATGGTGCCATCTGAATCAAGAACAAGTCTTCCCCTCCCTCAATTAATCATCTTTGGAAATGTCCTCACAGGCACACTTAGGTGTGCCTGTCTGTCTCTGGCTCACCACACTTAACTGTTCAGCTACAGTTGGTCTATTCAACTCTGAATCAAACTTCAGAAGTGCTTTGAACTTGTAGGGTTTTATGCTTTTTAAAATTAACATCAGCATCCTTACCTTAGAGAGGCAATCTGAGAATCACTGAGGACATTGCCAGCAATAGTTCACTAACATCCTTGCATTTCATGTGCCCCTTGTCAACAAATTCTTTCTAACCATTCTTACCACCTCTAGGATATTGAACCTGAAGTCAAATGTGAAAAATCATTCACTGACATGAATCTCCCAGATAAACAAAGATAGCCTGAGGTTTTTCCATTGCTTCCAAGAACAGACTAGCCATGTCTTGTGACCTATGCTAAGTTGACAAACAATAGACAGTAATTATGAAATCAAATCCAGAATTAGCCCTTCATCCTCTGTTTTCTCATTGGAATCTTCCTTTATTTGTCCTTAAGTAGAATTAATAAGGCAACAATTAATCATTTATTAGATCCTACTATAAACTATTTACTAGTCGAAGTATTTGAGACACAGAAGTTAAGAAAGCATAATTGTCTCCCTTGTGAAAATTACATTCCATGAAGAGACAAAAAAGACTGTGAATAACTTAATGAGGTTTAGTCTCTTTATTTCCCAAAGAAAATCACTTTGGTATAGTAAAGTTGGAGTACATCTGCTACCATGCCTGTCCTGCCACCAATTGTTAGATTTTACCAATGGAAGGTTTGGGAGGGAGACATCAAGACCAGGAGACTAAGGAGACTCCTCTGCCCCAATTTTGCCAAACCAGACATATTTCAACCCTTTCCAGCCTTCATTTTACCAAATCCTAATATGTTCCTCTTGTTTTCTCCAAGGCTGTGAGCATTTGCACTGTCTATCATAACTGGATGTATTAGTTATGTTTCTTGAGGCTGTGAGAAAATACCTAATAAAAGCGACTTAAAGCAGGACCAGTTTTGCTTTGGCTCTTGATTTGTGTGAATGCAATGATCATGATGGGGAAGTCACAGCAACAGGTATATGAGTTGGCTGGTCATGTCCCATTTACAGTTAAAAAACAGAAAGAAATGAATAATAGAAATAAATAAAGAGAATGCTCTGCTCCCCTTCTCTTTTCCCTTTTTATTCAGTGTGGGACCCAGCCTATGTGATGATATAATCCACATTAAGGAGTGGTCTTCCTACATTAAACCTTTCTGGAAATGCCTTCACAAGCACATCCAGAGACATGTCTCTGAGGTGATTCTAATTTCAGCCAATTCAGCCCAGTTGACTATAATAGCTAACTCACACTGAGCAACTGAAACACAGGGATGTTTCCTCTTACAGATATGGAAGTCTATCCTCAAGGTCTTATCAAGGTCAATTTCCTGGGAAGCCTTTCTCTTTGACTGTAGTTGGCCACTTTCTTAATGTATGGTCACAAACTCATTCCTCTGAGTGTTATAGCTTTAATATGGAATGCTTTCAAGAGGCTCATGTGCCCAATACTAAGTTCCCAGCTGGTCATACTATTTCAGAAGGTTCTGGAAACTTCACAGGGCATAGCAAAGTGGGAAAGTTCTTAGGCCTACCTTATTCCTGGCTTTTTCTCATTTTCTCTGTCAGTCATTGCATAAGTTGATCTGCCAGACTTCATCCTCATGATAAGCTAAACCTTCTGACACTGTGAGTCAAAATAAATCTTTCCTCCCTTAAGTTGTTAATGTTAAGTATTCTGGTCACAGTGATGAAAAACTAATTGATATTGTAGGTCTATGTCCCAATGTTGCCTTCTATCCCTCCTCCTCCTTCTCCTTCCCCTGTTCTTTCTCTGTAGTTTTCACACGATTTTTTGAGACAGTATGCCACACTATAACTCAGGCTCACCTGGACCTCTCTATGTACCCCAGGCCAGCAGAGATCTTCCTCCTCAGCCTCCTCAAGTCTGGGATTAGAAGCAGCAATCACTGTGCCCAGCCAAGTTTTCTTATAAGAATCTCAAATAGATTAGATTAGGACCCACCCATCTTATCTCATTTGAACTCAATCATCTCTTTAAAAAAATAAATATCCAGATACAATGACATTCAGAAGTAACCAAGGTGAAAACTTCAACACGTGAATTTGATGGGATACAACATGGCTTGTAGCACTAGTAGCTCTAGCTGTTCCCTAGAATTTCCACCTAGTAAGACAAAATTCTTGCTTTTCTTTTTTCTGTCCCTCTTTCACTCTTCTTCAGATCCACCCCTTCCTTCCTTCCTTCGTCCCTTCCTTCCTTCCTTCCTTCCTTCCTTCCTTCCTTCCTTCCTTCCTTCCTTCCTTCCTTCCTCCTTTCTTTCACTTTGGTTTATGTCTTTATGGTAGCTTTTTATATAGTCCTGGTTGGCCTCAATATTGTCTATAGTGGAGGATGACCTTGAACTCCAGAGCTTCCAAATCCACTTACAAAGGTAGGATTGCAGGTGTTCCTTGCTTTCTCTCCCACTAAACTCTCTCAGTAAGAGTAATTGTGTGGTTGAATCTCATGTGTGGACCTGCCTGATAACAGTGTTTCTGAACCAGAGAAAGGGGACAGCAGGTGATAAGGGGATGGTTGTTTCTCCTAGAATGGTTAGAAAGACTCCATTGAAGAAACACTGGAGGAAAAAGTGTGGAGGGAGTGAAGGAGCCAGTCCTTGCTTTCTTGAGGCCAAAGCATCTTCTGGCAGAAAATGTGGCATGGTAATAAGGCACTAAACTTCTCAGAGAACATTGTGCAATGCTTATTGCGACAAGCCACTGCAGAGCAAGGAGTTATTCAATAATCCTTGCTCTAATGGTCTGTCTCTCTGTGCATGCATATCAGGAATTGCCAGCGGGTGAGTTGGGAAGAACTGAGCCACATTCGCCTTAAAATAATAATCACCAAGAAAATGTACAAGGCTGAGCAGGATCTCACAGGTTGGTTCTCCAGTTTGCTTCTGCATTTAATAGCACTAGACCCACAGAACAGGATTCATTTGCTTTTACCCGCATGAGGACCTAGGAAGCAGGGAGCTCCCATGCTCGGATTCCTGTAGTTCAAGGGTCTTTTCACAAGCACCGCTGATGCTTTCAACATCTGTAACTGCAATAGCCCTTCAGTTAGCTGGAAGCAGATCATCCCCTACAATGACCTACTTCCACAAGAACGTCAAGTTCTCAAGCAAGCACACCATCCTTCTTACTCCATCCTGTCTTTGCTAGGTGTTCTGATACCAAACCCGTACAGGAGCAGGCAACGACCTTGTGAAGGAGTAACACAGAGTAAATGCTTGTTCTTGGCCATGTGCCCCCCCCATCTACACTGCAACCCTTCTGTTTGCTATTCTGTAGATCTCTGTCAACTTCCAACTTGCCTAAGAGTGACCCCTACAGAAGTGGCATTCTGCCCCTGGGGGGGGGGGTGGTAAGATCTCCACATGACTTCATTCTCATTAGGCCTCCAGAGCGCCTAAGGCAGCATTACCAGCTTACAGAAACCCACACACTGGCAAGCAGCAGAAACCTAATGTCAAGGATCCACAGCGAGAAGAAAGGCCATGCCAGAACCTCTTCTAGCAGTTTCCAAATTATCATCTTGCAAGGTTCCCAGTAGGACACATAAGGTTTTCATGCCATGAAAACAAAGGCTTTTGTTTTCTCTCTAGAAAAAAAAAAATGCAGTGTTATTCCTACATTTAATAGCTCTGCCTCAGGCCCTGAAGCATAGTATATCCATTGCACATGAACTCCAACAATGGAGTGAGACTACCTTGAGGAAAAGGACCAGCTAGGTGGCCTATTTGATGCACACTGACCTGTTACCTGAGCCATAGGTTTCCGTGGCCTGCATGGTCCAAATGGAAATTTCATATACGTATCACCCTCTTCCAGATCTCTTTGAGAGTCACTTTCCTACACTTATTATTAGCATGCTGAATTATCGTGACTTACATTTCCAAAGCACCAGCACTGGTAATGGTCAGAACAGGACATCAAAATCCAGCCTCACTGCTACTTAATATGGTGAGTCTGCAGCCAAAGACTTTATTTCTTTCCATCTTCTCATGTTGGATTTGGTTTGCTCTTGTTTTTCTATGAACTTAAGATTCATCATTGGTTTATTTTTGATTTCTCTGATTTTTTTTTAAATGAAGACATATAAGTTGTAAGCTCTCTTAGAACTGTTTTCATTGGATCTTATTGTCCTAGTACGCTATTTTTATTTTCATTTTGTGCTAGAATTGCTTTCATTTCCCTCCTGAGTTCTTCAGTGGCTCAGTTATTATTCTACATATAAAATATGCTCTGTCATTTTGGCTCCTGATGATTTTGAGTTTTATTTCATTATGGAGTGTTCTGTAGATGTCTGTGAACTCCACAATGTGATTTAACTCTGTTGTTTCTTTGCTTATATTTTATCCTGATGACCTACCTGTCTATTCTGAATGGTATTGAAGCCACCTAATATTATTCTCCTTGAATCAGTTTGTACCTTTACATTTGGTAGTATTTGTTTTATGAAATTGGGTTTACAAAGGATCAATCATATGTGTTCAGAAATGTAATATCCTATTGATGGGTTCAATGATCATTCCTTGAATTCTGAGAGACCATCTTTGTTTCTTATGACTACTTTGGTTTAAAATCTGTCCTATCAAATATTAGCATTGCTATTTCTACCTCTATTTATAGGCTATTTGCTTAGAATATCTTTTCTTGTTCTTTTACTCAAAGTAAAACTATACCCGTCTTTGCTATTGAGGTACATTTCTTGTAGACAATAGACAGGTCTTATGTTTTGAATATGATCTGTTAGTCTCATCTTTCAATAGCACTGACTGTTAACATGCAATGTTATTATGAAAGGCATATATTCATTTTTGTTACATTCTTATCTCCACAAGTTTGCTACCTTCATGTGATCATTTATTGTTTATTGCAATTTACACTTTTCTGCAACCTCTTGTATGTGTTCGTCACTCTATGGACTGTGTAGGATTCCTTTGCATATTCTCTGTAGTATTGTCTTACCGGTCTTGAATTCCTTTTCTTTGCGTTTATCAGAGAAAGTATAATAAGAAGGATAGTTTGGTTGGGTATAGTAATGTGAGCTGGCAGTTCCTGTCTTTCAGAACTTGAATCAGTCTTGATTTTAGTGTTTCTGTTGAGAAATATGTTATTATATGGGATGGCTTTATGTGTAACTTGGCACTTCTCTTGAAATCTTCAGTGCTTTCTTTGTTCTGTGTGCTTAGTACTTTAATCTTAATATGATATGAGGAGGCTCACTTCAGATCTTGTCTATTTATCATTCTAAATACCTCCTATGGCTGGATCCTCATCTCTTTCCTTAAATTTGGGAGATTTTCTGCTATGATTTTCTCAAATTCATGTTCTATGCCTTTAGTTTTTAACTTCTTCCCCTTCCATCTTCATGATTCATAGATTTGGTCTTTTCTGTTACATTCTGTTCACACTTCAAATTTTATCTTTGTCATTGTGTGAACATCATAATTCACCTACCTTTGTCTTCAAGTCCTGGTACTTTTGTCTTCTGATGAAGCTTTCTGTTGAGTTTCTTACTAGAATAATTGGGATTTTCATTTGGAAAACTGCAAAATTCTTTCTATGTTTTTACTGAATTCCACTTGCTGTCCTACATTGACATTTTTATTTCATCAAACTGTTTGTCTGTGTTCCTTTGGAATTAATTCAGGACTTGGTTTTACTGAATAGTTTTATATTGATTCTTTTGAATTCATTTTCTGGGATTTCCTCTAATCCATGGAATTAGCAGTAGTTATGTTACTTCAATGCTTTTGTTTCTTGTTCTGTTTTGGTTCTCAGACATTTAAGGTTAAGTCATCACTTGGATTTTTTTATTGATTACATTCATTAGGAGGAATTGTTTTCAATGTTTGTGTGACACTAGGTTGTAGAACATCATTCATTTCAATCTTCAGCTCTACTCTGAGAACAGAACACTAGTGAAGAAGTAACTGCAAGTGAGAGATATGCTCAGTATGATGCTACAGTACTAACTGATTAAAATAATTACCTATCTATCTCCAATAGTTTGACAGGAGTTAAAGAACAAAAATTGTATGGTATTTAGATGTTAGTTATGAAAGGTGGAAAAGGAAATGAAATAATTAAAAGAGCCAGTATGTCTAAGCAATAGAGAAAGCACAGAAGGAAAATGAGCATGAGGGAGTAACAGTAAAGATGATGAAGGGAGGAGACCATCATGGCAGCCCAGCTAATAGCAAATGAAAAGAAAAGAGGGAAGAAATGTGGTCAGACAGCATAAAACAATGAGAGCTTTCAGGGATTGAGACAAGGAGACACTCAACCGTAGACCAACCTGTGCTCTTTTGGAAAGTATACCAGATGTGGAGCAGGGGGAGCAGGGCAGAACATCATTGGTCCACTAACTTGATATTAGATACAATAAAGGAAGCATTAAAGTGAAGGAGAGACAATCGGACATGGGTGTAGAGTCTCTATGTTTTTCCTTGCCTGGGGACAGATTTTGGGCCTCCCTCCTTTAGTTCCGCTTCTATGTGAAATCCTCTGTTCTCATACTCAGACCAGATTTCTACTTGGCAGAACATTGAATGATTCTGACTCAACAATTCCTCCACTACCTGGAAAAAACTAACAATTCAGGTCTCAGAAAGCAGTCCAATGAATTTTGCTGTGGGTTCTGAGAGTAAGAAGATCCTGTCTCAAAAGAATAATATAGAAGAATAATGGAGGATGACTTAGTATCAATGTCTGGCCTCCACATGTATATATGCACATACCTGTGTCGACATACATATATAAAGACAAGAAAATGGAAAATGAAAAAAAAAAAAGAAACAAAAACAGATACCACAGAAGTAGCAGTACATATCACTAAGCATGCTAAATAGAAAGAGTTTTGCTTTCCCGGCATGTAAAATGTCAACATCGTTTCTGTTCTCTGTTTCTCATTCCATACTTCTGGACCATCCTTCGATTCTGCAGATAGGTCTCCATTTGTTCTGCAACTTTCATTTGGAGGAGCCTAATGGTCTTCTGAAGCCTAATGGGTCAACTGCTTTATTTTGAATATTGCTCCACTTTCCCCATGGAATATGCTATCTCTTATACTGACCATTGAGTGTTACCTAGATTCTTCTCTCCTCTCTCAAAAAACAATACCAAGCCCTAACTCTTAACTTGTGTCTCCAGGTGCACAACTGTAGGTGTTTATTTGCCCCGAGGTTACCAGGAGTCAACACAAATAAGGGCAGTTCCCTTAGCAACAAGAATTAATATGTAGGAGAGTCCAAAGACGAAGCAATGTTTTTTTTTTCCAATTATATTTACTCATTTTGTAAGGTGTGATTTAATTCCCTGGGATCCATGATAAACTCTCCCAAAGCCATTTGCTTTTCAAAGACAATTTGTGATTCTGTTATATGAAAAGACACTGCATTAAATAAAAATTAGTCTTAATATTAGGTACCTCTGTTCTGTATGCAGGAAACTCATTGCCAAGTATGTCTCATTTACAGTAATATATCTTTGCTTTAGAAACCAGGAGAGCAAAAAAGTGAGCAGAGAAAAAGGAAACTGCTTGGAAATGTCAAACAACATCTGTTTCCCATTTCTGAGAGTGACAGAGCTTTCTCTTGCCCTTTAACCCTTTAGCACACATTGTATCTGTCCCTTCATAGTTTATGAGCTTTATCTTCAGAAGCCTTTCAGTAAATGAAACCCGATACAGAGAGAGAATCTCTTCTTCAAGTCCTCTAGGAGGATTAGGGGCAAGATTTATTAGAACAACACCACTCACGCTGAGATCCTATAAGGTCATGTCAACATTTCAATTACGGACCCACGCTTCCAGGGGTGTGTGTCCAGGCTCAAAGAAGGAACCTTTGGCTGCAAATGCGAAGAAGTGGGAGTGCTCTGAGCATCCCCATTTGGTTTAAACTTTTAAATAATGTGTAAGATTGACCTCAGTTGTCTTTTTGTGCATGTGTGTATGCGTGTGCATGTGTGTATGCGTGTGCATGTGTGTGTATGTGTGTGTGCATGTGTGTGTGTGTGTGTGTGTGTGTGTGTGTGTATGTGTATGGGTGGAAACACATATGCATGCAAGTACACTTGTACATTCATGTGTATGTATGTAGAAGCTCAAAGGTGATATGGGTAAACATCTTCAGTGGCTATTCCATCTTGTTGTTTTTGAGCCAAGGTTTCTAGTTAAACCTGGGGATAGTTTGGCTAGCCAGGTTGCTCTGGAGACTCCCGGGCTGCCATTCCTGCCCAACCTTTAATGAGAAATCTGGAGACCTAAACTCTGGTCCTTTGCTTGTCAAACAAGCAATTTTTCCACTGAACTGTGTCCTCAGTCCCAAGACTGAGTGTAAGACTGAGTTTCTAAGTGTAAGAAAATTGAATCGCACAGAGTGCATTTGTGCTTCAAGACTATCTCTTAAAGTCTGAGACCATTGTTTGCTTGTTTTAAAGGACTGAAACAAGGGTGATTAGGTACACCTCCATGGCGTTTTAAGGTAAAGGTCTCAAGGAAACTTTCACAGAACAATGCACTTCTGCAATTAACACATCTAAATGACTTCTCTCCTGAGGTACACCAACGAAGAGCAGCAGTCACAAAATGCACATTCCATCAAATCAAGACCTGGTTGTTTTGGTCCCTTGTGAACATCTGACAACTACAGCACTACAGATGTCCATAAATGTACAGTAAATGGTAGAATAAATACAAACATGAAGAGATTAAGTGTCTATCAATTCTCAAAGCCTTAATAAAATGGAACGTAGGATCAGGTTCCTTCAACAGACAAGCAAAACATCTATTGGGGCAGAGAAGCAATTATCTGTGTGTTGGCATCTAGAGTTGAGTGGGAGGACAGCGTCTCTAAGACATGTGAATAATGAAGAGAAATCCTGAGCCTGTCATCTTCCCTGTGTCTTAAATATGGTGCAAAATTCAAAGTTGCAAGGAAGTTAGCTTTTCTGTCTCATTCAGCATCTCTTTTCTCTCAGATGTGAAAAGGATAAAGCTGCCTTTCTGTTTTTTTTGACACTGGGTCTATGCTGCCTAAATAGGTTTTAAACTCACTCATTTAACTATCCTATCACAGTCTCCCAAGCATGATGTATCTACAGGTGCATGATATTGCACTAGAAATCAATGTTGTTCAAAAGTGTGGCACATTGGAACCAGAGAAATGGCTCAGGCACTAAGACTCTACCTCACAAGCAAAAGGTCTTGAGTTCGGATCCCAGGTCCCACATGAAAACTCCAGGCAGAAACAATGGTGTGAACTTCCTTCCACTCCTGGTGAGCAGACCCTGGAAAATCCCAGAACAAAAAGGAGGTAGAAGCAATCCAGGATATTCCCAAATTCACCCTTGGGCCTCCACAGGGACATACAGTGCTCTCTGAGGCACACACACACACACACACACACACACACACACACACACACACACAAATAAATAAAAATAAATAACTAAATAAAACTTAAATTATTAAAAAAAAGGAAAGACAACTAATTTTTTTTAAAAGTGCAGTACATTGTCAGTTTAGCCAAGTAGATTAGAAGTGCCTGAAAACATCTAGGTACAATTTATTTTTTATTTTTAGGTATATAAGGGATGGGGCAGTGGATTAAGGCACTTGCCACTAACAGGGCTGGAACCTGGAATTTGTTCTGCCATCATGGAAGGACAGAACAGATTCCTGCAAGCTGTCCTCTGATCTCTGCACATGTTAGAAGACACAGGCATGCACATGTATGCACACACACAATGGATGGATAGGATAGACAGACAGACAGACAGACAGACAGACAGATAGATAGATAGACATATAGATAGATAGATAGATAGATTATAGATAAGTAAATAATAGTAGAAAAAGTTCTGGAACTTTCCATAGGATGCAAAGGTGCCCATCATTGTTTCATGTCATTGGTAGTTGTACTAGTTACTCTTGTATTGCTATGAGAGAACCTCATAGTCAAAGTCAAGCAACTTAGGGAGAAAGGGAGATTTATTCAACTTATGGTTCCAGAGAGGAGATAGAGTCTTTCATGGTGGAAGTGGCATGACAGGTTGGCAGAAGTTGGAAACAGGCTATGTCACACCCATCAGGGAAACTGATTGGTGCAAGACTGCCAGCTACAAGAGTAGACCATTCCCAGAAGTAGGGTGGGACTAATCCACCTCAAAGCCCACCTCCTGTGAATGCCTTCTTCCAGAAAAACTCCACCTCCTAAAAATGCCATGACCTTCCCAAACACATGAGACTATGGAGGACACATTTCTAGCCATGACAGTAGTCAAAGAGCTGGAGTGGTTACTTGCTACTATTCATTTGTCCCTTCCCTCCCTTGTCCATTTACCCAGGTACACCAGATGGTCTTGGAATTATTTCCAGATCTGACAGTTCATGCTCCTACAACTATCTTCTGTTATTTCTATAAGAGCTTTCTAGAGAAATAAAAAAAATGCCACCGAGTCCCCTAAAAATCCCCCAATACCATTTTAATTTACTTGCAGATTTCTGGAACTTTCCATAAGACACAAAGGTGCCCATCTCAGAATTTGCATTCTTTTGACCCATTGCAAAGAAAGAGACCCTCCATGTGATTTAGGGAGGAAAAAAAGCTGTATTGTGTGGCTAAGTGTTTCTGTCCTTAGTCTTAATAGCACTTTCTTCCCAAGAACAACAACAAAAATCTCCCTGCGCTGGCACAGCCGTCGTCCGATTTCTTTCCAGCAACTGAAGACGACAACAGCGTCAACAAAAGCAAGGGCTTTCTCTTTTTTTGTTGTTTAATTAAATTCTTTCAAGCCGCGTGGAGCAATACTGCTGGGTAGATCTTGAAAGAAGAGATAATTAAAACACAAACAAACTAGTTCTTTCATTCAGAATAGCAGCAATTGCACATGCTCAGGACAGCTAGCCCCAACCAAATCCCCAAGGAGTCTTAGTATGCAGGCAGAAGCAGCTTTAGAAATAGGCTCAGTGGTTTGTCATAGAACTGTGGACCCCTTCACGTTGGGAATCAGGGAAGGCGACCCAGGAAAGTCTCGCTTTCTCTGAGATGTCACCAGGGAGGCTCAGTAAATGAAATTGTACCATGGGCAATGAAATGACTCCCTGCAAATCTCAAGGCTGGCCCCGTCCATGACGCCCCTTCCTCCAGCAAAGCTCCACCTCTCGAAGGTGTTACAACTTTCCCAAGCATGTACACCACCAAGGATACAAACACATGAGACTGTGGGGTGGGGGGAACTCACATTCAAGCCATGACAAATTAATTATAAATCAAATAGATCTCCCTTTCATCCTTAAGCTTCGACTGAGTTTTGTCTCAGAGCTGTAAGAAGTCAAGTGCTCTGCTAAAGAGCTATCATCTCAGGCCACTTAAACCTCTTCTAGATGGATCTCTTCCTTGGGAAGTCCATTACCTCCCATGGTATGGAAACTCTCTTACTCACCAATGACTGCCAAATGTTGACTTCTGATTCAAACCTTAGATTCCTAGTCACACATCCAGCATCTACTTAACAGGGTAACCGTTCCCAGTCTGAGTGCTTGATCCTCATTCCTAACTTTATCCCTCTTCCATCTTGGTAGATAACAGTTCCATCTACATATTTTTTCTTGCCACAAATTTGGGAGTCATCCTGAATATCTCCTACCTTCCAACTTCCTCATGCAACTCATAGCCAACTTCTGACCTTTCTGTGTGGATATGTTCTTCTGACTTGGCCCCCATCTCCATGGTGACCATTGGATGCATCTGTACCCCCCACCATCATCTGTTCATCTCAGTGTTGACCATAACCAATTCATTTGTCCATTCCGTGCCATGACTCCACCAGTCATCATAAGTGGATGATGTCATTTCTTTTCATCAGAAACCTAGAGTATCTTCATATTCAGAGGAAAACACATTGAAATTTCAACATGTCCTTCATGATGTAGTTTGTATGATTTCCCTGCAGGCATCTCAAGTCATTTTTCCTGTGTTGCCACTGCTGCTGGCTGGTCTAAGTCTCACTTTGTACATCCTCATCATGTTCTTTTTGGAAAAAAACACAAGGCACTACAAGCCTAAAACAGAAATAGGTTTGTCCTAATCAATGCAACCTATTTGTTATATGTTCTCCTCAGCAGCATATTGGTTTACGAGAAGTGCTATTACAATAGACTGGGATGTGCATCAGGGAAATTTACTTGTTCGAGTTCTCAGGCCTCATTTGTAGACTTGCACCTAGCTATGTTCTCACCATGTCCTTCAGAGATCATCCTTTGTGCTGCGTGTTTCCTGTCCTCATATCATTTAACAAGAAGACCCCCCACATTTGTTACTGCTACATGACTTCACATTGCTTTAATTGCTTCTTTAACTACCCTATTTTCAAGAAGTCCCATTCTGACTTCAGTGCATGAATCTGAGTAGGATACCACACAGCTCATAACAGAAGATGGTAGGATGCTAGGTGGCACACTGGAGAGAGACTGTATCTATTACCCTCAAGCTGTCTGACCTGTGAGAATTTGAATGGCCATTGCCTGCCAACCTCTTGAATTCCATTATCCATGCATTCATATGCAGACAACCCCTGGGTACTTACAAGGTAGATCATCTCCCAGGGTGTGGGCCACCAGGTGTTTACAAATTAACAACCTCTAGAGGGACCAGGCACCATATACTCACACAATGACCTTATTAGCCTCTCAGGAAAGAGACAAAGTGGTCATTCTTTAGATATAGCCTAAGCTTTTCCCAGCTTCCACATGGAGCTGGAAGCTCAATCATAACAGCTACCTACATTTTAAATGTATTTCCTCTTATTGCTTACATATTATTTTTATATTTTTTGCATATGTGTCTTTGTGTGTGTGTTTGTGTGTGTGTGTGTGTGTGTGTGTGTGTGTGTGTGTGTGTGTGCATGAATGAGAGAGCACTGTTTATGCCTGTGAAGACCCAAGGATAACTTTGGGAATCACCCTGAATTGTGCTACCTCCTCTTTGCTTTGCTCTGGAGTTTCCCAGGCTCTGTCTTCTAGAACCCAAAATACAGGCCACCACCATTTCCACCTGGTATTTTTACATGGGCTCCAGAATTCAAACTCAGAACCTTCTGCTTGTGAGGCAGAAGCTTTAACCATGAATGATCTTTCCAGCTCTTATTTTATATTATAATCTAACTCGAACAACAAAAAAGAGGTCATGAAGGAAGGAGGGGGACATGTTGAAAGCATGTATGCTCGGGGAGGGATAGATGTGATCAATATACATTGTATGCATACATAAGATTACCAAAGAATAATAAAATTTTAAGGACAGGGGGATATTGTATATGCTGGTGATGAAGGAAAGCTGAGGTCCTTGTTCTTTCTCCTGTTCATACTGTCACATCTTGGTCTGCATGTTCCATTGAGGCCAGTATAACATTGCAGAGAGAGAATTCATTCCATTCTTTTTTTTTTAAGATTTTTTTTATTCAATTGTGTGTGTGTGCGCGTGCGTGCATGTGTGCGTGTGTATGTAGAACCACAGACGAATTTGAGAACCACTATGGATGCCTCCACCTCCTCCTTTACTCTGCCCCAGGATTTACAGGCTCCGCCCTACCAGGACCGGAAACGCAGGCCGCCCCTGCTTCCACCCGGTGTCTATACGTGGGATCTGGGATCTGAACTCAGGACCTTCTGCCTGCAAGACAGAGGCTTAACCCCTGAGCCACCTCTCCAGCCCTCATTCCATTCTTATGGCCAGCACCAGACAATTAGAAAACTTTGGGACAGATGAATCCACAAGGAATGATTTTAAGAACTCAAATCTTGGAGAACATCCCCAATAGTCAAGTCTAGACTTGGTTGGATCTGAATCATTCATGTAAATATGAAGCACGTTGAAATAGTTTAGCCAATATGCATGCCTTCAATTTTGTCAATTCTCACATTTCTCATACCACTAATTTTCTCAGTAAAACCTATCTCTGGTGCACATTTCATTTAAGTAGAGAAGATTAGATCCTGATAAGACATTGATCTGTCTCTGGCCTTTCTCTCATGAGTCTAACCAGTTAGCCTACCTATGTGACCTCCATATACCCATAAGAGCCACAAGAACACCACCCAATACCAGCACAAGCATTTTCTTGGTTCTTAATTCTGCCCACCTGTTACCAACCTCTGCCCACACCTTTCCAACCATCTGTCAGCAGGGCAGACTCTGCTTCCTTTTCTTACCTTCTAACTTCTTTTCATCCTTCCCCTTCCAATTCCAACCGAAGATGCTGTAAGCCTCATAGTCCATTTCTGATCCTCTACCTAAATCAATTATGTCATTGTCCTTGTTTTTAGTACCATGGATTTTTTTTCCATGAATCGTTTACTTAGTGTTGGTCACCTATTCAGGGAATAGAAGCTATGACAATGTTGCTTACCACTGCAAAACCAAGGGTTTGACATTTACTTATTCACTTACTCGTCCATTTTTTAGATTCAGTCAATAGATGCTTGACACCTGTTCCACAAGAGGATGGATGAGTCGCAGTTACTCTGCATTGTTGCCGATAAATTCACTACCAAATAGTGTACAAGGGAACAATCTCTCTTACGATTGTCTGGTTATAGTTCCTTCTCCAATTTGGCAGGAGAGCCCACACCAACACAAGGGCTGAGAGAACTGACTATATCATATCCATATAATTTACTTGTCAGACCACAGTGTCTGGCGAAGTACACAGAAGGATGACAATGTTCTCAATCAGTTCCCTCCATTTTGTGCACTTGCCTGGGGACTAGTCCTGCTTCCCATTGGCTCAACCTCCTCATTAATAAACAATTTTCTGAAGGTTTGTTCATGGTGTAATTCACCTACTAATTTCTCTCAACTGTGCCCAGACCTTAGGCCCTCAACAGTCAAGTTAACACTTGTTTCTAACTAGAACCCTGTCTTCGTGGAGCCCATTATCCTGTACAGAAACTGATTTGATTTGTGTGTGCGTGTGTGTTTGTGTGTGTATGTGTGTGTGCGCATGTGTGTGTGTGTGTGTGTGTGTATCAGAGGGCACTGTATGTCCCAGTGGAGAATCAAGGGTGACTTTGGGAATCATCCTGGATTGCTTCTACATCCTTTTTGCTCTGCTGTGGGATTTTCCAAGCTCCATGAACCATGGCGGGAAGTGCAGGCCCCCACCATTCTGCCTTGCATTTTTTATGTGGGAGCTGGGATTCAAACTCAGGTCCTTCTGCTTATGAGGCAGAATCTTAACCCCTGGGCCATCTCACTAACCCATAGAAACTGACCCTTTGAATACCACATGAGAAGTACCTCTGACCCAAGAGGTCAGCCAGCCCCTCTCTTAGGCACCACTGCAGCTAGACTCTAGATTACAATACACTGTTTGATTACTTGCTTCTTTCTTTACTCTACATATTTAAAAATTTAAGAGTAGAGATATCTAGGAACAAGTGTTTTATATGTGTGTGTGTTGCATGTTGTGCACATGCAATACAAGCCTGTGTGTGTATATGTATGTGTGTGCATGCATGCACATATGGGTTCACATACACATGCGCCATGCATGTGGTGGCCAGAGGACAACTTTGAGGGTTCTTCCCTATTCCCCAGGAGCAGTCCACCTTGTTTTTTGTTGAGACAGCACCCCTCATTGACCGGGAGCTCACCAATTTGATTAGGCTGACCGGCCACCAAGTCGCGGGGATCCACCTGTATCCACTACTCAGAGCTGGGATTACAAACTCATATCGTCAAGCTTGTAAAGCAAATGTTTCACTAACATAGTCATCTCTCAAGGCCAAGAAGGGATCTACCTCTCCCGACTAGGTAGTCTTTATCCTTAATATGCACCTTGAATGCTAAGCACATGGTTGGTACTCAGTGTTCGAGGGATAAAAGTCTACACAGAACTGGGATCTCTGATCCACTCAATAAATCCATGGAAAAATTATAATTTGTGAATGATACAAATCTCACAATCTTTTGATGTCATCTCTTATTGATTTTTTTCTTTTTACATTTGCACCAAGAGGTATCCATTCTCAAACACACATCGCAAGCACAGAAACAGAAGGCATGCATTTAAATGAACCATGACACCAACATTTGCAAAAGACATTTTAAAATGTCTGATTCATTGTCCAATGCCTTGTGATGCACCGTGAATGAAAAACTTAAACTGAGATATGATTTACTTCAAGCCAAGGATGTCCTTTTCACAAATGCATAGATTTCAACTGATGTTTGTGGACGCGACATCCATTTCTGAAGATATAACCAGTTCGTCTGCTGGTTGTGCTTTGTAAGGAGGGATTCTGGAAACAACAATATAGTGATGAAATCATAATGTGAAAATATATCTTTATTTATTTTCAGAATACCCCCTTGTAAAAAGCAACCTGTTGGCAGACTTCTATTCTTTATGCATAGTGCCATTGTAAGATTTTACAATTTCATAGTAATAATATTACTTTACTCAATCTTCATGCAACTGATATGAATACATGACTAAACAAACTAGGGGAACAAAGGTTTATTTTTCTGTGGGGAGTGGGAAGGGGAGCATCATCTGTTCCTATGGAAGCCTAAGGGTGACTTTGGGAATCATCCTGGATTGATCTACCACCTTACTGCTTTGCTCTAGCATTTCCCAGGCTCCACCTTTCTGAGCCAGAAGTAGAGGTATTTCTGGTGTTTTTACATGGGATCTGGTATCTAAACTCAGGTCCTTCTGCTTGCAAGGCAGAGTCTTAACCCCTGAACTATCTCTCCGATCCATGGGGCTTATTCTTGCCTATGATTCATGGCTGCACTCCATCATCATGGAAGGAGAATTTGTACCAACATAAGGACCCAAAAAAATAGCCATACCACATCCACATAAAGAGCCGAGAGATGAGATGAGCATACTTTCTTGCTCATTAACATGCCTATGCGCCTACCTGCCAGAGTGCTGAGCCACTTCTCTCCATCTTATCCACTTGCCCATGGAATGGGTCCACCCACGGTGGACTGCATCTTCTCACATCAATTAAATAATCGCCCACAGTCTTGTGTAGGATTTGTTTTAATTGTTTATTTTTCACAAATGTACCTAAAATCTCAGCCCTTGATTATTAAAGATGATTCCTGTATCTAAATGGCACAATTATAATTATTAACTCATAGTTTACTGCTACTTATTATTGTATTTTGACACAGGATACCATTATGGATGTCTGGCTAGTCTAGAACACATACCAGGCTTGCAGATCAACCTGCCTCTGTGTATCCTAAGTGCTGGGATCACAAGCTTGCAACCAATGCACTCAGCTAATTTCATCCATTTTCAAGTTGCAATTTTTTGGTCATAGGGATTTTTGAATAAGAAAGGAAAGCTTAATATTTAAAGTAAAACCTGATCAGATAAATGAAAGCTATATTGGTCACCACAGCTCTGGGCTGCTAATTGAATCCCTCACCGCACTTGCCTTTTTAATTAATATGCAATTGTTGTACAAAAGAATTGGTTACTGACAAGCACAGGGTGGAGTTCTCACCTATAATTTCAGTATCTCAGAGGCTGAGGCAAGAGGATCATTCTGCATACAAAGTCACCTGGTATCCAAGGTGGATTCCAGGCAGCCTAGGCATAGCGTGAAACCCAGCCTCATAAATGAAGTTAAAACATTCCAATATACCCGCAGAGCAATTACCTGCCTCCCCTATTGCTGTCTTGTCCCCCTGTTTGATTTCCTTTTGTCTTTAGCCATCGTAAATGTTGCAAGTAGCTTTCATATGCCACTTTTAGTGATAAGTAGGTCACTGCTGAAAGTGACCCTGTTCATGTGTTAATACCAACATTACCACAACAAGTTCTTCCCTTGGGTTTACAAATTGTCACAGTTAGGCACAGGTGTCAACTTGACAGTTGAGGGTTTGAGCTCTGGGCACATTTGTGGAGAAATGGTGTTTGAGTTGGGCCCAGAGCAAGCCTGCAAGAGATTGTCTAGCTGATGAGGAGGGCCCGGCCTATGGTGGGTGGGATTAGGCCAGAGAGTTGGCATCCTTATGTACACTTGGCCAGACATGCTGGTCTAGCAAGTAAGGATCGTCCCTCCCTCAGATGCTGTGTAGAGATGATGTGACCAGTTCCCTCAGCCCTGGTGTTGGTGCGTCAAGCTGTACTGAGAACTGTAACCAGGAATCATAAGAAAAAATAAATCCCTTGTTCCTTTAAGCCGTTTGATGGTCATTTATCAGCAACCATGCAGGCGAACTGCAACACAAATTGACCCCCTAGGGGAAAAAAAAATCACATATCCCTGGGATAGGACACTTAAGGTGATGATGATCATTTGCCTCTGACTTTCATGCCGAAGCTTAAACAAAAGGAGATCCTTAGGTTCACGTGAAGGG
Source organism: Typhlomys cinereus (assembly GCA_023101885.1). Lineage (NCBI taxonomy): Eukaryota > Metazoa > Chordata > Mammalia > Rodentia > Platacanthomyidae > Typhlomys > Typhlomys cinereus. The sequence goes on from JALPQD010000177.1 coordinate 3,220,820, forward strand.
AGAAGGTCCCTAGGAAAAGAAAAATCTGGAGACCTAAAATCCCTTGAAGGATACGCTTGCCTCCAGGCTGCCCCGCAAGCAGATTTGGAACTCTGGGAAGGAAACAGCACCAAGCAAAGCACTCGCTGCACTGGAACAGAAAAAGCCAAACTCACAGGGAAATTGTCCTAGAGACAGTGGTCGAGATTTTTTTTTCTCATTACTGACCCGATTAGAATAAATAACTGATAATCTCCAGGTGAGCAGTGTCTGATGCCCATGCCTGGTGCGAAGCTGCAGTGTTTAACATTCTAGATGGGTAAATTCCTTCTCAGCCAAGGCGGGAATGAACAAATCCAAAAGGGCTTTAGGACATTTCCCCCAGGCAACTAACTGATAAGTTTAAGTAAATTGACCCTGAATTAACTTCCTGCTGATGAGGTGCAATAGTGAGATGGCAGCCACCATTGCCCCAAGTATAATTGCCTGGGATCACCCCAGAAAAGCCAGCCACCATCTTGAGGCATATAAAGAAAAAAAATCCTAGAGTACATATTCACTGACATGACAAGAGGGGTATCCTAGGAGGTTGATGATGTCTTCAAGGACTTGTTTTTGAATCTATTTCCTTCCAGTTGTGAAGTGGGAACGTTGTTCTCCTGTTTTTCCTAGGACTGTGCAGGCTGCAGGCTCGGCTGAATGAGCTTAACATTCTGTCTTTTACAGGGGTCATATCTCTGATCTTACACTTTTGTAGCACAACCATGCTGCTTGGAGGGACAACTAGGAATGGGGAAGAAGAGGACTAGAGAGAGAGGAAGAAGTTCACTATGGAAGGGTGTGGATATAAACAGGATACAATGATGTATGTGCATCAAAATATAATGAAACCTATTTTTTATGTGTGTGTGTGTATGTGTGTGCACATATGTTCATGCATGTGCAGGTATATGTGTGTTTACATGCACATAGGGAGATCACGGGACAATTCTAGTGTCTTTCCTTGGGAGCTGTCCACTTTCTTTTTTGAAACAGGGTCTTTCATTGACCTGAAATTAAGCAAACTAGATTGATTGGCAGATTCTAAACCCCCCCCCCCCGCAGATCTGCTAGTATCCCCCTCCCTGGGTTGGCATTACAAACAAGTCTGTGCCAACATGCCCAGCTTTCTGAACATAGGTTTTGGGCATTAAACTTAGATCCTCATGCTTGCCAAGCAAACACTTTACCAAACCTGAGATATCTCTCCCCAGTCTGTGAAACCTATGGCCTTACATATAATTAAATTTTTTAAAGTACTACCTAACACATTAATGAAGACAGCACTCACGTTGGAAACAGATCCAGTATCAGCAAAATGGAGCCACTTCCCCATCAGTGATTACTTTTCAGTCCCCATTAAATATAAAATACTTATTGTCATGAGACCCTCCAACATAAGGTGGCAAAACTTTAAGTTTCTGTTCCTACCAAATGATTCTGTGTGTAAGAGCCCTGTACTCTAGGGAGACCATATTCATGGAAATCTGTTTTCTTTTCAATCCAGAAAACAAGAGTCTGTGTCCTCAAACCCTGTATCAAGGCCACTCCTGCTGCCTAAACAAATATGGCATCATGATGAATGAAAGAGTGAGCATATATATACTTGACGGCCATGTGAGACTAAGTTTTCACAGCACTAGATAAGACCAAGTGACTCAGCCCCCAGGTTGCTATCTTAATACCCAAAGCATAGCAGGCCTTATACTTCTAGGTGTTTGAGAGGTATTTTGAATGCTTATTAAAACCAGCCACAAATTAGACCACTTACATTGCCCATCAACTTTGGTTTCACTCTGGTGGAGAGGAATGATCTTGATTTTTCATCTAAACCGTTGAATCTAATAAAATCCATAATTTCATTTAGCTCTACGCATCATTCGGCAAATGGAAGCAACAGCCCACTTAGAAATGACCTCATAGCACGGACTGCAGAAGGAAATGATAAAAGCAGCTCTCTGCCAGGCCCCGGGAGTCTGTCTGTAGGTCTTATAGCCAATACTACTTTCTAGAGTCCCGAGCCTCCCCTTCTTATCCCCCTGCCACTGCCCCACCTCTCAAGAAAACCTCCAACGGTCCCTGAAAATTTCAGGCCAAGACCCAGGTTTTGGTGTCTCTAGATACCACCTGTTTGAGAATGGCCACAGTCTCCACCATACTGCCCACCTCACCTTGGGCCTGTAGAATGAATGGGCCTTTGGGTAACCCCACTATGAGGCAGGCACTGATAAAAGTATTTTCCCAGAGGTGGGTCTGCCTAATCCTTCACAAACATTTTCCAGTAAGTCTTTAAATATTCTGTTTAAGAGAATAAATGCATTTTCTAAAATCAGTGAACTTACAAATGCCAATTCCAGATTTTCAACTAGAGTGCGCCTGACTCTAACTCTACATTTTCCCTATGCCAAACCTAAGCCAAGTTCATCTTGAATTGATGGGAGATTAATGGTAATGAAAGCAGAAGGTCCTGAGTTCAGATCCCAGATCCCACATAAAAATGCCAGGTGGCAACAGCAGTGGCCTGCACTTCTGGTCCTGAAAGGCAGAGCCTGGGAAACTCTAGAGCAAAGCAACTAAAAGATCGAAACAATCCAGGATGATTCACAAGGATGGAGAGGTAGATAGATAGATAAATGATAGATAGATAAATGATAGATAGATGATAGATAGATAGATAGATAGATAGATAGATAGATAGATAGATAGACAGATAGACAGATAGACAGGTAGATAGACAAAATTAAAATACTGGTGCATGAGAAGCCATAGAGCTGCAGTGAGCAACCCTGCTGCCATCTTGGCTGAGGCTTTCCTCTCTAGGTCGGCTGGGAATGGTAAGTCAGTCCTCCACAGGTAAGTCCAGTCAGGGTTAGCTGCTGATGCCTGCCAGCTGAAGGTGAACACTAACTACAATTACTCTTTTTCTGTCTCTGAGACAACACTCACACATCCAGCTGAAGGGAGAAAGGGAGATTTATTTGGATTAGGGTTCCAGGGGGAGAAGGTCCCTTGTGGCAGGAGACAGAGTGGATTCCATCACTGCAGACACCATCCTGGAGGCCAAGAGAGCAAAGAGCAGACTGCTAGAGGAAACAGGGCAGGGTGGAGCTACTTATTCTCAGGACCCGCCCCCTGTGACTTCCCTTCCTCTAGCAAAGCTCCACCTTTTAACGTTGTCATGACCTTCCCAATTGTTAACATCAGCTAAGAATTTAAGCACATGAGCCTGTGGGAGACAATCATATTCAGACCAGACCATGGTATCACTAGCTGAACCAGACAGGAAAGGACTTGGAACCCACGGATCACCACAATGCATAGATGTATGGGCAGGAGGGAGAGGAAAGAGAAGGCTGTGCTAAGTCTCTCCTAATTACAAGGTGCGGTATTTGAAGATGGAGGATGAGAGGAGGAAGAGAAGGGAAGCAGGAAAAGAAAAAAGGAAAGGAAAGGGAGGGGAGGAAAGGGAAGATAGGGAAAAGGGAGAAGAGGAGAAGAGAGGGGAGGAGAGGAGAGGAGAGGGCAGGGAATTGAAGATTTGGACAACAGAAAATCAGGCCTAGAAGGACAGAGCTATTTGTAATCCAGAGAGACTTCTAGAACAGATTTCCTCTTTCACAGTTCTCAGAACCCAGATCATGAGCATCCAGACTCCAGAACAATGACTCAGTACATTGTGTACCTTCTCGGCTTATAATTATGAGTCACTGCTAATACACCAGGGTATTCAGTTAATAAAACTAGACCCTTGATGATGGCCATGGGGCCTCGACATTACACAATCCGCTCGAAGCAAAACCAGGAATGAGAGAAAAATGAATTCTTCAGCCCATCCATGGTTTTCTTAACACTAAGAAAATGGAGTAAAGAATATAGTTTGTTCCAGGATAACAAATTATATGGCGGCTCCTATGTCAAGATGGGTAGACTATAAAGAAGAGCTCAGAAGTAAATGTCACTTAGAAAAAAGCAGCCGTATTGCCCAAAGTCTGAGATTCTTCATAAATACATAGTGGGATTTGCTAGGGAGTTAGGGGGGAAGGGGCACAGGGTCTTTCCCTGAACCAGGGGTTCCACTTTAGACTAGGCTTCTGCTTTAGTTTCCTTATACTTAGAAGTGAAAAGGTTTAGCATCTTAGGAGTGAAAGGGTTTCGTGAGCTCCCAATGCCAGATACAGAGTCTATTACTTCAGGGAAGTTACAGCTACAGGCAAGAGAACCAATTCTGAAAATCCAAAAATAGATAGTCAAAATACGAATTAACTAATCTCTCCTAGAAAGTAGTTTTGCTAGATTGGAAAAATGACTCAGAAGTGAGCAATGGCAATTGCAGCTCAAGCCAGAGGAACCTCAGTTTGCTTCCCCAGAGCCCACACAAAGGAAGGAAAGAGTGGATTACTAAAAGCCGTCCTCTGAACTCCTCATGTGTCTGTGACTTCATTGTGCCTGCACTCGCACACACTCAGAGATAATTTTTTTAAATTAATAAATATAAATAAATGTTTTAAAAATGAAAGTTTGGTCATATTCATCACTTCAGGGCTGTTTTTTTTTTAACGCTTTTATTTTAAATTCTATTGTTTTCATATAATTTGTGAGTGGGTGAGTTTGAAAAAACTCTACAATGTGATGACAATTGCCCCAAATTCTCCTTCTTATTTCCATACATTTGCTGTTATCATTGTTGAAAATAAAAGGGGGATATTAATTATTTTAAATGTATCATCAGCAATCTTGCCTTTGATTTAACAAATCACTTGGCTGGCATTTGATTCCCATCAAAGTCATGGCAGATTCTAGATTCATTTTCCCTCCCCCAGCTTCCTCAGTGAGATGACTCAGGAATCTCACCAACTCTTATCCAAGGTTTTAATGTGCTAATTTGCTCATCAGTATACACTAGCCTTCTTTAGCTTAATTAATAAATATTTCCTTCTGACAAAGGAAGGGGGAACAGACGTCCAAGTCATGGATGGGATCGTTGTGTTTCCCCCCACTGTGACCCTCACTTGAAATTTGTCTTGAGTCTTATCAGCCAGCTCCATTTTCTGACATTCCATTTGCATATCAAATATATCATTGCGTGCAGGCTGCTCACAGGCATGGTCTGCAGACAGTCACAGAACTGGTTGCCCAGTGGAGCTGCAGAGGAACATCTGTAAACCCACGAAGATTACCGGAGAAGAATGGGGGTCAGGGATTAGCCTGCTTTCCCATTCACTGTCTCCTCCAGGAATCAAGATCTTGTAGGGAGCCTGTCTTCATGTGTTTGATGCATTATTTACTTACCTCATTTTTAGTGTACTTTTTGCTGTCTTAAAATTAAAACGACAAATTCTCCAACATTTTGGCTTTGAGTTTCGTGTGTGTGTGTGTGTGTGTGTGTGTGTGTGTGTGTGTGTGTGTGTGTATGCATGTGACCACACATGTAAATGTGAATATGGAGGTCAAATTGGATCTCATTCTCAGGTGCTATCTCTTTTGTTTTTTTGGAAGCAGGGTCTCTATTTAGTCTGGTGGTCATCTGTTAGTGTAGGTTGAATGATCAGTGACCCCAGAGATTTGTTTCCACAGTGTGATAGAACTCATATCCCTGTGTGTGCACAGCAAGCATGTTATTAACTAAGTTATCTCTCCAGCCATAAAATTTTGAATTTCTGGTCACTCAAACCTTCCTGATTTCTAAGGATGCTACAGGAGATTTTTAACAGTGACAATCTCAGAAGTATTATCCTTACAGAGAATTAGGGTACATCAAAACAAAGCATGTGACTACAGTGTATAAACTGACTTCAATACAGTTTCCCTTGCAACAATTTCATTCTGTAAATTAGGAACAGGCTGATGAGACAAATCAAAACAGCCCTCCGACTTTCTTAGGAAGGGAAGTTAGATTTACAAAATTGCAAATGCCCCTGCAATTCTATTTACATTCTTCCTAGTCAACCTACCTACCTTTCCATTCCATTCCCAGAATTCACCTGTTATCTTTCGCATGACATCCTGTATTTGTTGAGCTATCAAATATTCACTCTGGGAGAGTGAAAAATATTTCAAAAATTTTAGAATTGTATTCCAAAGCCAGGATCCTCCTATGGCCTGCTTCTCTGAAGACACCTTGTGAGGATACTATCTCCAGCATTCAGAAGCTCAGCAGCCAACCAAGAACAAGCCCCTAGGCTGACGTCTGGCTTTTAAGAATGCCACACACAGCCCCCGAAGCCAGAGTCAGGAAAGCAATGCCATCATGAAGTGAATTAATTATGCACTTAGAAGTAGAACTGCCTTTTAAAAAAACTAAAATATTATAATATAAAGACACATGTCAGTTCTATTCAGCATCCTAAATGGATTAGGCTTGAGCATTGGGGGGAAAAATCACATTGTGATCCTTTATCTCAGATGCTATTATCCAGAGCATTATTACATGATGGGCGGGGAGTAAGAGCACCCGATGTGGAGGATGAAGGTCTGGGCCTTATCTCAGCTTTACCACCAATTAACCGTCCGCTATTGGCACATGTTCCATTCCAAGCGTGGACATCCGTTTCTCCATCTGTAATAGGAGACAGTTGGATTACATGCATGGTAATTAAATAATGCTTCACAGAAAGTTGCCAAGTGCTCCTTAGGAAAGACAGTCAAAGCATTGATATACGTTCTCTCTCTCTCTCTCTCTCTCTCTCTCTCTCTCTCTCTCTCTCTCTGTCACACACACATTTCTTAGAGAGACATAATAAATATTAACATTTTAAACATCTACTTGGGACCATCTAATAATATTTTATGGAAAAGATCAATTTTGCTGCTTAATCTAGTATTTCCTAAACGTATTTTTACTAAGAATCCTATTTTGGATTCATTACACACTGTTGTCCAAAACCCCTGATCTAAGCACTTAGAGGCAGAAGTTTCTTCTAGTTCAAAATTCCAGCCTATAGTCCATCATGATGGCATGCATAGTCATGTCACATCCACAGTCAAGAGCAGAAAGGAAGGCTAGATGCATCTCTGCTTGTGCTAGGACCACTCTTTCAATCTAGAACCCTGACCCAGGGAACGGTACCACCCCAAGTGGGCGGGTCTTCATTCATCAGTTACTACCACTAAGACAAACCCTCCCAAGGAGACATGCCTAGAGGACAACCTTAATCTAGAGAATTCTCTTAGGTGTTCCAGAAGCTTGACACCTGGGTTTCAAGCTGACAATTAATACTAACAACATAAATCCTGTGGTATTCAAACCCTTAGACAAATTGTTTGCTAAGAAACCATTATGGATGACTAGAGAATGTCCTCCACGCACACATGTATTTCAGCATTTGATCTCCAGATAGTGGCGCTGTTTTGAGAGGTTATGAACTCTTTGGCTATGGGACCAAAGGAGACATAGTGATACGGACAGAGGCCTTGAGGGTCCCAAGCTGTCCCTGCCTTACGTCGGGCTCTCTGCTTCCTGACTGTAAATGAGCTGAAGTCAGATATCTTATGTTCCTATTGTCATGGACAGTATGTTCCCATTTTCCTACGTTCCCTGCCTTGATGGACTATTGCTACCTCTAAAGTGAAAGGTAGAATAAGCACCTCCTTCTGTGTGTTGCTTCCACCAGACATTTTTGTCAGAGCTACAAGAAAAGTAACTGACAGGCTCAATCCTCAACTGTCAAATTGACACACTTGAATCTCACTGGCACAATACTAATGATTCTTATATTTATAAGTGGGTAAAGCAGGTACGAGGTATTGTGGAATTTACCAGATCATCCACATATTAAAAGAGAGGAAAAATGATCTTGAACAAATTCTCTCTTCTATATCGTGTTGTCTTCAAGGGTAAAAAGAAATCAACTTCCTACCATTTTATAGATGATGAAATGAGAGCTGCCAACCAATGTATTTCTTGGTATCCAATAGTCAGATGACAAAACCCTAAGCCATCATCCACCTCTATGAATCATTCATTGCTACACCCTAAATGCAGAAGGACTTAAGAAAAAGAGAAAAAGATCTCTTCATGTTCATCTGGCCAGAATTCTTAAATGAACACTGTTTTGACTTTAATTAAGTGCCTTCTGCATGCATTGTACCATACTTTGCAGAAGTTTGTCTCCCCTTACCTGACTTGGAGTCGATTTTACGAAAGCATTACTCTGAAGGAGGCATTCGAAGGTCATATTAATTCTATCACCTCCAGAAAGAATTGGATCAAAATAATTCCCCAGCGATAATCCTCCACCCAATGACACTTTTATTTTAAACATTCAGGGAGGAAATTTCAGTGGTTTTGGTTAAAAAGTTCAAATATTAATGATATATTTAAAATGCCATAATGTGCAAGGAGCTTTGGCCATTCCTGAAAACATAAAGACATTAATCAAAAGAGTGGGAAATGAAATAGGAAGATGAATAGTTTTTTATGATGCACTATGATGATTTTTTATGAAATTCGGAACTAAGGACTTGGGAAAGTAATTTATTGGATATTAATCTTCCCTTTTTAGTAGGCATGGAACGACTTTATTTAGAAATGTCTGCCACATCTAAAATTTTAAAATACAGGGTAAAAACTACATCTCTGCTCCATACCCCATGCAACTATCAAGTTCTCTCCTATATTTTCTACAGCAATGTCAGAAAGAGATAGAGTTTAGAAAAACTTTACTCAGCAAGTGAAAAGGTGCGGGGAGAGGGGAGCAGGAGATACACAGCCTGCACTGAGTGCAAACAGCAACCAGCTGCCTAATTCCCACTCTGAGAGGCTGTCCTAGGGGCACAGGGCATCTTTTGGGGCAGGCAACTTGCAGGTAAATGGATAATGCATGGGAAATTTTTCAATTCTTCAGGTTCTTCATCTTCACTCAGGGAGTGAGAGGAAGGATGAGATATGCTCTCTAATCTGACCAGGATACAGTCTCTTTTTTGGGGGGCCCATAAGCGATGAGAACTCCTAGCAAAGGACTCGTTTTAACATGAATAGCAGATAGTGCACACATGTGTGGCATCACCTGAGCAGACTCTCCAAGTGTTTACACCTGGAGGAGGCTGCTAAATCACAAGGATCTTCTTGGAAGCATTGGTCTGCCCTTCGCCTTCTCTTTAAGATCAGAGTAAGTGGCTATTCCCATGCCGAAAGAAAAAACAAAGTGTGTCTAGGGAGAAGACTCAAGGTTAAAGCTTCTGTTTCATAAGCAAAAGAACCTAAGTTCAGTTCCTATGCAAAAATGCTGGGGCAGATATGGCAGCAACTTGCAATTCTGGCCTTGGAAGGCAGAGCCTAGGAAATCTCAGAGCAAATCAATTAGGCAAAAGAACAATCAGAATGATTCCTAAAATTACCCTTGGACGTCAAAAGCCGCACACTCAAAGTGTTCTCTAAAACACACACACACACACACACACACACACACACAAACTAAACAAATATAAATAAATAAGTAAATAGAAAAATAGATAGATAGATAAATAAATAGATGAATAAATAGATGAATGAATAAATAAATAAATAAATAAATGTGTTTTGATCAGCTTTTTCTCCATTTCCCAATGAGCTCTGATGAGCTCTTTTCCTTTTGGACTAAAAAAAGCTAACTGATTACTGGTCCCTGGAAGTTATGGCTAACTTACCAGGATGCAAAAATAAGTGGGAAATTCCTAAGAGACTGATATTTTTGCAATTTAAATTACCAAAGACTTCTGGACTCTGGCAATCCCTGCCTTTTACCTAAGGTTATAATTAAAGACAAACAGCTAGGCAATGTTTGCTGGGAGAGCAGTTTCCTAGGAAGCCATTCTGTAGTTCACTTTGTATAATGTTACATTTACACAGCCTATCATACACACAAAGGAAAAAAAAAGTTTGGAAAAAAATGCAATGACTATTAATGACTATCTCTTAGTTATAGAAATTATGGCTGAGTTTTTCAAGTGTTTTTTTCTTAAATGCTTTTTCTCATGCATTTTTTTATTCTTTAAATTTTATTGTTTTTATACTCAAAATGCAGCTCTTCTGGATTAGTTTTTTATTTTATTATTCATTTACTTGAGAGAAAGGGAGACAAAAGTAAACTAGAGACAGAGAGTCAAAGAAAGAGAATACATGCCATGGTTCATGGGTGGAGATCAGAGGACAAATTTCAGAAGTGAATTCTCTCCTTCCATTAAGTGGGCTTCCAGGTACTGAACTCAGGTACTCAGGTTTGTGAGCAGGTGCCTTACCAACTGAGCTATCTCACTGGCCCCTGTTAATGTATTTTCAAAGTTTCCTACATTGTATATAGTTAGTTTGACCAAAACAATTTATGAAAGACTAATTAATGCCTTATATATTGAATGATATTTTGCATTTTATTTGTAACAACAAAAAATTGGAAGCCGGAAACAATGTCCATTAATAGGCATTAGTTTAATCAAGTATGGTTCAATCATATAATAGAATTTTGTGGGTGCAACTAAAAACTATATGGTAGAAAAAGGTTTATTGGCATGAAATATTCATGACATGGCATATAAAAATTAAGTAGCTGTTAAATAAAACTTAATTTCTTACTTACTAAAAGCAAATTTATTTTTGTATGGCTGTAAATAGCACAGTGCACATGGTCTAAAAATGCCACCCATTATTCCTATTGATGGGTCACAGTTTTCCTCTGTGTGTTACCAGTTATTTTAGTTCTTCAGCAATAAGCAATAGTAAAATTTTTAGATGGGGAAAAATACTACATGGTAAATGTCAAACACTGTAAAAGGACTAAATACAACAAGTTAATCAAAAGCACAGAAAAGTTAAGTTTGTTGCAAGAAATTAAGTACAATAGTCAAAGGTGCTCATCCTCAATGCTCTTGTGTCTAACAGCTGGCAACACCCAATTCTGTACTAGACATGTAAGGACTGAAAAAGTGAAGATACTTATATGAACTAAGGAAACATCTAGAAAAAAAGCAGTCTAAACTCTGGACAAGAAATTAGAGCTGAGCTCAGAGTTCCAAACATAGGCTTCCCCAGTTCTATTCTGGGCCAAGCAAATGTAGTTCAGTACTATCTCCCACCTCCACCTGCAGACAAGTGACATACGCGCTTATGTCAAAGCACCCAGAAGTTAGACAGTTTTACATATTCTTACTCCACATTTGGAGGATGAAGAATAGAAAGAAAAGAGCATGTGATTGCCTCATTCCACAGTAAGGAAGTTAAGATTGCAGCAAATGGCTCCTAATTCAGGAATACAGCCAGTGTGATGACTGCTTTGGTAACAGCAGGATGGTGGGTCCATCCGTCGACACCCCTGTCATCCTCTGATATCCATTTAAAGAGCAAATGCTGATGTGTTAAAGTCTTAGTGTCAGACTGTGTTGACTTCTCAAGAGAGTAAGTAACATCTTTTTTAAATAGTGTTCATGTGCAAGGAAGTCTCAGCACAGTTCAACAAATTCCCAAAAAGGCCATTCTCAGAATCATAAACAGAAAAGATCCACTATAATCTGCATCTTAAATCTGAATTATTTCTCAAAAGTCTATGGGCTAAAAGTTTGTTCTCCAAGGTGGAGATAGTTGGTCTTGTGGGTACACTTCGGATCATTGGGAGCATGTCCTTGAAGGTCTTCTCCCTTCTCGCCTTTGCCTCTTTGGTCTGATGAAATTCTGTCCCAACATACACTCTTACCATGAAATTCCATAGCAAAATACAAAGCAGTTGGACCAATCATAGACAAAACCCTCTAAAGCTATGAGCCTAGCCAATCTTTTCTCTTTGTAAGTTGAACATCTTGTGTATTTGCTGCAGTAACAGAAAGCTGATTGACAAGTTCTGTATTACTTTCCTAGGACTTTTTCAATTGAGTGATGTATTCATCACTTTATCTTGTAAATGGAGCAAGTCTACATATTGAGTCACTCTGTACCCCTAGACCAATTTAACGTGGGGGGGGGGGGTGTGTATGTGTGTGTGTGTGCAGCCTTCAAAGAGTAAAAAAATTAGATTGCAGTGTGGTGAGAAGAAAGAGTATGGATACTACTAAACACAGAGATGGGCTAGAATTTCCTTTCATCCCTGGATTACTTTGAGTAGCTTACTCAGCTTTTCTTACTGTCTGCTACCTTTTCTATAAAATAGAGTGTGTTAGAACCCACCTTCAAATGCTATTATGGGATTCCCAAAAGTCCTCCACATGTTGAACATATGGAGGGGGGGGGGCTACAAGCTAAATAAATCTCCTTTTCTCCCTTAAGTTGTATTGGACTGGTGTCTCACAGCAACGCAGACAGTAACTGCTACACCTACCATCTTCTCAGTGGCGTTTCTGCTGGAAATTAACTTATTCCATAGACTTTTGCAATGAAAGAGGCCCCACCTACATTTAGAGAGCTTCTGGCCTCCTGAACAATTCTTTCTCCCCCTTTAAACTACCTAACTTCCACTAAAACTGTTCTACCACCCGGAGCTGTGTGGATCTCCTTATCCATATGAGCTTCTAGAAAAATTAAATCATATAGCAGATGAGTTTATGCTGGAAAAGAAGGTCTTTGGCATATACAACACTTACTCCTGCTTCCATTTCAATCCTTTGAGAAAGAAGGTACTAGAAGTATTTTTACCTAACATTTTTAAGCATAATGTATTTAATTCATGAGTGCAAATAAACTTCAGTTTTCCAGTTAAATTAGTGCTCTTGCCATCTAAAATAAGAGTACCGTGGATGACTGTGACACAGCTAAAAATATTCATAGACAGGTCTTGTTTATAGACCCCAGGTTCTGATGGCATCTATAACACGTTTGGAGAGCTGATTTCTGTAAGCCAAGGAGCAAGTTTCTCCCACATGTGTCGTCATTGCCATGAGTGCTGTTCATCTTGCAAACCCAGATAGTCCATTTCTGTAGTTATTGCAGCTCACAAAAAGCACAAAATCGTTGTTCAAATAACTGGGGGCTCCATAGCTTTGCAAACTTCCTGTTTCCTAGCTGACAGAAAGAGAGAGAGAGAGAGAGCGAATAAGAAGGGAAAGAAAGTACACTGAGTTCCTCTGAAGCCCCCCCCTGACATTTCCAGACTTATTAGCCAGTTTTCACACTGACTTCAATCAACCTCTCTAATCCTCCAAGGAAAGAGCATTTTTAATTCGCTGATTGGCTGATAAGCTTGAAGCCAAAAAATGATTTACACGTAGATGAATTGTGCTTACAAGATGGAACTTGGAGCATTAGCAGCGGATCTGAATTTCCTATCTGTCATTTTATTTGCCACATTCATTTTTTTCTCTGCCATTACCCTGTCTGATTGTGATCTCTCAGCGCTATTGGGCCCCTGCTTCCACAGTTTTTAATCTGCCTTTAATCCCATAGATTTTAAATATTCCCGGCACCGAGAGACTGGAGGCAATTAACTGCCCTTCTGATGCGCTTCTTATCAGCTGCCTCCTTGTATCTCTCAGAAGCAGCCTCAAGACACTTCCAGGCTGACAAATACTACCAGCATTTCACATGAAGCATTGGCTGCAAATGGGAATGCGGAGCCCAGCTGTGCGTGCTGACACTGTACAATCACAGTGGTCGCTGGAGGAGAAGACAGAGAAGGAAGGTTGGGGACAGGCACTGTACACTGGAAAGCCCCCTCCATGCCCACGCTCAGAAACAATGCTCTCTCCGTGTGCTTTTGGATTCTTTTCTTTTTTTTCTTGAAGTGTACATCATCCAATCTGTTTAATCTGATTGCTCATTTTGCCATAAAACCATCTCCAGCTTCTGCCTTCAATGAAGAATCCAGAAGGGACTTCAAAAGGAGACTTCAGATAGCATCAAGCTACTTGAAACTGGCCCACTTTCCATTCTGGGGCTGGGTTCATTGCAAGCCCATTTCAGATGCGTGAAGGTTCAGATTTGTTCATTGGATTTCCCAAGCATTAGTTGATAAACTAATTAGTTGTAGGAACTTGAAGTTTTGAAGCAGAACTGCTTAAATTAGCAGATACATCAAAGGTTTATGAGCTCCAAAGTCTATAGGCAAGGTGACGCAAGTCAATTGTCATGAAAGACAAAAAAGAAAAATATTCGTTCTAATGCACATTGATTGCTGATACATGCAAGTATATGTACAAGGTGAAGATCGCCAGCTTCTACAGTAGGAGCAATCACAGTAACACCAGAAGTGTCCTTTGACCTCTTGCTGAACCAGACCAATGCTACCACTGACCACTGTAGATTCCTAGACTAACTTTTTATAGTTTAATATTAAAATGAAAACCATCTGGGTTCAAAGATATAATCCAAGAGTCTTCCATGGTGCTTGGCATCACCACATCTCGGTCGGTTCTCTTCCTTCGCCACCCAGTCTCCCAAATAGACATACTATTTGTTAACAACACAGCTTCCCAATGACCACCCCAGTGAGACCATTCATCAGAAAGGCATGTGCAAGACTTTGCATTGTCTTGTGAGGCCATGAGCATATCCACGTCTTGCAAATTCTTACGACTAGGTCAGAATGGCATCACTTCACAGAATGTTGAGCGCCTTCACCCTGGGCAATTCCTCCATCCTCTCAGTTTAAGTTGACAGCTTGCCTGCATGTGCCCTGAATTCTCCAGCCAAGAAGCCAATGTAATCCTCCCCCCAGTGGGAATAAATGATGTAAGTTTCTGACTGCACTCAATAAAGGTTGGTCCCCAAGTCTAACAATATTTTTCTCGAGGTGATGGATGGGCATTATATAAACAGGTCATTGTGCATCCAGCAAGGGTTCTATATCTTTGGGAAGCCCTATTATTTTTTTAAAGTCCAAAAATTATAGAGGACGATGTCAACCAGGGAGAAGAAAGGATACGGTAGCCGAGACCGAACAATGCTTTAAGTGCATGTGGTTAATTGATTGGCTCCACTTTCTGTACTAAGAGAAGAACACAAGCCCTGTTCACTTGGCCTCCACGGAGCCTGGAGAACAGGGTTGAAATGGATGGATTTGGCAGAGCGGCGAGGCAGTGTTGAGAGGTTGGTGATAAACAACGCCAGGCAACATAAACAAGGACAGCTTGAAGAACTGCAAGTGGCTAGGGAGAGGTCGAAACTTCTTTCTACACCAGGAGAGACATGGAGCAGCTCTCCGTGTGTTGTTTTGCTGTGACTTGCAGCTTTGCTTAAGCATTTTAAAGAATCTTGCAGGTCTTTTTCAAGCAGCCAGCTCTAGCCTACGAATTATGGTAATGTGCCACTTCTGAGCCCACGGCAGGATTTGCAACAGAGAAATCACATCAGCCTATGCTGATTAACAATTCCATTCCATCCAGAGATTTATATAAAAAAAACTATCTTACATTTTGCTTTTTAATAAGAATGATCGCTATCTCAAATTGAGTCCCAGCAAATTTTAATAAAAGCCCAAGGTTGAGTGGCATTTTGCATGCTGATTTAGCCGTGATTGCTGGCTTTGATGAGCACCAGCCTGGCATGTATAGCTCTCCTCTGAGCAGGTTTAAAGACCAGGAGTCAGGAAAAGGATAAAAAATAAAAACTTCCAACTAAAATTCGAGGCCTTTTCTTTCTGTGATTGATTACTGAATAAATACCAGCACGTATCTTTAGATTCATGGCCTAAGAGCGAAATTCCCTACAGCTAAACAGCTGTTTATTTTTTCTTTTTAAATAGCTGTTAATATACCAACCTGTCAAAGAAGATGAACTCTGATGATGGCAATTACTATTTTAAAAAGATAACATCAATGCATTTATCTATCTTCTGCCCAGTATTTCTTCTTCAATGGAAAGTCAGAAACAAGGAGAATTTTGGTTTTCCAATGAGAAAATTGTTAACAACTACATTTCTCCTTTGTTGAAATCAAAGGCAAATCAGATATTCTTAGCAATAAAACTTAAAGTCAGCTAAGAGTTTTTCAGTCTGCATGATTGCTGATGACCTCTACAAGAAAATCATGGATATATGGGTACAGTTCTTGTATTTGCTTTGGGATTGTTATCTATCTTTAAAAAAAAAACTTGCAGGTTTTTAAAAAACTCACTCATTAAAGTTTTGTAAGATATGTTCATGACTGTTGTGAAGTGCCATGTATCTCCACTGTTACCAATTTCATTGTTATATAGGCCTATGTTCTTGTAATGCCCTCTCTACCACAAAGCTTGCCTCCAGTGGTAAGTTCTTTATGCAATACCAAGTTGACCTGCCTCCCAAAAACAGGTTAGACCCACCATCTCTATGCAAAACTCAAAAAGGTGAAAGATGAGTTAGTTCACTGGTGGGAGATCACCAGATTTCATCAACCAGATGGGCTGCAGCTCTAAATCTGGGATTCCAACCTGGAATAGAGCTGCAACTAAATTGTACAAATCCTTAAATCCCCAAATGCATAAAACCATTTCCAGTGGAATAGCAGGAGGAAAATATCTTGCCAAAGTTCAGCTACTTCTTAGAGCATTTTCTACCCGTACTTGCTTAGTTTACTTGTTTAAAATGGACAAATGGACAACATAACGAAGATAGTAATCACACACATGATATTATGGAACTGCTTAGCTTGCCAGCTTTGTCAAGAAATTTTTGCAGATTGCTGGCTTCTTGCTTTATAAGTCTTTGTTACTCTGTCCATTTTATTAGAAATATTGTTTATAAGTATTACATTTTTATTTTCTTTGAAAATGCACTTTCGACCATTTTTATTTTATTAGCTCATGATGGGGCATTTATGTAATATGTTGCATATTACAGACACTTTTATGAATCATAATATAAATATTACATATCATTTTTACTTCATAAATAAGTATACACTGAATGTCTATGATGAGCAATATATGCTGCTAGATCTTAGAGAGTACAATGTTAAAGAAAAATAAAGATATAAAGTTACGGAGAGGTAGTTCAGTGGAAAAAGTGCTTGTCTAGCAGACAGGAGGATCTGGGTTTGGAGCCCAACAATCCTGGTGAAAGCTGGGGTAGTGGTGTATATCTGTAAACCCAGGGCTTGTGAAGCAGTGATGGGTGAACTCCTAGAGCTTCCTAATCAGATTAGTTAAATAATAAGCATTAGATTCCATAAGAGACCCTGACTCAAAAAATATGATGGAGAGTGAATGAAGAAGACATCTGACCTCGGTATCTAACCCTGTTCCTGAGGAAAACAAGAGGAGATAGACACTGTCTACCACGTGTCAGTTACCTTTTGACATGCACATGTGCAGCTGTGCATAAAAAAAATCTACTTCTGGAGCTAGGGAGATAGCTCAGTGGATAATGCACCTACTTGAAAACCTGGAGATCTGAGTTTAATTCCCCAGAAACCCTCATGGTGAATCTCTCTTTCTCTCTCTCTCTCTCTCTTTCTCTCTCCTTTCTCTGTCACTCTCTCTTTCTCTCTCTCTCCTTCATCCCTCAAATTAATTAATTAACTAATTAAGAAAAGAAATCTTCATAACTTCCACATTTTAGTAAAGGAACCCCCAAAGTTATGTTCTAAAAAGTAAATAATTATGTAAACTGGAATAGGTATAATGAGGAAATTGTGCAGGGACAAGGGAACTAACTTAAGTTGGATGATGAGAAAACACCTGAGACGTTTCATCCTTAGAGACTTCAGAAGCCACCAAAAAATTTTTAAATGTGGTCAGTTTCCATACCTGACATTTGCCAGAGCTGCTCTCGAATGATTAACTTGGGAAAGAATACGGTTACACACCCCAGGTCAGGAAGAATCCTTGCAATCGATGCAGGGGAAAGTGAACCCATTACAGAAATAGCCCTTAACTGAGGTGGGCTTCCATAGAGAGAAACAAACATTGACAGGAACTCCTAGAAACATGGATGCTATTAACATGAGCCAATAAGGAAGACTTGAGGACAGTAGTGACATATTCAGCATGGGAACCAGATGACCACTGTCACTGGTAGAGGAAAAGTAGTCTGAGTGAAGGATAGATGATGTTGAGTATGAGTGTCCGTGTAAGAGCATTATGGGTGTGTGCTAGTATGATTATGGTATAAGATGGCCATGTGAAAGTAACATATGATGCTCATTAGAAATATCTATTTTATTTTTTAAAAATCTAGAAACATCTTCCCTTATCTTAAATGCCTGTGAATTTCTTTTCTATTTACGTCTCCTTTCTCAAGAATCTGTAACTCTATAAGTAATTCAGCCTACATTTCATTCCCCAATACTTGTACACCTACGTGTTCTTCATTGTGCTCATCTTCTTCCCAGGACTCCTTTCTCTCTACATTGTCTTATGCACAGCCCAAAATCCCCCCTGCCATTGAAGGATTCAAGGGCAAGGAGTGAACCATAAAAAGAACAATGGGAAAATAGTTCTATAAAACTTTTAGTATGTGGGGAAATGCATCAGCAATAAAAGCAAGGGACAAAAAAAATCTCAAGACTATGCTTAGCAATGTAGGGGGAGGAAAATGAAAGATCAGTAGTCCATAAATCATAGGTATTCTTTTAAAAAATGACTAATCTCACACAAAAATCAATGGAGGCCAAATCGAATATTTTAGGGGAGGGTGGGGGATGGCATAAAAGATGGCAATCCCAGGAGACAGACACAGGGAATTCCCGGAGGAAACTAGCTAGCTAGCATAGCTGATCAGCAAGCTCTGGATTCAACAGACAGATCCTATCTGATTAGTAAAAGTGGAGAGTGGGTGAAGAAGACATTCCTGAGACATCTCTCCAGCCCAAGATCACTGCTTTTACTTCAAGATTTTAATAAATATCACATTTTTAACATTAGTAAACACAACATGCATATATTCCTTTGTATTTGTCACATTTACTTGAAATTTTAAAAATACATGTTGTGGTCTGGGAAATGGCTAAGTATTTTAAAGCACTTGCGGACTAAGACTGATTCCTTGAGTTCAATTCTCAGAACCCACATAAAAGGCTGATGTGGAGGCATACACCTGTAATTTCAACATTCCTACAGGAAGATCAGAGGCAGGACAGGAAACTGAGCCGCAAGCTCACAGACCAGCTAGTATACAGCATGCTGGAAGCCCCAGAAACAGAGTTTAAGATCCTCTCATGAGATGAGTGTAAGACAGAACAGGACTGAGCCACTAAGCTAGTTCAGCAGGTGAGGCTTCTAATCACAAATCAGGCAAAATAATCCAATCCCTAGAAGCCCACATGACAGAAGGAGAGAATTGACTTCCAAAAGTTGTTTTCCACCCATGCACCACGGCATTCATAAGTACATCTTCATTCTACTTTCTCCTCCTCCCTCTCATAAATAAAGAAAATGTCTCAAAAGAAAAAAAAAAAGACTAACCTGGGCATATATCTCAGAATACCATGGGTGAGTGAGATGGCTCAGTGGATAAAGATGTTTGCCATCAATCCTAATGACCTGAGTTCAATCCCCAAGACCCACCCATGTAAAGGTGGAAGAAGAAAACCAGTTACACAAAGTTGTTCTCTGACCTCCACATGTATGCCATAGCACATGTGCATCAACACACACACACTTATACACTCAATAAAATACTTTAATTTAAACATATATATGGAGAGAGAGAGAGAGAGAGAGCAGGGAGGGACCCATGAAGCAAAGGAGTCAAGAGACATGCTGGTGATGAAGCTGTGTGCTCTCAGACGTGCAGATGAGCAAATGACAGCTTCAATGGCCAAGGTGGTGAGAACAGTATACAGAAGAAAACTTGACTGATTCTAGCATTTTCGGGAAGGTAATTCTTGAGTAGCTGACTGTGTGGATTTCAAAAATAAGAATGTCTCCCACAGGTTTGTATGATTGAACACTCGATTCCCAGCTGGTGAATCTGCTTCGTGAGTGTGCTGCCTGGCTGAGAGAGGTGTGTCACAAGGGGAAGGCTTTAGAAGATACAGGCCAGCCCTGCTTCAGGTCCCCTTCTCTGTCTCTCTCTCTCTCCATCTGCCCACAAAGGTGGGACCAGGATGCTCTGCAAGCCTCTGTGAATTCAGGCTGGGTCTACCCAACATCTGTACCTTCTCGACATGATGGACTGTACTGTCAGAACCATGAGCCAAAATAAGCCCTTCCCTCTTAAGTTGCTCTGCAGTATTTTATCACAGCCACAAGAAAAATAGCTACAACAACCAAGGAACTCTCTTGCACTGATGTTGTGAAAGCAGATCCTTGGGTAACAATGGGAAGAGAGCAGAACTAGGGGACATTCATTGCTAATTACCATGTACATACTAGACAGATAAGCTATGAAATGTGTCCTGTCTAGAAATAATTTTATGAATATTGTATTTCCCTGAAAGCAAACAGCTGAATGCTTTTGATTTCCCAATTCAGCTTCGAACTTTAAACTATGTTTTTGCATGGCTCCATCTTGGGTACAGTATCGATTGTCTTATAGAAGGCATTTGTACGGCACTTCATGAGCACAAAGAGTTAAGAGCTAGATGAAGATTAAAAATGGATCTAAGAGAAACAGATATTCCCATCCTGTGTTCAGCAAGAGAACCCATTCTGTTATCACAGTATCACTGTGCACTTGTGCATAATAAGCCATGAAAGGCGAATGCCTCCACTTTTCCCATTTCTTGCCTTTTGAAGTTAATTTCCAGTCCTAACTGTAAATCAGAAATGGTACAATCCTTTGGTATGTCACAGAGCAATGACAATTTAATTTACATAATATCTTCCCCCTTTTAAGTGCCTTGTTCAATTGAAGATGAAGCAGCTGTGAGCGATGGCGAAGTTAAGAATAAAAAGTAAGATCAAAGTGATGTCTGTCATTATGATTTCAAACAGCATGTGCCACTTGGGAAGTTTGGGGTAAAATATTAAAGAGGATTCAGTTGGCTAACTGAAAGAATATAGACACATATAAAGTGAGGCAGTCTGTAAAATTCTTGTGTTTTTTTTTTTTTTTTGGTCTACATAAAGTCTAAAGGACAAGTAGAACAGTGACTTAGTGCATCTGGCAAATAAATGCTCTTAATTTTTAAATTTTTTATTTATTATTATTGTATGTTCATGCATACATGCCATTACACACATGTGGATGTCAGAGGACAGTTTAATGGAGTCAGTTCTTTCCTTCTAGCTTTATGTGGGTTCTGGGAATTGAACTCATATCGTGGAGTTCCTATAGCAAATACTTTACTCACTAAGCCATCTTGCCAGCCCAATGAGTCTCAATACATATGCTTGCAAGTGTGTGTGTGTGTGTGTGTGTGTGTGTAGAGAGAGAAAAAATACACATTTATGCTAAACTTGGGGACATCTCTGTTCACTTACAAATGCATTGTGAGAGTGCTCAGCTTCAAAAATAAGTGTACTTTCTCATTATCAGGTCTAAGCACTTCCAAAGCGCTACAGAAGGGCCAGAGAAAGGAAAGGGACAGGGCTACAGAAAAGAAAGAGAAGCCCAAGGGCTGGATAGAGAGAGGCCTATCACCTCTCAAAGGCCACAGCTTCATACTCTGAGAAACTGACTGATAAACCCCTCAACTCAGCGTTCAGTGTTAACATGCAGTTCACTTCCACAAGTAAAATTTCCACGAAAGAGTGGCTCTTATAAGAGACTCTTCACTTGCTACTGATGTGGGGTTTCTTTGGGGAGGGGGGTCTTGCGTTCTGGAGCCAAAGATTGAAACTAGAGCACATTGAGAAAAATACAGGGATTTTATTGAAAACAAGAGGGAAGAAGCTCTTGAGCATGCTGTCTAAAGGAAACAAGGAGGTAAGCGATAGCCTTAAGGAGGGAGAGCATTAGAGCAGAGCAGATAGCTTAAGGCCAGAGAGAACAGAGAGAGCCATGGTAAGCACATGCCTAGGAGAGGACAGAGCTGCCGTGGCATGACTGCATGGTGGGACAGCAGGAAGAAGAGAGTGATGGGTGGAGCCACAATCTTTTATATTCCATGTGCTGCTAATTAGTGTCCCAGAGTCACTAGGTAAGTGAGGCAAAGCCTGGAGGGGTGGCAGGCATGGGTCTCCTTGGACGGAACATTCCTAACTGCATTAGCTAGCCAATACAAATTGAATTATCCCATTATTATAATAAACATATTCTCATCAAGGCAACTTAGGGGAGAAAAGGTTTATGATGTTTGAATGGTATTTCCAGAGGTGATAGAGCCCGCTGTGGCAGTAAAGGCATGGGGCAGGCAGGCCAAAGCAGGTGGCGCATTGAATCTACACTTACAGAAAGTGAGATGGAGAGATTGAGAACAAGAAGTAGAGGAGACTATCAAACGTTGAGGCCCATCTCCCAGTGACATAGCTACTTCCTTCATCAAGGTTCCACATCTCAAGCTCCCACAACCTTCCCAAACAGCACCAGCAGCTGGGAACTAAGTGTTGAAACACACAGGGTCATGGGCGACGTTCCTCAGTCAAGCCATCTGAGCAGGCTTTCGCTGGGCGTGACACTGGGCTAGGTGCACGCCAGTCCTTACTTCCAATAAACCTTACACGTGTCTGCTAACTGAGCAGGCTCCTGGGGAAAGGGAGAATCCATTTTGCTCCCAGAAGAGTCATTCGTTCCAAATGGCACTAGACCACAGGCAGTAAAATTCCTGAGGAACGGCTTAAGCTCCGGGCCCACCCAGGCCTACTTTGTTTCTAGGAACCCTGGAAACCTCCAGAAAGATAAAGATACTGGGTTCCTTCTGCAAGCAGGTAGGAACGTCAGACCCAGCTGCAAAACCACTAGTGAACACCCTTAAAGCCCATGACACCCCCAAATCCCTCTGAAAGTTGAAACAGCACATGTGGCAGCACCAGCCCAGCTGCTGGGTGCCCCCTGACATCCCTGCCCCCAGCCCTGATAAGATGCTATCAGACAGCCCCTCTAAGTGATTTAAGTACTTTAAGCAGATCACTAGAGCAATTAAAATAAAGAGTGAAAGATACAGGCCTTCATTGATGGGAGATTAATATTGACCAGAAAGGCATCGATTTTCCTCTGCATCTTATTTCTGATTGTAAACTTGTTCTGCAGCCACCTGAGGTTGAGGGTTTTTTTTTTTTTCCCCCTTTCTCTTTTTGCCTTCGCTTTGGGGAGTCAGTGAGAATGAATTTAGATGCAAGAATCTCCATAGAGAATCCGGCTTTTCAATTTATGTGCTGGTTCCTGTGTCTGCTTTCCTTATGGAAAGGCCAAAAGAGCTTGTAAATGCACTTGATTTGTACCTACGTGTTTAGACTCTTATGGAACTATAAAGCATCTTCTGTATTCCAAGCACCATTAGGTACTACACAAGTAGCATAACCTAACTCTCACAAATGCACACTCAAGATAAGTGTTCTGGAATGCCACTGCACGTAAGAGAGCTGCCATCACAATGGTTGGAAAACTGACCCGTGAAGGAGAGATTGCTGCACAGTGTATGTCACTATGGTAACTTGTGGCTTGAGTGTAAATCATCCTCCACAATTTATGTGTGTCAATACTTGGTTCCTCATCTGGGGACCCTAGCTGGGAAGGTTAAAGAGCCTTTGCATGCTGGAGTCTTATTGGAGAGAGTATGTCTCTGGGGTCGAAGCCTTCAGGTTTAAGAGCCTGGCTTTATTTCCTGTTCACCACCATTTGTTTCCTGACTGGATGCAATGAGAACAGTCAGTTCTACATTTGTGCCACCGTGATAGGAAATACATGGAAGCCAGGGCAAACCCTTCAAGCTTCCTTCGACTGCTTCTTGTCGGGTATTTTGTCATAGACACCACCCTGGGTCACCTACGGCGATGTAAATTTGAAAAGTAGTTTCTGTCTATTCCACTAATTATTTAACACTGACTCATTGCAGAAGTAATTTAGGCCATGCAAAGGTTATTTGATTATGAAGACCATTAAGATGATATAAGGCAAAATGTGAACTGTGGAACTTTGAATCTGGACCATAAAGATGCTGGAAATGCCTTTTGCTTGAGTCCACAAAAGAAAGAAAATAAAAGGAAAAAAATGACCAGTTTGGAATAAACTTACTTTGCCTTTGCTTTAAGTTAGTAAAGTAACATGAATAAAATAAATATATAATACATTCATATTTATTAGTTGATTTATACAATGCACGGATTACATAAAATTTGCATATTATACATATGTATATTTCTATAAGCAAGAAGGTGTGCTGATACTCTTCACTTTTGAATATTATTTATTTATAGCTTTAGGCGAATTCCGACAGCGAAAATAATTCCAGAATCTTCTCTTGGTCAAAAAAATGCTCAATCATCATGGAGGCGACATTGTATCTAACCAAGTATGGTGCCACCCTGGGTGAATGACTCATAATCTGGTTGGCTTGCAGACTGCTCAGTAACTAATGAGGCTGTGGCAGGATCTAAGTACCCGGCCCATTAGGGCTATTCAGAACCACTCAGAGTATTGACCCCACCTCCAGATAAACAAGATCAAACAGCCTACTCTTCTTTCTCTGGGCTTTGTAACTAATCAAAGCCTGCAGGTCTCAGAAGTACTTTCTAATTGGCCTCATTGTTTTGTTTATTGTGTTCACCACAGGCAGCTAACATTTGTTTCCAATGGACTGTCCTGACATTTCAGTGGTCATTTCATTTAAGTGATCCTAAATGGTTTTCTAGGTCTGTGCATAACCAGAGTCCAAGCTTAGGAGACAACCTTCACTTACAGAAGGACTGTCTTTTACCTTTCCTGGCCTTAAAACATGGGTTTTGGTATGTATGAGAAGACATACAGGGAGCAACAAAGTAGATAACTTGCATCTTCTTGTTAGTAACCTGTGTTTCCCCACTTCTATGACTCTTCTTTAACTATTTTTATTTTATTTTTGAGAGAGAGAGAAACAGGTGTGTGTGTGTGTGTGTGTGTGTGTGTGTGTGTGTGTGTGTGTGCCTTCCCCCCCCCACACACACACACAGGCCACACTGGAAAAATTTCAAAGCTTAGTTCTCTATTTCCACTGTGGAAGTTTCCAGGGATCAAACTCAGGTCACCAGGTTTTCTTTTTTTTTTTTCTCCCTTTTTTTTTTTCCAAATCATACAAGCTCAGTAGGTACTCTGTCCTCTCCTTCCCTCCTCCCCTCCCCAGTTCCCCATTGCTCTCTCCCCGCTTCCCTCCTTATTTTCACCCCCTCCCTCCTTCACCCTCTCCCAGTGCCTCCCCCTTCTCCCCTCTCATGGCCTGGAGCATCCTTTTGTGTGAATTCAAACCTCCCTCTGAGTACTCCACCCTAGTGACAGGGTAAGGACTCAGTGGCATAGCCTGGAACCTTTTCTTGGGCTCCCAGTTAGTATGAAAACTCTATTATGACTGTTAATCCCCTGCTTCTAAGGATCTCACTACCTGGAGCCTTCTCCCCTGTGATATGTGCTAGACTTTGGGGGCTCTTGACATGTCAGCCATTGTGCAGGTCAGGCTGTGAGATGGCTCAGTGGGTAAAAGCATCCCCTTGGAAACCAGGTGACCATAATCCACCCACTGAGCCATCTCACAGGCCTCTCCATGTCTTTTCTTATATGGTATTTGTGGGAACATTGCTCTCTCATTTGCTTCTATGCCCCACAAAGGCTTGATTTTGTAAAATGGAATAAAACATGCCTGTATGTCAGAGTGAACCCTGGGGTTCCGGAGAAGCACATAGATGGAAGGATGGGAAGGAGTGGGAGAGAATGGTGAAGGAAAGGTTGGGAATGGAGGGGCGGGGGGATGGTGGGAAGCTGGGATGAATAATTTAATATGCTTGTGAAAGTAGAAAACTAATAAAAAAAAATGCTGTGTTATTGGCAAGCTACCATTGTCCTATCACTACACATGCTTCATGTAGTGTTTATTATTTTGTTGACTCTATTCCTGTTCAACTGCTTCATCATAAAAAAAGATCGTGTCTTCTTCTTTCAATTTCTTTCTTGGTGAATCTTTGCAAATGTTTTCACTTTGCCTGTGACCTTTTTAAATATGTTTATGTACAGGGCATTCATTTATTTTCTTTTGTAGAGAGCACTTCTGATGTCTTATCTAGGGACTCTTTGCCAAATCAGAGGATTAAACCTGATGGAAGTATTTAATCCTAGAAAGGATCAACATAAGAAAAGGGAGTAAAGGGAATTGGAGGGGGAGGGGCTGTGCTAGAATCCTTCAGAATCTCCATTTGTGGTGAGAATTATAAGATTCTACCATTTATTAAAAATCATTGAGCTCTATACAACAATAATTATTCAGACTTCGTAAAGTCTCAAATGATGTTGTTTGTTTTGATTGCATCATTTAGCGAATTATTTTTCTAACATCTTAGGAACTTAACTTCCCTACCCATGTCCCAAGCTTATGCTCCTAGTAAGTTAAGAACACCTTCTAAAACAGTATTGCTCATCAGCCATCCAGATAAGCACTTGCTCCATACAAATACACTTTCTTTCCCTCCATCTCCTATTTTCCCTCTTTCTTGTTCGATATAGAATTGTGGCAGGCAGACTAAGGACATATGTGTGCGTCCTAAGGAGATAATCATGTATGCAGACTAAGGTTCATGAGTGAGATTATTAAAATGCCTCTTCCAAGCTCTCCAAAGCCATGTCTTTCCAGGTAAAGATGAGAGGGAGAAGAGAAGAAAGGATAAGTAAGAAACTCTTCAGGGTGTCAACACAGCAGATGAACATTATTGATCTGTTTAACCTGACCACACCCCAAATAAGATCTGAATCACAAAAAGATTGGGCATCAGCATGTATAAATACACATTCCAGCTATGCATGTGCATGTACTTACTGCTGCACAAATTCATACAAGGTTTAGAAATAATGTAAAGTTTCATTATTGAAAGTTGATTAGCTGACTCTACTTTATGAGCCTTGGCAGTCATAGTGTTCATACTTGGGAATCTGAAAAATACCCTTAATGACTGTATTTTTAAGTTGTAACGTAATATATGTAATGTCACTTCAATTGTGATGAAAAAAGGTGTAAATAGCATAATAATGAATGCAGAAAAGTCTGACAATTTACATTTCTGTGCTAAACAGCAATGGTTATCACTAAAGAGAAGAATTACAGTAGATAAATATTTTAAACATATATAAATGATAAGTTCCAGAGTCTTTGTATAAATCTTTATACAATGATTTATAAAGAAGCTCCCTTTTTCTGTTTGGCATTAGCCTTCAGCAGTCTTCTCCAGGTGGCATAGTATTTCTTGAGATCTTCCCTCATCTATGGTGAAATATTAATTGTTAGGACTGATGGAAGTTGTGAGTTCATGGGTGCAGCAGCCCAGTATGTCCAATGGATACTCTCTGGCAGTACCACTCCCCACCTTAGGCTTTTACACTCTTGCCAGCCTCTCTTCCACAAGCATTGAGATAGGGAGTCATTTTGATGTCCTGCTTAAAGCTGGGCACTCCACAGTCACCTATTTTTGCACTTTGTCTGGTTATAGTTTTCTGCATCACACCTCTTCCTTTTCAAGATATTATTTCTCTATCAAGTGCTGAAACCTTCTCTAATCTTTTGGGAATCATAAGTGTTTAAATGGTAGTTTACTATCAAATACTTAAGTTCACACTAAGAAGTTTGATTCCCCCCAGGGCCTATGGTCTCCCCTTCTAGTGCATTTGGCTAAGCTTACACTAACCAACTCCTTTCGATTAGATCTAAGACTTGACTTTTTGGCAGGAGACAAGGTCTTTCTATGCAGGACTGGCTGGCTTGGTACTCTCCGTAATAGTTATTATTGATTGTAAACTTGCCGAGATCTAGAATCATCTAGGAGACAAGCTTCTGGGCATGCCTGTGAGGGATTAGTTACTTTATCTTAGTCTCTGAGAATGTCTGCAGGGTATTATCTGGATTAGGTTAATTGTCATGTGAAGACCAATCCTGAATGTGAACAGCACCATTCTCTGAACTGGTGTCCCAGACTGAATAAAAAGGAGAAAGCAAGTTGAGTACTTTCATTCATTACACACTGCTTCCTCGCTATGAATGCAATATGACCAGCACCACCTCGAGATCCTGCTAACCTGCTCGCCCCACCATGATGGA
Organism: Typhlomys cinereus; assembly: GCA_023101885.1. Classification (NCBI taxonomy): domain Eukaryota; kingdom Metazoa; phylum Chordata; class Mammalia; order Rodentia; family Platacanthomyidae; genus Typhlomys; species Typhlomys cinereus. The sequence continues at coordinate 3,248,798 of JALPQD010000177.1, forward strand.
TTACATCTTTGAACTGCAAGCCAAAACAAATTCGTCCTTCCTTAAATTTCCTTTGTGAGGTATTTTGTCACAGCAAGATAAGTAAGTAATATGAGTGATAGGAATTTGGGCTCTTGTCATTGAAGTTTACATTAGGTTTCATTCTGTGAATTTTTATAAATTTCCTTCTTTGACAATTTCATACACGTACATAATATACTCTGATGACTCTCTCTTCACCCCTTTTGTCTCCTCCCAGTCCTTATCAACCCTTCCTCACTAGTCCCTTTCCCAGATTATTGATTTTAGGGGCCATTTGTGTGGTGACTGGATTGGATCTCTGCATTGGAGACTGGGGGCTCTCTAATGAGCATACAACTCAAAGCAATGTCTCCTCCTTCCCTTGAATGTATTAGGAATAAATAATTTGACAATAGGTGTGAGACTGTCCTCCATCCATGCTGGCTGTTGGTAGATCCTCTTTCATTCAGATCCAGAGCAGGTATCATGAGCTACTGTGAATCCATGATTGAGTGATTGTCATTCCCTTAAGGTGTCATTTTACAGCCTCATTCGTTCTCTTCCATATCTTAAATTCTCCCCCCACTTCCACAATGTCACCTGAGGTTTGGATTGTACAATGTCTTGTGTAGATCTGAGCCCTCATCCATCACTTATTCTCAATACATTGACCATCCACACGTCTCTATATTCATGGCTTCTCTAATTTAGGCTATAAGAAACATTTGTTTGGTTATAAACAAAAATGCTGCTGCCTAGCTAAACTGACATGGTATAAAACCTGCCTCACTGAAAAATTTTCAGGCTCAAATAAAGTTTTTTTGTTTTTTTTTTTGTTTTTTTTTTTTTTGCAAAATGACAACAACAATAATAGTTCTTCCCCACAGCCACATAGTACTTCTCCATCTTAGTTAATAATTCCCATCTCTATCAAGACAAGCCAGAAATGAGAGAAAGAAAAAAAGAAAAATTAAGGAAGTGATAAGAATAGACATATTTAGGTAGTATTCTGAGGTTAGACCATTTCACATATATAAATCACACTTTAACTCAGCACCAACTGCATAATAGAGCTATGGCAGATAAAGATACACATCTCAATTTTAAGCAAATAAATTTAAGCGACCGACAGAGGACCAGGGTTTGGATTCTCTTGCCTTCTATTTCACTCCACATTAAATTAAGGTATAACTTTTAGATCAAAACCTGTCCGCCTTGTGAGTGGCACCTTGAGAATCCTGAATCACGTGGAAAATATTTAATTGCCTTAAAATAGTCAGAGTATTCACCATTCACAGCACTATTTTTTTAAACATGAATGAATTAAAATGACTTAGTTCTCAGACTTTTAAGAACTTAACTATATCCCAAAGATAGATGAAACTTCTTCGGGCTATTGCAAAATATCAGATGATATTGCTGTACTGAATAAACACAGGCTGATGAAACCTGAAAAGCTTCCTAAAGTAACAGGAACTCAAGCCAAAAACCTGTAAACAGTCTTCACCCTATTTCCCAAGTCAATGAAATGATAGAATATGCTCCCATAGGTCTATATTCTGCTGCTATCTATTTAGTCTATAGAGAGGCAAAACTAATCTTTTCAAAACAGGTTCAATCCCAGGAAAAGATTATCTCCCTGCAATATTCAGCAATCCCCTGCTAAAATGAAGTCATTTTTTCAAAGTTGTTGAATATAAACAGTAACAATGACCTTCCAAGCATAGAAATTGCAACCAAATAATCTGGTATGGAAAATATTTAGCCAGTGTGAGATATAGCTCTTTATATACATCTCAGACTAAAATTGTGTCCTTGTAGATTGGTTGTTCTCTCCTTCCTTTCACTTATCTGTCAATATCTCAGTGACATTATCCTCTACTTCAATCAACACATGTGTGCAGAACTGGGGTGGGACTTAGTGGTCCAGCTCCTGCCTAACATGCATGGAGATGTAAGCTTGATCTCCAGCACTGTGAAAAGCAAAACTTTAAACTCTCCCTTTTTTGCCCGAAACTTCTTATCTGAGCTCTAAAGATACATGTCCATCATCGAATTCTGTCAAAGTTGATTCTACTTCCCAGACATTTGTCAAATCCTTCTTATTTCTATTCTCTCACATGTTTGAATATCTACAATCTCTTCTATAGACCAAGACTTCTCAAATGCAAAAGTACCTCAGTTCCTAATCATTCCTCTTTTAACTTTTCTGACTGGTGTCCAAACTCCTCTCCCAACCTTTGTGAGCACATGGATTCTTAAGCTCTAACTAGGGAGATCGTTACGCTTTAAATATGAAATGTCTTCCACGGACTCACATGTTTGCATATTTGGTTCCCTATTAGTAGTATTGCTTTGAGGTATTCTGGAACCTTAGGAGGTAGGGAATAACTCAGGGAATGAGCCTTATACTGCACAGCCCAGTCTACTTCCTGTGCACTTTCTGCTAAGATGTGAACATGCAGCCTCATGCTCCTGCTGTCACAGATGAATTCGATCCCACCATCCTGCCTTCCTCACCATGATGGACTTATATTCCATCCAATCATGAACCAAAATAAATGTTTCTTCTCTTCAGTTGCTCTGTCAAGTATTTTTGTCACAGCAATGAGAAAATAATCATAATTCATTATTTCAGAAAAGCTGAAAATTGGGGCTGGAGAGGTGGCTCAGGGGTTAAACCTCCTGCCTTGCAGCCAGAAGGTCCTGAGTTCGGATCCTAGACCCCACGTATAGATGCCCGGCGGAAGCGGGGGCGGCCTGCGCTTCTGGTCCTGGTAGGGCGGAGCCTGTGAATCCCGGGGCAGAGTAAACAAGGAGGAGGTGGAGGTGGCCCATGGTGGTTCCCGAATTCGTCCATTGTTCTACACACACACACATACACATTCACACATGCATATACCCACAATTGAATAAATAATAAATAATAAAAAAAATTTTTAAAAAGCTGAAAATTCTATTGGAGCTTAAGGATGAAAATAAATTTAGTCTGTTTCCAAAGAGAACTATAATGTATGAATAGTGACCCCAGAAACAGCTAGCTCTACCACAGATTCTGTATCTTGACTTACCTGACTTAGAGGAAAATAAAAGATGAGACAGTGTCATTCTTTCATTTGTTCTCAGAGGACTTTAATTTTATGATTCATTGTCCTCAGTCTTCTCACATTGAATGTATGGATGGGACCCACTTGCTTAAAACAAGAATGATACTGCAGGCCTGGGGATACATCTTGATGGTAGAGCAGTTACCTGTCACATGGGTTTGATTCCTAACACCACAAAAAAAAAAAAAGAAAGAAGAAAACAAAATTGTTATATTATTTTGTAACTTAAAAATAGTCTTGGAAGGAAAAAAGTAAATTAAGGAAAAACGTTGCTTCATAGGCACTAAAGAAGATAAAATTAGATAGCTGTGAAGGAAACTAAATCAAGGATGCATACTGAAGAAATAAAAAAATAGTAATTCTTTGTTCATGATCTTATTTTATTCACTGACACTTCCTGAAGAAATAATTCCTCTACTTAAATACTTTATTTTCATGGAATTAATTTTGCAATTAATTCCAATCTTAGTGACTCAAACTTCTAACAAGAGTTTGCATCTTGCCCCTGCTGTGTGCCTTGATGATCAATTGCACGCGTCTTATGTCAGTATAATCATCTCCTTCTGATTATTGACATTCAGTTAAGGAAGGAAAAGAGAACGTGGTAAGTCATCTGGCTTTTGATATTATTTCAGAAATATGACAAATGTGACTGGCTAAATTGTCACAAGGTCAAGTATGGTATTAACAAAGCTAGAAAACATAGTTCTGCCTAAAAAGAAGCAGAAAATATTTGTGCACATATGGACTATGCTACATCACTGTTACTAATGTGACCTAATCTGTTATGGAAATGATGTACATCACAATAAGATAAGAAAAATTACTATATATTATAATTTCAGGAAAAAAATGAAAATATCTGTACCATTCAAATGAGTGTCAATTTTACAGCTGAAAGCTGATCTCTGAGCGTATTTGTAAGGAATTAGTAGCCAAGAAAAGCTCTGAGCAAGCCTGTGGGAGACCATCTAATTGATGTGGGAAGATCCAAGCTTTGATGGGCAGGAACATTGCTTGGGCAGGTGGAGAAAATGGACAGGAACATTTCAGTTACTCATCATGCTTTGTCACTTGACTTGCTGGCAAGTGAGAAAGTATGCTCCCTTTCCAACAATTCCTGTGAATATGTCACAGACAGTTCCCACAGCCTCTGATGTTGGTTATAAGCTCTCCTGCCAGGTTGATGCAGGTTAACTAAGAATTGAAAGCAAGAATAAGCACCTTATTCCCATAAACTGTTTGGTCATGTATTTATCAGCAGTACCAAGACAAGCTGCATCAATATCATTACTAAGATATGGCATCACTAAAAAATTCTAAGAAAATCAACTAAATCCTTTAAAATTGCTAAGAAAGATTATTAGAAAGTAATAGGAACATAAAAGCATGAATAACTTTATGACATACATGTGAGAAGAAGCAAAAAAGCTACAGAACTTGAAGCTTTTATTTAAGGTGAGGAATTAGAATTCACACTCCAAAATTATAGTCATAATTTTTATAATTGAATTGATATTTAAATGCTTATATATATTACTCATTTAATTATCATACAACTTTTTTAAAAGCCCATTTTACTTTTTTAAAGCCCATTTTATAGATTAGGAAATCAGGAAAAAATTGATTAACTTTCCAAATGTTGCAGAAATATTATTAAAAACTGGTAAAGACTAGATTCAAACCTACACTTTGCAACTGTAGGGCCTTTGCTATTTAGCCTATGTAAATACTGTTTCCCAAAGCTAAACCTAGCTATGAGAACATAAACACATACTATGAACATATTTCATCACATATTAAAGACTATTGTTTTTAAACTTTACAAACAAAAATATGCTATAACAGTTTGAATCATTATTTCCTAAAAAATTATTGAACATAATTAAAATCACACTTTTTTTTTGTTTAGCTCATTGTACTCATGAGGCGAAAATACACTTTTACATTGTTACAGGGGCAACAGGAGTAAGAATAGGTTATGGTCCTTGAATTACTAAATTATTTACATTCTTCTAAGCAAGATACTCCATTGTAAATGGACCAACAAAATTTTGTGAGGAAAATGCAATTTTAATTTCACTGAATAGTTGGGATAATAGTTGCTATCATCATCTTTATTATTTCTGAGACAGCAAAAGGAAAGTTCTAGTAGGAGAATCCACAATGAAGGGGATCCAGCACTGCAGTCAATTTTGATATCACTCCCTTTGGCAATCTCAGCAAATTCAAAATGAATCCATGAGCAAACATATTGTGATGAGCTGTGTCAGGTCATTTCCTTCCATGATAGCAGGGTTCAAAATTAACTCCACAGCATCCTCTGACATGGGCTTTGTATGGAAAACTTACAAGTTTGAATAAGGAGAAGAGCAGACAGATACCCTATTTCATCATTCTACACAGAGGGCAGACAGACACAGAAAGCTTTGGTTCTTTAGCAGGTTTTGGTTCTGTAGCATGCATCAATATACCAGGAGCTTTATCAATGCAGTAATACATAGGCAGCTTGGAAATAAGCGTTTGGGGTACTCACTGTTTAAAGGGGTTATCTGGTAATCCCCACAGGCCAGCAGCTGATGTCCATAGGGAAAATACAACTTGGTGCTACCTTGTGAAGGACAGAGCTCAGTGCTGTGGGTGACTGAGATTGCAAATCGCCCTTTTCACTGGCAGAAGAGGGCACCTCCAGGTCTCAAACAGCTGTCTAGTCAGTGCAGAACAAACACTTCTTGGTGGAATTCAATTATCTAAGCATAGGTGGAAAGAGACCTTGGAGATGTACCAGTATGCTGACGTTATATTTTAAGGGGAAAAAACAGCAATTCTTTGTTCATGATCTTATTTTATTTACTGATACTTCCTGAAGAAATAATTCCTCTACTTAAATACTTTATTTTCATGGAATTAATTTTGCGATTATAGCTACTATCTCAAAATAAACGGCAAATTTCTGTAAAGTTAAAAAAGAGGTCCATTCCAAATATCATTCAGCCTAAAATCATTCCTTCATGTTTAAAACAAACTAGATAGCCTTTATTCATAGCTCAGTGTGTTCAAACAATATGCTACTTATTTTGTATCTATTACTTTACTCGACCCTCATATCATCAGTATGAGAGAAAGATTTTACAGACAGTATATGTTAATTCAGAGAACCACAGTAACCTTGCCATTATTATGTGCGCATGTATGTAAAGAGGAGCTCTGATCTTAGGTTATGATATACCATAAACAACTTTGATCCATGCATCTTAAACTACTCCTTACCTTCTCAAATGCTTATTTATTGAAATTGTTATTTGATTTGTCTTCATTTGGTACACAGATTGATCCCAAAACCATTGACATACATTCGAGTGAACTAATAATTGATGAAGAAAACTAGAGTGCTTCAACTTACTTAACTACTTCTTAAATGTTTTTGCTTTGATTTTAATCATGTAAATTTGCTTTATGTTTTGTGCTTAAAAACAAAATAGAGGAAAAAAATTGTATCATGTCATCAGTTACAAATAAATTGTGGCCAATATCACTATCAGTGCAATAATGTAAGGATCATGTGTTCCTATGTTTACTACAAAACAAAAAGGACAGCAAGAAGAGAAACATACAAGCTTTTTTTTTCTCTGTTTGTTTGTTTGTTTGTTTGTTTGTTTGTTTGTTTGTGTTTGTTTGTTTGTTTGTGATGAGAATCATCACTTCACCCAAGCAAGCCTGAGACTCTGGAACTTCCTTCTCCATTCCAGTAGTTGCAAGTTCAGGCACACACCACAGCTCAGTTGGAAACAGATATATTTAACTCCTCTGAGATAGACATGTTTGAAGGCATACATAAACACAACAGGAGGTGATCCAGAATAAACTTGTTTTATGGCTGTGAATTTTGGCAAAATATCATGGAATTTGGAAGCTGGTCAAAGTCTTTTTCAAGAAAGAGAAATAGGGAAGGATATTATGTTCTTAAAACCAGGAAAGTACACGCAAAAGCCATTTGAAGGCATCTGTTTTTTTCCTGGATTTTCTGCCGCTTGCTTCTCTTGCTAGGAATTGAGTAGAAGAGTCCAGTATGAACCGAGCTTCCAGTATCTGCAGATCTCTACAGTAGCCAGAATCAGAAAGCCTGAAATATTACAAGGCTCTGGAAAGCGTAATCCTAAAGTCTGAATTCCAATCTTTATTATCAGATGGAAATTCTTCCTGAGTCACCGAAGGAAGTAAAGCTTTGTTAGGCGCTGGGTGGACAAGTTCTGCATATCCAGATTCTGCGAGGAATAAATAATAACAGGGGCGATGACCTTTCCTACTTCACACAGATGTATGGCAGATTAACTAATTAATGATTCTGAAGCGTTACATCTTATTAAGTTGATTATAATCATCAGGTTCTCATGAGGATCCTGAGAGACACATGGAAGTGCAACGTTCAGTAGGTGGCGTTCTGCCCTCTGTTTCCAAAATGAATCCCACCCGTGTCCTGGGGACCATCTCTGACATCTTCTTGTTCCTGATTGCTAACACAATAGAATCTTCTGGCACTTTCTTCAGGTTCATCAAAGATCTCAGGAGGAAGAGTCTGTATTTGATCACAATTTAAATACCATTTGCACGAGCTCCGGCATTGACCCCATATAGCCAAGAGTACAGTTTCCATAGAAATTATGAACGGTTTACATAAATAAAATGAATACATATGTAAGTTCATGTCTATCACATACATCAAATGCAGTTAAGAAAATATACAAATATAACAAAATATATTATCAAGGTACTAGGCTTTCATAGACATTCAATTATTACTTACTAGCTTATGTTATTACTAGATCAGCTTAACAATCTTTCTTTTTAACACTATGAAAAAAATTCATTTAGAACTTTTATCCTGTTTTGCATCATTGGAAGTGAATTCAATTTGTTTTTAAGTACTTTGGCCATATGGAACTCAAAATCATGCCACCAGACTTCCATAAATGATTGTTTGTAGTTCATGCTGATAAATCTAACTAGGTCTGCTGAAACAACCATATAAACCCCATTGTGTTTCTCATTTCTTCATTGAATCCACCAATCACTTACCTCAATGTCATTTAACAAGATTCACAGCTACAGTGATTCTTTGCATTTCCCACAAGCAGTTTTGCATAGGCACATTTTTAAAAGGAAGGATTTTGATTTTTTGATATACACATGAAAAACTGAGAATGAGAGATAATATGTAACCTGCCAGCCACGGAACCAGATGTAAATAGAAACTACCAAGCTTAATACAAAACTTAGTTTTCCTCCTCCACACTACCTACAAGTCATCTCATGGTCATAGATAATGCTCCTTCGGCCAGAGTAGATCAGATGCACATTTCCTTCATTATCTAGAAAAGCTATCTGAGTACAGGTGAAATTGTAGTATGGTGCTGTCTTTTTTTTAATTATACGTCTTGGCATCTTGTTCACAAGATAAACAAGAATTCTGTTTCCATGTACAGGTTCTTTGTCTGTTGTTTGCTAAACTGGTGAACCATGTTTTGCTTTGCTTCCCTATTAATTCAGGGAGTGTCTGCATGGGGACAGTTGAGAGAGGGGAGGAGTCGCCAGGTGGATTCCTGACTTTCGAACTTGTGGGTCATGACAACATCAAGCCTCCGTACTTTTCCTTCCCAGGTGGGGAGTTTGGCCCCAGGACATTGTTTAGGTGATGGAACCTATTGGCAGATGAACAGAGAGAAAATGAGCACGGGTGATTTCAGAAAGCGTGCTGCCACTGGTTACCACCTGAAGAACTGGAATCCTTCAGATAACTAAGGACCTGTTCACATTGCATAGTGTACATGTAACTGCATAGAGAGCTCTTAAGTTCTTTTCTTTTTCAGTAGTGGAGACTGAACTTAAGGCCTCACACAGACTAAGCAAACACTCTACCACTGAACTGTATCCCTAGCCTTCTTTTTCACTTTCTGTTTTGACACTGGGTCTCGCTTACGTTGACCAGCACTGAGAAGGAAGATTTAGACCCCTGGAACTCAGATTCATCTACTTGGTGAACTCTAGGCCAGTGAGAAAGCCCATCCAGAAAATAGATAGATGATAGATAGATAGATAGATAGATAGATAGATAGATAGATAGATAGATAGATAGATAGATAGATAGATAACTAAATAAAACCAGGGGCTGGAGAGATGACTCAGAGATTAAGACTCTGCCTCACAGACAGAAGGTCCTGAGTTCAGATTCCAGGTCCCACATAAAAACATCAGGCAGAAACAGCTGCAGCCTGCACTTCCAGCTCCCGGAAGAGCCTGGGAAATCCCAAAGCAAACCAAAAAGGAGGTAGAAGCAATCCATAATGATTTCCAAAGTCACTCTTGGGCCTCCAAAGGGACATATAGTGCCCTCTGACACACACACACACACACACACCACACACACACACATACAAAATGAATAAAAAAAATTTAAAAAATAAGGTGGATGACCCTGAAAACTGATATCCAAAATTGTCTTCTGACCTTCACATGTTAAGTGCATACAGACACATACACACACAAAATTATGTGTGTACAAACACATGCATACATGTATTTGCACATACAAAAAAGACTACCAATTTTCTGCAATGACATTAAAAAATACATTTAAGATACACATAAGCACATAGATGGGAAAGGAGGGGAATACAACTTGGATAAATAAGTCAATTGTGGTACCTACTCTCTCTTAAAGAGGAAGCCTCCTAAAAACCCAAGCCATCCTCTAGTGAGGGAACGGCTGTCTGTGATCCACACGCTTTTATAGTTCTTTCTGTTCCAGCACTCTGGGAAGAATTTTCCCCAAACAGACAGACACTTGTAGGTGATGTTTATTTTGTCCAGGTGATTTAAGTTCCAAGTCAATTGACTTTCACAAGTTAAAATACGAATTCAACTACCAACAACTGCCCACTCAACATGGGGTCCCAAATCCCACAGGTGTTTTTATGCCGATTCTATCATTGTTATTGGCAAGAAAGATCCTGCAGTCAAGTTCACTTACAACCATGAAGAAAATAACTTGTGCATGCTCCCACTGTTTTACAGACTCTGCCTTGGGATGCAGGTATACTCACATGCTTGAGATACTACACTTGGAAATATATACCCAGACAGAGACAGCGACTCGGTGCGTCAGAGCCTGTGCATGCGCAAAAAGGAGTCATGCGGAATCCTTTCTGAGCTCTGGATGCCTACCTTCTGTGGGACAGGAGTGGTGGAGAGGAGGGATGGCTCAGCATCTGTATGTGTGTCTGGCTCTCTGAGTGAGTAGTACGCTGATTCACAATCACTGCCCCTTATTGTTCTAGTGAAATAATTTTAACTCCCTACTTATAGGAGATACACCGGCAGAGCATTTCCAGAATACTAACGAGCAGCTAATCCCACAGTTACAGATGATGAGGTCAGTGGTCTATAACTAGCAATATTTAGACTCCCCAGTCATTATAATGGCTGACCAGGATTGAAACTCTTCTGTAATTCCCGGTTTCTCATTTGCATCTCAATACCATCCCATCCGCCCAATACCATCCCAATACCATCATCCCAAATAACTGAGACAATCAGCCAGAAGGAGGCAAGTCTTATTTTAGCTCACAGCTTCAACGTTCTAGTGTATGATCTCTAGGGCCTGTGATAGTCAACTCACCATGGCAAGGGGCACGGGAGAAACAAAACCACTCGCCTCATCACCAGGATGCAAAAGAAACGAGAAACATGAAGGGGGCTGGCATTCCTCCATCCCTGTGAGAGACACGCCCTCAGCTACCGATGATGATTCCCCACAGGGCTTCATCTCTAAAAGGTTCCAGCACTTCACTGGTGTGCCAAGCCTTTGGGACACTGACATTGAGAGGAACTGTAGCATCGTCAAAGTCATTCAGCTCTTTATCACATATGGCATACATTCCCTTCAGTCTCCATGCTGTGCTTTCCTTGCCTCTCCATGGAATGCCCTAGATGGACTCGGTTTTTTCTAAAAGAGTTCTCTTACATACTAAAATTGCTTGACTCGTTTGTAGTAGTAGCTCCTATTGCATGTTCAATTGTGCAATAATGAGTTTTGAACCCAGGACTGTATACCTGGCAGGTGAGTGCTTTACCACTCAGCCACATTCCCAGCCCATTGTTAGTCTCAGCTGAGTGTTTCTTACCTTGTCACTTTCCTAGTTTAACTCACCTCTCCCTAGTAACTCCCTGTTTTCTACCACCTCTCAACTAAATCTTTGTTTAAAGCACATCGTCCATCAATTTAGCTCATTCAAATGTCATCCCTCTTTCCAGCTCCCGTTATAATTATATACATTTTTATTTCTTACGTTTGACATGGCCTCTGCTCCCCACTGCTTACCTAAATCTTACCAATGCCTGTCTATCTCCCCAATAAGGTAAACAGCAAAGCTCTTATCCCGAAGCATCCTGTCCTGAAGTTGAAGGCAAGCATTTAAGTAGGCCAAAGTCAGCGTTTAGATGACTAAGCCTGACAAGGAAATTACCAACTGGATTTTATGTTTGGAGTAGAATCAAGAACGCCACAGAGCAAGCTGGAGTTGACACCCATCTACCCAGGATAAACCTTGCCACTCTTGTTAACTTCAGAAACTAATTCAGTAGAGCAGGAATCAGCAGAGAGCGAGCCCAGAGAAGGTAAAGCACTGCCTCCCCCAAATATACTAGGTAAAGATTGCAAATGAAAGAAATGCACCCCTTGCTCGCTTGACTGGATGTCCAAGCTCAGAGCAAGACGGCCGAGACCCGTGAAGCATACATAATCTCACAAAGCACGCAGCCAGAGAGCACTTTGTGACTCCAACATTTAGTAGGAAGCAGAATGGATTCGTTGATTGGAATTAATTTTACAGTTCATCGGCATTACACGAAATCACTCTGGATGACTTCTCCTGAGATGAAAAAGTTTCCAGAATGGCAATTTCCACCGGGTTTCTGCAGAAGACAGTCGTCTTCACCAGAAACGGTGCTTTGCAGCGTGTGCGGGGTCTGGCAGCACAGGCCGGCATACCTTGCAAGAACACCGTGGGGCTCCCCTCTGAGGGCGATGAATCCGCATTTTCCTCTTCAATTTGGATCTGTCTGGATGTACAGGTTAGGGTCATTATTTCTTCCTTGTGATGTCAGATCTTTGTAGGATTTTTGTTTCTCTTTGATAGTGAGTCAACCAGGGTTGAAGACAGGTGTTCCTAGGAACAAGCTGTGCTCCACGATGAATTCTCTTTCATTATTTTCAAAAGAAGCACTGATTTGCTTTTTCTGGAGAACAGTTCTCAGTCCCATCTGTGTTTTCCTTCCATATAAGCTATTGTCCTTGAGGATGCAGAGCTTGAGAGCCAAAGATTTCAAGAATAAAAGGGGAAATCATCTTCTGAATGAAATTCACTTCCTGAGCTTTTTTTTTCTATCTAGACAAAGTATCATCCTGATGTCTCCTGCGCTTGAAAATATCTTCTGAGATCCCTCTACACCAGGCTTAATTCAGTGAAAGTCTAGGTTATTCTGCTTCCTTTTCATTCCCTCTAGCTGTGGCCATCCCGTAGGAGAGAGACTGCATTGTTGATCTGGTATATTCACTGCCTGGAGTGATGCTCTGTACATGTTTGTGAAATGAGTCAGAAATGTAATGACCTGCTTTGAGATGTATAAGAACTGGAACACATATTTACATAGAGATTAAGGAAAAGATGAAACTAAGGAGATGTTAGAGTAGAAATGAGCCCTGGAAGTGACACTTTGAGAATAAAACGTAGAGACATCTGAAGTGTTCCAGTTAAGGGACACGATGGTTTTAAGAAATGAATCAATCACAATAAAATAAATAAAAAGTTCAAGGATAAGGGTTAAAATTTTTAACGGCGTGTAACATATACATTAAAGTTTGTGGACAAATTTTGTGTTTTACCAAGATCTGGCAAAGCAGAGTAAACATAAAGAACTCTTACCATCAGATGTAGATGTTTTGGCAGACACTAAAAGTATGTATGTCAGAGCTTCCCTTCCAAATGGAAACAGGACCATTAGAAAGAGGCCGCTTGAAATGCTCCCAAAGAAAGCAGGATGTCAAATGATCCAAGGACTAGTTGTGCCCAACTTTTCAGGGGCACATTCTCTGGGGTCAGATGACCTACATCCAAAACCTGGATGTGCTGCGATGGTTTTGTTTGTTTTTTTCCTTGTGTATGTGCAGGGAGAGTTTGAACCTGTGTGTATTCCTCAGAAGCCATCTTCTTTGTTTCTTTGAAACAAGCTCACTCATTGGCCTACAGCATGACTATTTGGCTACACTCTCTGGCCAATGAGCCACAGGGATTCTCCTGCCTCTGCTTCTCTGCACTGGGAATAAAAATATACCCACATGCTTGTCTTTTTTTCTTTAAACATGAGTCCTAGGGTCAAATTCAGATCCTCATGCTTATAGGGCAAGTGCTCTATAGACAGAGTCATCTCCCCAGCCCAAACAAGTTTCTTATCTCTCTGCACTCAGTAGTTTCAGATGAAACAGGTAGTACCTATATCATTTGGGCTTGTGAGGATTTAGCAGAATAAGTCATAGAAACCAACGAATATTAGAACTCACCGCAATACCCATATCGTTTACTATGATTGCAGTTTATGTTCTACGGAGGGCTATGAGATCCTATGGGATAATTCCCTAAGAAGATTCTCGAAGCTGAGAAATTATTATGCATTTGAGGTCCTTTGAGATTAGTACCAAAAGAAGCATTTTGTCTTTCCAAAGATATTTTTGCATGTTCAAAAGTTGGTGAGATTGATTACAATCATGGATCTGATAATGAATTGATTTCATTCATAGTTGATATTTTATGCAAAAAATAAGATTTTCAAGAAAAAAATAGAGGGAGGTAAAGAATTAGGCAACCAACTAAGTAGTTGGCTGATATTATCTCCGAATAAAGAAATTGCATATGATTTTCCCCTTTTCTTTCCACTTTTTATATATGCTGTATTTTTGTCAACGTGAAATCCTGAGGGACAGGAGAATGAATTAATTTCAGATCACCTAGCTTATCTTGACAGAAGTTTGGTTTCTTTCTTCATTTACTGTTTTTCCCATTACCTGGTATTCAAGGATTATTATCACTAAAGGAATGAGTCCTCAGACTGTATGTCAGTTACCAAGATTCCTCAACAATGAAATTGCACACTTGAAAACCAAGGGCAACTTAGAGGACCACTAGGAGATGGCTTGTGATGTGTTCATTAACTTATGTCATAGTTAGGTGCATCACCTTGATAGTTAAGGGTTTGAACTCTGAGAACATTTGTAGAAATTAGTAATTGAGTTAAGCTCAGAACAAATCTGCAGGAGATTGTCTAGTTGATGGGAAAGGTCCAACCCATGGTGGGTAGAACTAGGCACTGGACAGGTGTATAAAATACAGAGAGCTTGTTGGAGAAGTTGGCATCATTGTGTATACTTGGCCAGACATGCTGGCCTGGCAAGCAAGTATCATTCCTTTGTCAGTTGCTATGTGTATATGGTATGACCAGTTCTTTGGCCCTTTGGTGATGGTGAATGCTCTCCTGTCAAGCTGGACTAAGAACTGTAACTGGATTATCATAAGAGAATAAAGCCCTTGTTCCCTTAAGCCATTTGATGGTATATTATCAGCAACCATGAAGGTGATCTGCAACAACCTGGAAAAATCATTGAGGTTTCCTACATAAACCATGAAATTCTTTACAGGCACACACATGCATGCAATGCATGCATACATACATACATATATGTATATATACATATATACATATATATGTATATATATATCAGGAAAAAAAGATGATCTAACAGTTAGAAAAAGAAAAACTCATGTTGTTTATCTGAAGTTCAAAAATATCCTTGAGAACTTTTATATTTATTTATTTATTTTGTGTTGGGGTGGGGCACTGTGTGTCCCTGTGGAGGCCCAAGGGTGACTTCAGGAATCAACCTGGATTGCTTATATCTTCTTTTTGCTTCACTCTAGGATCTCTGAGATTCTGCCCACCAGGCCTGGAACTGCAGGCCACAGCAGTTTCTGCCTGGAGGTTTTATATGGGCTCTGGAATCCGAACTCAGGACCTTCTACTTGTAAGGCAGAATCTTAATCCCTGAGCCATATGTTCATCCCCATTGAGAACTTTTTAAAGACATGAAACCTATCAACTCCGGCACTTGGGATGCCATTAATGACACAACCCTTAGTGAGCATGCCTGAGGTCCTAAGTTTGATAATCAGTATAGCCTAGGGGGAAGAAAAGAGTAGCCAAAACCTATCCGGGCTTTTCATAAAGCCATCATCATTTCAGGAAGACTAGCAGTATCCTCTGTGGCCCCCTCTAAATAGAAAAGAACAATTCCCGTGATCCTACTAACCTCAATGACTTTCTCGTGAGTTGAATTTGAAGTACCAAGGGGAGGGCACTTAGGGCCATCTGCATTTGAATAGCCCCTAGATTCATCCTGAATTTGAATATCTTCAAATTCTCCTTTGGTCCATCTTCAAAGTCCTCCAAGAGCCCTTGTTTGTACAGTGTGTTCACATCACTTTACTGATCTGAATTTAAAAAGGAGGGGCATCCTTCTAACTCAACACCATTTCTTGTATTTATTCAGGGCATGACTTCCCCCCTTGGAAAGTATCAATGGGTGGATGAAATGTCAAGAAGAGCTACAGGCAGAAAAGGAGCATGTATGGGAACCAGTAATAAAGCAGAGATCCAAACTGAAGGAATTGCTTTTCTGTAAGGATGTGTCTCATGAGAGCAACCAAAGATGGATGCTGGCAACACAGTTGACCACTTATGACAATAAGGATGCTATGCACTGGAAATCTGCACACTCCAGCGTATCCTTCCACAATGTTGCATGCCTCACCCCAACACTAGAGGTGATTAGAAAATAAAGCTGAATCCTATTCATTTACTGTCTATTCTTCATGATATGACTCCACAGACAGTTTTGATGTTCACAGTTTCTTCTCTTGAACAACAAGCTTGTAAAAGCAAAATGCCTGAAATACATTATACTTAACTTGACTCAAAAATGCCAATTATTTTCTTCTGGACTGTATAATCTTGAATAATTGACCGATCACCCTATTAAAGAAGCTGAACCAGAAGGCATATCAGCATCACATTCATTAACATCACCTGAGGACTTAGAACAAAGACTAGAATAAAAGGCCATAGAGTTCACAGGCAAAGGCAAAAAGAGAGCAATTGGTTCATTGACAGACTGCTAATGAAATGGAGCAAAGGTCGAGCAGAATGACAGCAGTAAGGGCTCAAAATTCAAAGAGAGGAGGCCAGCAAGATGGCTCAGCAGGTAAAAGCCTTTGCCATCAAGCCCAATGACCTAAATTTGATCCCAGGGACCCACATGATAGAAAGAAAAAGCCAACTCCTGCAGGAGTTGTGTACACACACACAGCACAAAACACACACGCGCACATACACACACACATACACACACACCAATAAATGAATATTTTAAAAGGTCAAATGCCAAAGGGAAATTCATTAATTGGAACAAGATATTTATGTAAAGGAAGAAGATAGGAAAGAAACATGATATTCTAGAATCAGTGTTAAAAACCAGTGAGACACAGGGCAGGAAGGAGTGTGTGATGAAACCTACTGACCTGGACTTTAGCTTTAGACTCACCCTCAGCTAGCTGCAATGGATACTAACTGACTATTAGCTCGTCTCGTCCTTAACTTGCTCTTTATAAATACACATTTTCTGTTTTATAGAGAAGACGCCTGAAAGGCAGTAAAACAGAAGGCCACAGTTGGTCAGTTCAGTATTGCCTTACTTAGGATATCATCTGAAATTAAAACCCCTCTACAGTGGAGTTAGCCACATGGAGAAATGCTTCACAGTGAGACAAAACATTGTAGTGTGGTAGAAATATTCCAACCATAATCTCTTTACATTTGAGAAGAGTAAAGGTCTCAATTATACTTGGTTTTTCCCTACTAGCTTTCATGGGATCTTTTTACTCTTCCTTTACTTTAACTTACCTACCACTGAAATCAAATTAGGAAAAAAAAAGAGATCAGTTATTTCAGCTTGGTATGTCTGTCATTTATTCCCTCACTGCTTCATTTGATTTCAGTACAAAGTGCTCCATCAACCAGGCATCTGTCTTTCATCTCTAACAAACGATTTTATACTTCATGGAAAGCATTTCTAATTATAATCAGATAAAAACCGTGGTGGACCTAAAGCCTTTCCAATATGGAGGTGCCAGAGTGTCATATAGTTTGAGTGCATACTCCAAAGGTTCATGTGGTGGTGGTCCCGATGAGACATTGTAAGATAATTAGGTTGTCAGGTATGCTACTGTTGAAGGAGATTAATGTAGCTCTTGTGTGACTCCACTGTATTTTTTAGCAAGCCTGTGTCCCCTGAATCTCTCTCCTCCCTTGCCTTGCCATGTGACCCCTTCTGCTTATGGCTTTTTCTCCATTCATTTCTCAGTCAAAGTGTTTTGATGCAACCAAAGGGAACTCAGTATCATATTGTTTGAATCCCTCAAACTATAAGACATCAAACCTCTGTCTAAAACATCCAGTCTCCAGTATATTGTAAGAGCAACAGAAAACAGATCAAGACAGTAGATAGTAGCCTGACTCTGGAGGGAAACTGATTTTATATAGTATTCAGAAAAGAAGGAATCTCGGGGGGGGGGGGAAGACCTGCGGGGGTTTCTCTTCCTTCCTGCAATATTATGCTGAGACCGGAGTAGCTTCAGTGGATCTTTCCCAAGTGTTATTTATCCAAGCAGAAAGTGCAGCTTCTTTAGCGTCCTTCATGGGGACACCCAGCACCTTTAATGGAAACCTCAACTCTACTGCTTTCAATTTCTGCCTTCAGAGTGTTTTACTTTGTTTGAGGCCAGCCTTCACTGTATAGCTCAGACCTTTCTGGAACATACAATGTAATTCAGGCTGGCTTTGAAACCAGGGCAACCTTCCTGCTTCCAAGCCTCCCAAGTGCTGGGATTATAGGCATGAGCCACTATGCCTGGATGTCTTGACTTTACACCTTTCCTTTGTCTTCAGTTTTCCAGAATGATGTTTTCTAGAATGATTGGTGAGTTTGAGACTGTATTAAATTGAAATTCTTTATCGTACTTTCCTTCTTCCACATTTTCTTCTCTTCTATAATTGAAACTCTCAGATGTCAGAAAGAATTATTAAAACCCACCTTCTATAATATTAGGAATGTTCTCGCTTTTAGCTCTGCTGAGTATCCATTTAGAAACATTTTGTCCTTATTACTGTGCAGGATAAGAATAATTATGTCATTCATTTCTACCCTTAAGGAACCAAAACCATAACTGAGATGCTTTGCTGTCACCCAACATACACACAAAGAGATTCACCGCTCATGTCTTCCCCACCATTGAAATCTGAACTGACTCATAATTGACAGATAACAGGTCTCAAATATGGCATTGTGTTAATGGCCTAGTAAGAAAGAATCCTAAGAGACAGGAGTTAAGAAAGTCACCCAGGGGGCTGGAGAGGTGGCTCAGGGATTAAGCCTCTGCCTTGCAGGCAGAAGGTCCTGAGTTCAGATCCTGGACCCCACGCATAGACGCCAGGCGGAAGAGGGGGCGGCCTGCATTTCTGGTCCTGGTAGGGCAGAGCCTGTGAATTCCTGGGCAGAGTAAACCAGGAGGTGGAAGCGGTCCATGGTGGTTCCCGAATTCGCCCAGTGGTTCTACACACACACACACACACACACACACACACACACGCACATACACACATGCACGCACACACTCACAATTGAATAAATAAAAAAAAATTTTAAAAAAGTCACCCAGAACCAAATAAGTGAGAAAAAAACATGAAATGCATGCTTTGAGTGAGCTCATTTCTGTATTCTGGGACTTTATTACACAGTTCAATTATTTTAAATTTTCTAATCTTGCAAGTTAAAAACAGATTTTGGCATGCTTATTGATTGGTTGGCTGGCTGATTGGTTGATTGATAGTTTGAAAGGGGAGATGCCTTGAAGCAGAGGAAACCATTGTTTTTAAAATAATCCTGGAAATTATTCTTTGGAATAAATATTAGTGGTAAGGCAGGTATTACTGGTAATATGTGAGAACATGAAGCCCAATGGTCTATATATCTGTTGACCAAAGAGAAGTTAATTAGATTATCAGATATGCTGCCACTTGGAGAGGATTAATGTAGCTCTACTGTGTACCCATCAAAGTCAGTCTAGAACAACATCCTTCAGGTATAAAGCATTTTTTAAACTCTATAAGTACTGGGCAAATTATAAGAAAGTTGTTTCAAATCAAAGAGGGGATTGGCTCAGTCTTATCCACCTTGCCCCTTTAAGGAATATTGTCTAAACTCTTGGGAAGAAACTGACATATGGTGTGGAAAAGTCCTCCAAGCTGAGCTGTTTTTACATGGAAGTCATCGCCTTCACTTACAGTTAAGGTTTGACTTTACAGAAACCCTGAAGACCCCTCTCTAATGCAAGGAAGCTTCTTCACTGTCTTCCACAGGAAATAAAGTTTTCTCCAAAACTGTCTGTATTGAGCCACATTCTGAGTTCAGTACAGCTCAGTCACTTCTCACCAGCCTTTTCTTTGGCTATAAACAATTTCCACGCATTTCACTTTTACATAACAATCCAGTTTCCCAATCTTCAAGCCCTTACAGCCTTACTCTTTGCTCCTCTTTGGCTTACCTTTGCATGGAGGAGCTCAAAGTGTGACTGTTTCCAGAAAGAATGGCTACAGCCTTCATTTTGACAGGCACCAAAATTCTAGGGGCAAATTCTCAGGGTCACATTCAAAGCTGAGGATGAAGAATTGAGTTCTGGTTTGATTCCTAAACTAAATATTAGGTTGACCCACAAATGTCTAGTAGTATCTAAAATGAAGGTTTCAATATGTACTATAATCTGTTGTCCATATTTAAGGCATTTAGGAAAACAGAGCTTGAGACAAAGTCTGTAGGTTCAGATTTAGAAAAGGATTGGTAAATAGCTAGTATAAGATAGCATAGATACATTGGCAAAAATTTGGCCAAGTGAAAAATTCAGAGAAGAAATAAATTACTTTGTGGAGAAAGAAATGGAAGAAGGGAAAAAGAGGCCACAACTCATCTCAGACATCGCAGCATGACTCAGATATCACTGAACATGGTGTGATAGGGTTCTAGAAGGAGTTAATCCACAAAGATAGATGTCAACTGAGATGGAACACCGTGTGGGAAGACAATACCTGTGTCAGGCCCTGGAAGAAAGTCTGGTCCAACAGACAGAGCACAGTACCTGGAGAGCATTCAATGAAACAAGTGGAAGTCTAGTGTGCTATAAGCTGGGGGAAGAATAATCTTTAAGAGATGGACAAAGAGAAAGGCAAGGACATGCAGACAAAGAATGCCAGGAGGATGAGGGACAACATTCACTGGTCACAATTAGAAAAGTCAGTAGACTGGGGAGTAACTGGCAAAAACTCAGAGGGTCACATGTACAAGGTCAGCCTATGATGACGGTAGTGAGCACTTCTTACACGACGAGTCAAGACTCAGGTGTTTCATGCACACTAACTTGATCTTTACAACAGTGCTACTGAAAGGTTCTAGTTTTGCTATTTCAGTTTAGAAAATGTCAGAGAGGTATAATGGAAAGCCCGAGTTACATCCCTGGGAAATAACAGAGCAGGTTTGTTTTTTTTACAAGTATGCATGTATGTGTACATTTATGTTTGTTTTGCATGTGGGTGGGTGTACATGTGTGATATGGGTGTGTATATAACAGTGCACCTGAGTGTGTGTGCACCTGTGGAAGCCCCAGGGTGACAGAGGGAATTAGCTTGTGTTGCTCTTCTACCTTATCGCTTTGCTCTGGGGTTCCCCAGGCTCTGCATTCCAGGGAGGGACCTACAGGTCACTGCCATTTCTGCCTGGCATTTTTATGTGAAATCTGGGAGGTAAACTTGGGTCTATTTACTTGAGAGGTAAAGGTTTTAACCACTATCCCATCTCCAGGCTCTAATTTTAAAACCAGCAGTCCAATTTCAGAATCAACCTTTTGGTCACTAGGCTGTGTGAATTAGCTGGGGTTTGAGTATTGCTGGGTATTTTACAGAATATTTTTCTAGAGACTATTTTAGAAAGCTGACACCTTCTCTGAACCCAGCCCTGTCGTCAGCAGGGAACAATGAGACAACTGTCATCTTTGTCAGCCACACTGAAAGGCGCAACACGCTCCAGAATTGGATTTTATTTCCAATGAGTCAGGCATAGACCAGAAGTGTGGAGCAGAAGAAAAGGAGACACATCTTTGTGCTTCAAGCATTTCCTCAAGGAATGAGGTATTTTTTGCCTGAATAAGAAGAGAAACAGAAAGAAGACGGTGAAAGCAACAATGTGTAATATTGAAAGGCGGGTTTCCCAAGCCAAGCTAGGACAAGTGAAGAAACCAGGTGAATCCGAGTTGGGAAAAACAGGGCCAGAGCCGGGAGAACAGAGCCGCCCACCCAAGGAATAACAGCGTTATCCATGGGAAAAGTCTTCTTTGCTGAAGAAGAAAATGTCCAAACCAGCAAGTTAGAGGGAAAAACAAAGATTTTATGCCTTAAAAAAAAATCTGTGATTTTTTTGACTTAAGTGAAAATAGCAAACAGTCTTCGACTGACTGCAAGAAAAATGGACAGGCTGCCATATAACTGCTCCCCACACGGACCAGCTGCTGTGTGCAAGCCTCAGGGTAGACTCCAACCTGTTGATACAAAATCATTTGGCCATATTGAGAGAAAGACATGCCTATCCAAGCCAAGAGTATTTACTGGTTCCTTCTTCTTTCCTTCCATTCCTACCTCCCACCATCCTTGCATTTCCTTTTCCTTTTGTTCCCTTTTCCTTTTGTTCATTTTTTCCTGTTTTTCTTCCTTCCTCTTTCTATCTTCCCTTCTTCCCTCCC
Organism: Typhlomys cinereus; assembly: GCA_023101885.1. Classification (NCBI taxonomy): domain Eukaryota; kingdom Metazoa; phylum Chordata; class Mammalia; order Rodentia; family Platacanthomyidae; genus Typhlomys; species Typhlomys cinereus. Next base: position 3,270,909 of record JALPQD010000177.1, read on the forward strand.
TTCTTCCTCTTTTCTTTACTCCATCCCTCTTTTCTTCTTTCCTCCATTCCTTCCTTCCTTTTTCCTTCCTTCCCTTTCTTCTTCCCTCTTTCCTTCCCCCCCTTTTCTCTTTCCTTCCTTTTTGCCATCCCTCCTTCCATTCTTCCTTCCCTCCTCTTCTTTCCTTCCTACTTCCTTCCTTCCCTTTCTTTACATCTTTCCATTCACTTTTTCTCCCTTCCTTTCATCTTCTCTTCCTTCCCTTCTTTTTCTCCCTGCCTCCTTCCTTCCCTCCTTTACTTCTCGCTATCTTTTCTCCCTCTCCATTCTTCCTTCCTTCCTTCCTTCCTTCCTTCCTTCCTTCCTTCCTCCCTTCTTTCCTCCTTCTCTTCCTTCCTCCTTTCCTTCCTTCCCCCTTCTCTTCCTCCTTCTCTTTCTTCTTTCCTTCTTTCCTCCTTCTTTCTTTTCTATCTTTTTTCTTTCCTTCCTTCCTTCTGTGTTGGTGAAAACTTTGCTTTTTGTAGAAATTTGGAATTACAATCCCAAGGATCTCCACTGTTCTTTATAAGCCTTACTTTTCTTGATAGAAAAGAGCCAGTAATCCAAACTTAATTATTTTCTCATCCAGAGATTTGATACTCTAAGCTATTAAAAATGATGGTAGGCTTGAAGTAAACTTTATACATATGCTACTAGCTTTGATAGTTTTCAGAGAATGATGCAAAAAAAAAAACAAAGCATGATTTTTAGATTCTTTGCTGAGTTAATATTGTTGAGAGGAAGAAGACTGGGAAGAGCAGATGGAGAAGGAGAAGGAAGAGAGAATCAGACCATGTCTGTGGCTGACAAATGTGCAATATCTACAGACATCCTAGAGGATGTAAGGACTATCTGCCCTGTTAGAGATCTCATGTAAGAACGTGTCAGATCAAGCAGATATCGAAAAGACCATAAAATTGGATGAAATCACACGGGGAGCAAGTCTATGCAAAAGAAAGAGCAAAGGATTGAGTCCTAGCACATTCATGTGCTGAGAAATCAGACTGACAAAGAGGGACTGAGGACAGATTCCTGAACACATGGAAAGCAAATATTTTAACAAGGAAAATCCATTGTGTCCAAGGAACACATGGATCAACTTTTGACTCCCATTTCCCATAGGTGCACTGGACTCACAGACCCTTGTACCACTGTGGTGTGTGTGTGTGTGTGTGTGTGTGTGTGTGTGTGTGTGTGTGTGTGTGTAAGAGAGCACTTGAGTAGGTTCCTGTGGAGACCCAAAGAGGTGAAGTCAGGAATCATCCTGGATTACTTTTCCTTCTTGTTATTTTGTTCTGGGTTTTCACAGGTTCTACCTTCCAGGGCCGGAGGTACAGACCACTGCAATTTCTGCCCAGCATTTTTACATAAGATCTAGAGATCTGAACTCAGGTTCTTTTGCTTGTGAGGCAAAGGCTTTAACCCACGAGCCATCCCCCCAGCCCCTGTGTTCAATTTTCACATATGATCTGTGAATTCGAACTCAATTTATCACACTTGTCCAGCAAAAACTTTAACCACTGAACAATCTCCCAGGTCCAGAAGAAATGCTTTAGACAGGAGAGAGTTCAGCATGATGATCACGGTCACAAGCATTCTAATGGAAATAATTCAGTAAGGCAAGAAAGATGCTCTGAAGCAGGTCAGAGGGTATTAGCGTCTAGTTCATGAAGGAAGGACTTGAATGAAATTGAAAAGACAGCCAGTCATCTCCACTGCATACGCATAAGGCACTCACGAGGCAAGATATGATGGCATGCGTCTGTACTACCAGCACCTGGAAGGATAACATGAGAGGATCATGAGTAGGAAGCTACCCAGGCCTACATAGTGATCTCATTGACAATGTGAGCTACGTGGTGACCTAAAGGGCCCTCACTCTAGTCCCCACTAAAAGATATGCATGGTAGGGTAGTATTTACAGCAGGAGCACTAGAAAACTCTTTTCTGATTGCTTATCATTTCTTTTTTTGGTTTGCATATGTAGTGTGTGTGTGTGTGTGTGTGTGTGTGTGTGTGTGTGTGTGTGTGTTGTCCGTGCATATATCAGAATGCACTGTGTGTGACTGTAAATCCCCAAAGGTGACTTTGCAAATCATGCTGGATTGCTGTACCTCCTTTTTAAAAAGTTTTGGTCTAGGGTTGCCCAGACTCTGCCTTCTGGGGCTGGAAGTACAGGTTGCTTCTTTTTTCTTCTGTCATTTTTACATGAGATCCCAGATCCCAACTCAGATCCTTTTGCAGTATGACGCAGAAATTTAACCCCTGAGCTATTTCTCCAGCCTCTGTTTAGCATTTCTTAATGAGAACTCAAAGTCACCAGAGTCCAGCTGAATTAAAGAGAACGTGTGAAGCACTTTATTTAAGAAAGTGGCTGAGAAAAGGGACAAAACAAAATCGTGAAGGACACCCGTGAGTGCCCCCTTGAGGTCACGAGGGAGAAGAGACCTCTAGCTTGGCTCCTGCCTGCCTCTGAGCGCATCACTTCCATGTTCCAGCCAACCTTATCTCCCTGGCCAGGTCAACAGCTCTTAAGACATGGACCACCTAGTCATTTGCAAGCTTTCAGAGTCCGTCAGACTGCCTAAGAAACACTTCTTCAACCACAGGTGCATGAAGTCTTGCTGTATACAGAGAACATTCCTGCCCCTCCTACCTGGAGGCCACGTGAGTCAGGTTAGAAGTCTCTGGAAGTCATGGTAATGCTAGGCAGCACTATTCATTAAGGCACATAGAGCCCCAAGGCTGGTACTTGGTGTTTAAAACATATTCGGCTAACATATAATTTCCTTAGAGACTTTCTTTATATTTTCTTGTTTTATTAAGCTGGGTTATATAAGGGCTCTTCCATGCATGAATATAATAATGGGCTCCAGCATGTCCCCTGCTTTGTTCCCCATTACTTTCCCCTTTGGTTCACTCCTCGTTGCAGCTACTTTACATGTTGCCAACAAAGTCACAACCAAACAGGCTTAAGGGAACAAGGGTTTTATTCTGGTTTAGAATTCTTGATTATGGGTCCTTGTCCAAATTGGCAGGAGAGCTCACACCAACACCAAGGGCCGAGGGAACTGGTCACACCAAATCCATATCTGTTGAGAGAGAGAGACAACCCTCACTTGCCAGACCAGCATATGTGGCCAATTATACAGAAGGATGCCAACTTCCCTAACAAGCTCTCGCCATTTTATTCATGTGCCCAAGGACTAGCTCCACCCATCATGGACTGGGCCTTCTCCATGAACCAGACGTGTCCTGGGGACTTGCCAAGGCATCATTCAACCACTGATTCTTTACAAATGTGCTCAGAGCTCGAATTCTCAACCCAGAAGTTGATGCCTGTATTTAACTCCCCTCCTGTTAGTGCTCAGTGCCCCCTGGGACAGTTTTGCTTCTACTTTCATGTCTTCTATGCACACATGGCTACATATATCTATATAAAATCCAGAAGCCACAAGTAAAAGGAAACCAACAGTATTTGTCTTTCTGACAATGACTTAATTCATTTACTATGATTGGCTCCAGTTGTTTCCATTTCCCTACAAATGACAGAGCTTCATTCCTCTTTATGGCTGAAAAAAAATCCTCCATTATGTATGTATACACCACATTATCTTTGACTGTTAATCTTTGGACAGGCAGAGGTTGGTTCCATAACTTAGCTACTGTGAATAGTGCTGTAACAAACATGCACGCAAAAGTATTGCTGTGGTATGTTAACCTGGAGTATTTCAGATAGGTACCCAGGAGTATCTCTTTCTATTTCATGTTCTTGTGTATTATGACACTCAGAAGTTCCTAAGAAATTTTCTCTCTAACCTCACTAAGAAAAAAACCTGTTGTTATTCTTTAGAATAACCATAGAGCTTTTCGTTTGGAAATTGTCAAGCACCCTGAGAAAACTTTCAGCAAGCAACCTTTTTCCACAACCCACGACCACCCCCTTTCTGGTTTGCAGACAAGTAATTTGGGACACACAGAGGTCAGCAGTGCCTGAAGGTCCCAGACCTGAACTCTGAAGCTGTCCTGAAGAGCTTCTGCTAGAGCATCTGTGACCTACCCCTCAGGGTGCATCTAAATAGAGAATAGGAAGTTCAGAATATAAAGACAACTTCCTGTGGACCAGAGGATGACTCAGTGGTTAAAGCCTTTGCTTTGAAAAAAAAAAAAACAGAAGATTATGGCAGCAGCCTACAATTCTCACCCTGGAAGGCAGAGCCTAGGACATCTCGAAGCAAAGCAATAAGGAGGTAGAACAATCCAGGATGATTCCCAGCGTCACCCTTGAGCCTCCAAAGGAACACACACTCAGGTGCCCTCTTGTATACACACAACACTCACACATTCACATCCAAAAAGAAAAAGAAAAAAAAGACATCCCAAAGATGAGATCGGGCTTTCCAAAGTTCCCTAAGTGTATAGTTTTCTTCCTGTCCAAAGGAAATTGAGTAGGCTGTAGATAAGATTTTTTTTCCCAAAGAATAAATAAATAAATATATAGGTATGATACAATAAAATTTTGCAAACCCCGACAACATTTCCCACACACACACCAGTGTTCAACTCCCCTTCTTTCTCTTTCTTGGCCAAAGTAAAGTTTCCCTCGTAATTCTCCCCAAACAGGTGAAGAAAGGGAGCTGAAGGTATTTCCGCAGCTGTCCCGTGAGACATAATCAGTGCCAGACGCCAGCCTCCATGAGCCGAGTGGACTCGCATGCCATAAAAGTGAGTGATTTGTTTATTACAGGCTTGTGATTGACAAAATATGACTTTAACCCTGTGCCAACAGAAACAATCCCGCCAATGCGCCCATAAAATACAACTGGCAAATTGGAAGGAACATTATGGCTAAATCGCCTCAATTTTCACCACATTAAAAAGCCCAAGGCAGGTTTTGCAGGACATCTACCTAATGTCAGCCCAGCTAGAAACAAAGCCAAACAAGTGGTCGATAACTTCTTTCCTTAAACTTTGCCTCAAATCATGACATTTGCAAATCAGTTTATTATAGTGACTTTTGAGGGACAGAGGACAAAGAGATTAGGCATATTGTTATAAAGTTAGCTTAAATGCAGCCTCCGTGTTCATTGACTCTCTTTAGTATTAGGCCATTCTGCTGACGCTTGGTAGAGAGGTGCTGGTGATAAGGCCATCCTCCCAGACGCAAGACTCTGTTTCTGCAAGGCTCTTGATGCTGCATAAGGCGAGTCTTGCCAAGTATCCCAATCTAGGCCTAAAACTCGCTCTGTGCCCCAAGCTTGCCTCTGACTCAGTGCAGTCCTCCTGCCTCAGCCTTCCAAGAGCTGGGATCACAACATGCCCTCTGGCTTCCGGCTGTGGAAGATTCTTTGACAACTGATTTACTGGGGGTATATCCAAGCTAATTAATTTTATCACAATTGATAGTTGTATCCTTCATACAGGGAGAGAGCAAATTCTTAACTGGTGGAATGGTTTGAATGGGAGCGGTCCCTACACACACACACACACACACACACACACACACACACACACGCACAAACACGCACACACCCACGCACGCACACACCATGCACGCACAAACACGCACACACCCATGCACGTACGCACACGCACGCACACATGCACGCACGCATGAGAAGGACATGCACCTTTCAGAGGTAAAATCTTGCTGGAGAAAAGACTCTCAATCTCTCTCTCTCTCTGTCTTTTGGCGACTCCAGCACAGCACCAAGCTCCCTCCTGCGCTCCTGGGCGCGGTAGCAACTGCCCCACCCACAAGCACAGAGTCACCTTGAGCAAATGGCTCCCTGCCCCTGCCGGCCAGCACTAACCACACTAAGGGTGAATGAAAAATCACTGCTATTCAGTGTCATAAAATTGCTGGTCAGAGAGCACCCAGAACAACCTGTCTCCCCATCACTAGAAATGGCTGTAGCCATAGGAAAACTGAAGATGATTGGCAAGTCAGATAATATCGTATTTCCAAGGTCACCCTTGATTTTGAAAGCTGGGGGTGTCTTGATTATAATTAGTGTATCTTTCCGCTGAGAAGATGCAAGCAGCACCCCACCAGAAAGTCACTCACATTAGGAGGCTGCTCTCTTGGGACTAAGGTCCAAAGGCACTCCTTGCCCTAGCATCCCTCCCACAGTCTGGCTAGCCTCACGTGGAGCGTGGAATTACATAAATAAGACTCCATTCAGCAGATGATCACACTGTCTTCATACAGGCTCGATCCTGAACTGGAACGAACATCTCTCCCGAAGCAAGCGCTGCGAATGCCCATGAAAATACACGAAGCATGGGAGAGGGAAGGGCATATTCTCATGACAGAGGCCGCCGAGGATCAAAGCCAGAGCCTCACACGTGGCAAGTGTTCCACCCCGAGCTGTATCCCCAGTCCTCTGTGTATTTTCTATTTTGAGACAGGATCTAAGTTGTCCGAGTTGGCTTCATATTCATCCTGTAATCCAACAAGTCCCTGAACTTGACATTTCTATTCATTCACCTGTGAAAATCAGAGGACAAGCAAACCTATCAATGCATGTGCAAACACCACTATCTCATTTGTCTAGACATTTCTAGATTCCAAACAAAGGTAAATAATGATAAATAGCAATCAATATCTAACATGTACTTATTGGTGTTCTCTCTCTCTCTCTCTCTCTCTCTTTCTCTCTCTCTCTCTCTCTCTCTGTTTCATTTGCTTTAATACCAAGCTCTCTGTAGCAAATGCTGGCATCAAACTCATTGTATAGCCAAACATGATCTGATTCTTCTGCCTCAGTCTTTTCGGGTGTTGAAATTACAAGCATGACTTACCATGCTTGACTCCAACTGATCTTTATGCACTGAATAACTTCTGTGTGTCCTGAACATTGCTTCATCCTAGAAAGAGATGCAAGATAATGACTAGCCTTGTCTCCTACCTATTCCATAGGTAAAGAATACACAATTCTCTCAATAAAAAAGTTTGAGTATATATCATAGATACAACTAACATACAAAAAATAATAGAAGAATTGGGAAGAGTAACTGAGCTGATCTATAGGTCACATTTTGAGATGTTAAATCAGCTTCTGTGTCAATCCATTCCTGAGCATCTCTATATAATTATGATGAGTTGATTCAATACCACTGTATTATTTCATTACATTAGTCTTGCTGAAATAAATTCCATCCCTAATTAGGGGAGGGGTTAGTGAACTCCTGGAATTTTAGCATTTGAAGGACTTTAGAGCTTAATTCTCTCCACCCACATTTATGAGGGTTCCGGGAATTGAACTCAGACCATCAGACTTGCATAGCCAACACTTTTACCTGCTCGGCCATCTTGCTGTCCCTGAGAGCTCACTTCTGGGGGCCAAGATGGGCCTTGAATGACCTTCCTGCCAAGTACCTCCTCCACCCACCGAGAGTTCACGGGCTTCCCTGTCATCTCCACTGCTGGTGACTGATCACAGGACCACATGCCTGCTTAAAGCCCTCTGGAAATTTCCCTCATGGTGTGAATGGGGTGAAGGAGATGAAGCTCCTCATAGCATCATCTAACTCTTCCAACGTCTTCCCACAGAACAGCACCAGAGTCAGCCATGTCTTTCCAAAGGAAGAGATGTAATACTGTAATATCCAGTCACATGTCTTCCTTAGGCCAGGCCAAAATTCCTTTCTGTAGCCTCCCTCAACAGATCTTAATCATTCACTACCATAATTACCTTCTTCTAAGTACTCTTCCATTTTAAACAACTTCATTTATAGGATGAATCTTTCCATATTCGCTCTATAACACTTCATGTTCTTAACTTCATGAAAGAACAGTTAGGCCAGATTAATATGACCGCATCCCTGTATCGTTAAAAAACCTGATTTAAACAAAATTCCAATTCTATGGAAATAAACATCTAGGATTTGCCCCCTCCACCAAGGAAGAGCCAGAGAAAAGACTGTCTTTGAACTAAACATGCTATGTAGGAATCACTATAGAGAATGTTTTGTCGTAATAAGATATGTTATGATTCCAGAAAATTTGTCAAGAACAGACAGCTTATACTTGTATGTTGTGTCTGGGGATTAATTCACTTACAGGATCATTCAATATGCAATGTGCAAAGAGCCTTTGAGAGCTTCCTGGCTAAATTATCTCTTACTCACAGCAAACAGGGACTTGAATGGCAAAATGTTAGCAGTTATATGATTGATTTCATTTGGCCTTGCAAAAGTTTGGTGTATCTCTATCAAAAAAATGGGCTGGGGGGCTGGTGAGGTGGCTCAGGGGTTAAACCTCTGCCTTGCAGACAGAAGATCCTGAATTCGGATCCTAGACCCTACGTATAGACACCGGGCAGAAACGGGGGGCGGCCTGCATTTCTGGTACTGGTAGGATGGAGCCTGTGAATCCTGGGGCAGAGTAAACAGGGAGGAAGTGGAGGCGGTCCATGGTGGTTCCGAATTCACCCGTGGTTCTACACACACATACACACACACACACACACACACACACACGCGCGCGCGCGCACACACACGCACAATTGAATAAATTTAAAAAAATTTTTAAAATGGACTGGATATAGTGACTGTCTCTCCAGCGCCCAGAAAGGTGAGGCAGGAGGATTGTTAATTCTAAGCTATGCATTTGGGACAAATCCCGTCTCAAATGAAGGAGGCAGGATTAGGGACACAGCAGACGTGGGAGAGTGCTTATCACACCAAGCATGAGTTGAGGCCCTGAGTCAGATTCCAGAAATCCACAGTCAAAAAATCCAGGTATGGGGCTGGAGAGGTGGCTCAGGGGTTAAGCCTCTGCCTTGCAGGCGGAAGGTCCTGAGTTCGGATCCCAGATCCCACATATAGAGGCCAGGTGGAAGCAGGGGCGGCCTGTGCTTCTGGTCCTGGTAGGGCGGAGCCTGTGAATCCCGGGGCAGAAGGAGGTGGAGGTGTCCATGGTGGTTCCCGAATTCGTCCATGGTTCTACACATACACATACATAGACACACACACACACAGACACACACACACGCACGTGCACATACGCACATTCGCACAGTTGAATAAATAATAAAAAAAATTTAAAAAAAAATCCAGGTATGGTGGCAGGAGCTTGCAATCCCCATGCTGAAGAGATAGAGACTGGGGAACTGGAGTTCACTGGCCAGACACGTCGCCTTCTTGACAAGCCCCAGGTCAGCAAGCAACTCTGACTCAACAGGCCATGTGAATGCTGCTGCTCTCTGACCTCCACACACAGGTAGATTCACATGAACATGTACATATGAATGCACACACACCCCCGAAACACACACACACACACACACACGCACACACACACATATGGAGGGGGGAGGGGAAAAGAGAAAGGAAGACGAGGAGATGGAAGAGGAGACGAGGAGGAGGAAGACCAGATGATGGTTTCTCTTTAGTAGCTGAGGGTCATTTTCCACTTGTGATCTGTGCTCTGTGGCCACAAGTGACTCTTCTTGCATGTGACCATGAAGAATGTGTGGTGTGTGCTTGTGCGCACAATCCCTGTGACCAGCAGCAGTGCGTCTGCCCCACTCCACAATCCACACCAGACAAAGCAGATTGGAAGCCAGAGGCGTGGCTTGGAGCAAGGATTCATGAGAAGAACACTCAAATCACCCACTACGGAGGAGGTGACCTCTACAAGAAATCCCGAAGAGCTGAGCTGAATTCGGCCTATGCAAAGCCACAGCTGAGTCCCTGGAGCGTCTGTCTCAGCACAGTTCCAGATACAGGGTGAAGAGCTGCGGGAAGCTGCTGGTAAAGGGTGTCGCTGGCCACAAGGAGAGCGAGAGAGAACCATGAGGGTTGTCTTGAGAGGCCCCGTGGGGACCACAGAGTAGGATGCAAAAGAAGTAGGCAAAGAAAAGGAGACAAATCAACTAGGAGAGTCAAGAGTCAAGCATGCCTGGAAAGTGATCCTACTGTGCTAGCATGAGAAGGGGGAGAGACAGATAGCGAGGACGAGGTCCCTCTGGTTCCTACTCTGTGCACACCCCTTTAATGTCAGCTTAGCTCTGCTGTGCTGCCTGACCTGTAGTGGAACGCTGGGAACAAGCTTACTGTAAAGGTACTTTTCAAGATGAGGGCAGCAGTTAAACCAACGGACTTTGAAGAAAGCTCATGATCTTTCTTGGCAGGGATGATCTTGTGCAACAAGTAGAAGGCCTTTCAAATAAAGACCGAAGTTTCTCCAAGAGGAAAAACCTCCAAACAGCAGCATAAATACCTAGCTTCACTGCCCTGCAGATTTCTGATTTGATACCCACAACCATGTGAGCTAATTCCTTCAAATCTGTTTCTGCACAGGTCCACTGTGTCCGGTTGGGCCTCAGCCTTGTTGCATGACAGAAGTGTGGCTCGCTCTCAATTATCCACAGCAAAGCTTTGGATCCCCTACCTGTCCTGGCAAGTCTGTGCTCACTGCCTTCCCTCAACGTCTTTCATGAGTAAAGAATCAAGCAGTTATTCAAATCTAGATTTTTCTTACCTCCATCTCCGTTGTCTCTGGAGACCAGCATCAGGTTGCTACAAGTCACTAGAGCCTTGTGAAATCTGCAGGGAATGTCATTTAGCAACATTTGAGCAGGAAGAAGACAAACAAAATTCCTGTCCGTGATGTGGTGTCCTCTAGCAAGTACGGACACAGGGACCTGAGTCTAAAGTCACTGTAGCCTCGGGATATGAGACAAAAGCTCATAGAGCAAGAATGTCACTGTGCTGTAAAGACCAACGGTGGTCCTGCAGCTGAATCTGAACCCAGCTCCCCACCCACCCCTATTTCATGTATTGGTCATACTTCTGATGGACATGAATCCATACACTTGTTCCATACTCAATATCTCCTATTCCTGGGGGAAAACCTACTTGATTGGCATGTATAATTGAGTTCGAAATAGTAGCAGACTGAAGAACCCAGTTACCAAGTATATGTTCTTTTCTTAACCCGATTGTGTCTTTAGAGAACTTGTTGGTAGTACATCACGTCGGTCAGGTGTCACAGGAACCTGAAGAAGGCAGAGGTTTAACCACCAACGGAAGCTCCACCTCAACAGCCTTCATTCACCCGGCAAGTGATTCTAACCACTGTGCTGGGATCGGGCAAAGGGAGCAAGCTGCCCTCGCCTCACTCATACCACAGAGCTGATGTTTTGGAAGGAAAAGCTGTTAGGACACCTGCGTACATGTCTCATGTGGCTTTTGCTGCCAACCAGTGTCCTTAGTATAATCACATTTCTTCTTGGTTGCTTTTTTTTTTTTTTTCTGCCAGAAGTCAAAGCTTTTCCTTGTTTAAAACGTTTTCCTGTGATGCTTTTTTTTTTTAAGTGACAATGCCTAATCTTCAATGATCGCGGGGCAGTCAGCGTTTTCTTAACTCTAAGTGGAGACTTCAGAACTGCTGAGACAAAGCAGGCTGGCTTCGTGAAGGTCTGTGGGCCTCCTGGGTCTGGGGAGGCCTCAAGAGAGCTTCAGAGCCATTATTTTTGGACGGCGTCACACGCACTGAACATGTCATTTAGCAATGCTTGCAGATGCTTCGGTGATGTGGAGGCTAGAGAGTCACTGCCGTCCCTCGGGGAGCTTGAAGTACTTGCAAGTCTAGACAGGCCACGTGGAAACACAACACCCAGGAAAACAGTATGACATGGAGTGATAATGCCATCCAACACATTTGGAGAATGTGTTTTTCTTCTTCCCTTCCTTTTCTTTTCTTCCCTTCTCTTCCTTTCTTTTACCTTCCTTTTCTTCCTTTCTCTTCCTTTCCTTTACCTTCCTTTTCTTCCCTTCTCTTCTTTTCCTTTATCTTCCTTTTCCTTCCTTTCTCTTCTCTTCTCTTCCCTTTCCTTCTTTTCCTTTCCCTTCCCTTTCTTTCCTTTCCCTTATCTTTCTTTTCCTTCCTTTCCTTTCCTTTCCTTTTTTTTCTCTTCTTTTCTATTCCTTTCTCTTCCTTTTTCTTCCTTTCCCTTTCTTTCCCTTTTTTTCTTCCCCTCCCTTTTCTTTTTCCCTTTCCCCTTCCTTCCCTTCTATTCCATTCTCTTTCTCCTCTTCTTCCTCTCCCTCCCTCACTCTTGCCTCCTTCTTTCCTCTCCCTTTCTTCACTTTATCATGTTGTCTCGGCTGGTCTTAAACCCATGACCTCAACTGATCATCTTATTTCAGCCTCCCAAACAGCCAGGACAACATATGTGTCCACCATGTGCACCTTTTACAGAATGTGCCAGCAAAAAATGTGAGTTCAGGAGCACTTGTCTGATATGGCCAAAGGCTTAAGGTCGACCTCTAGTGCAGCAAAAAATACCAACAAACAAACATTCACATCTCAGCACAATTTATGTCGTCTTGTGTGAATTAATATCTCTGAAAAAAAAAGGATTCTCATGTCTCTCCCAGCTTCTTATGGTCCTAAAAACACATGCTTTTAATGGATAACACACTAAATCCTGAAGGACAGGAACATCTGGGGTCAGGAAGTTGCTGCTGATCAATGGAATAAAGTTACTACACTTCACTATCAACTATTCAGAGCCCAGATGCTAGGCAGATCTCTACGAAGGATTAGCTAGTTGTCCTGTGAGGTCTCTTTCCAATCACCAGGAACTCATATCAACCTATGGACAAGTGAACAATCAACTCCAAAATATTCCACTGAGATCAAGAGGATGGTACACAACTGTAATCCCAGCACCTAGGAGACCAAAGCCATCTGTGACAAGATTCTATCTCAAACAAACAAGTTCACTGGAAGACTTGCATGCTTGCAGAAGACGGAAGGCCCTGGGCCTACTACTGAGGAACCTCCAGAGTGAAAATCATGTAAGTATATAGCAAAGGAGAGCTAGAAAGCTCTGAGTACAGACCAAAGCATGGTAAAGAAAGAAGGAAAGGAGGGAGGGAGAGAAGGGAAAGAGAGAGAATGGAAGGAGGGAGGGAGGGAGAGGGAGAGAGAGAAAGAAAGACAGAGAGAAAGAAAGAGAGAAAGAAAGAAAGAAAGAAAGAAAGAAAGAAAGAAAGAAAGAAAGAAAGAAAGGAAAGAAAGAAAGCAAGAAAGAAGAAATAGAAAGAGAAGAGTACGGAAGGAAGGAAGGAGGAGAGGAAGGAAGGAAGGAAGGAAGGAAGGAAGGAAGGAAGGAAGGAAGGAAGGAAGGAAGGAAGGAAGGAAGGAAGGAAGGAAGTTACGAATTGGAACTTGGTGACACATAACTAAAATCCCACCATTTGGGAAGCAGAGATCTGATGTTCAAGGCCATCCTCAGCTATGTAGTGAGTTGGATTCCAGTCTGGAATGCATAAGACCCTCCCTGTCTAAGAACAGGAAGAGGAGGGAAAAAATAAGAAGAGGGCAAGAATAGTGGTAGAAGACAAGGAGGAAAAGAAGAAAAAGGTAGAAGAGGGAGAAAAGAAAGATGAAAAAGAGGAAGAGGAGAAGGAAGAGGAGGAAAAGAAAGAGGGGCAAGGAGTTGATGAACTCCTTGTTAGTGAACTTAGTCTTCTTAGTCAAAGAAAATGATTGCCTTCTGTGCCATCAGGGAATGTTTGATGACATATCCGGCTGGTGATTATGAAAGTGTAGCAAGATAAGAGGGAAGAAAGAGCATTTGACACAGAGCATTCTACAATTTGAGCAAGAATGGGAAAATAAAGCATTTTAAGAGATCATTAGCAAAAGAAGGCTGCAGACCCAGAGCATAGGAACTATCAATAATATTTTCAATGTTATTTACATGTTCTTCTCACTTTTCATGGCTACCTGAACTGGAAGTAGCATCCTCCTTTCCAAAATTAGAAAACTAAGTCTTCATGAGTCACCCTGAGACTTTTAACAAAGTATTTCTGATTTGAGAACTCTCACTCGTAACAGCCATTCTGCAGGGAAATGCATTCCTCATTGGAAAACAATGCATAAAGTGCTGTCTGTAACAATGGCATGTAACCATCCAGCAGTTCCATGTGGAGGGAAAGCAAAACCAACTTGGAGCAGGAAGGAGGAGGGAAAGGGAGATCTTTGAACTGAATACTTTGGTAATGACAGGTGGGCAAAAGTGATAAAGGCGTCTTCTTTGATGTGACAAGGGTTGAAAAGAAAGCATGTGGACTGGAGAGATGGCTCAGGGGTTAAGAATCCTGCCTCACAAGCAGAAGGTCCTAAGTTCAGATCACAGATCCCACGTAAAAACAACCAGGCAGAAATGGTGGCAGCTGCATTTTCGCCCTGGTAGGCAGAGCCTGGGAAATCCCAGAGCAAAGCACAAAGGAGGTAGAAGCAATCCAGGATGATTTGTAAAGTCATCCTTGGTCCTCCACAGGGATATACAGTGCCCTCTGACACTGACACACACACACACACACATACACACACACACACACACACACACACAAATAAGTATAAATGAATAAATAAAGCATGTGCACAGAACGTTCTGGAAGCAGTCAGTGAGAACAACTCATGCGCCTATCTGGTGGAGAAAAGGAACAAATACCTGGGAAGGCATGTGCTTGGTGACTCCAGAGGGACCACTGTGAAGCCAGTTACTCAGTTGTGTTTGGGCCCTCAGATTCATAAATGGCAAGTGAGCCTCCAGAATTATTTTTCTTTCCTATGACAAATTTATATTTTTTCCTGGATGTTAGCAAGTGGGCAAATATCAACTGTTAATCCTGTAAAATCCGAGAAATTGATTGCATGGTGTTTTTGCTTGTTTGTCTTTTGTTTTTTTACAGAGTACTTAGACAGGCAAAAGAAATTTCCCTCTACAGAATGTCCTTGTCCCCCATGTTTACGTGACATGGTATATCCAGAAGACTCTAATGTGTTCTAGAAAGTGAGGTTAACCACAAGTACTTTCCATTGATCTTTGTGAGACTTCTACCCCATCTTTCTTTCCAAACAGAATTCCAGAGTCATGAGTTAGGAGCAAGACATGAGACGTCACTGAATTAGAAAGTGGAAACCAGGTGTGCTGGCTTGGGCTTATCATCACAGAACTTGAATTCGGGGGCCTCCGGCAAGAGGAAAGAAAGTCTAAGGTAGCTGGGAATACAGAATGAGATCCTGACTCAATGAGTGAATGACCGAACAAATGAATGAAACATTCATGCAAAGGTGGGAATGTTAAGACACTTGGTCACAATGCAGAGACGGCAGATCTTGGCCAGGTAACTAAGGTAGGACCTCAGAAATACATTTGTTGAATGAGGAAATGAAAGATTTGACAGTCAGATTGAAAGATCTTAACAATTCATGTAGCCATCAGCCACGTGAGCCTCACATACCAATGTAATGAATGTTGCTTTTTCCAGAAGTCTCAGCCTTGTTTGTGATAACTCAGCACTGAATACCTGAATTTAAAAAAAAAAAAATCCCATTGGCACAGTTGCTCCTGAAGTCGAAGGCTCCCAGATGTGATGCCAATATCTTGGGGGCTCAAAACTTTTCTGGCGCTACAAGAACTCCCAAGTTGGACAAATTGCCAAAGAGTTATAAGCGTCCGATAAGTTGGGTGGATTCCTCCAGTTGCTCTGTGGGTTTTACTTTCCTAGTGCGCATGTCGGCGAGTTCCACGGATGCTTCCTGTGTTCACGAGTTCGCGTGCCCCTGAGGAATCCTGGCATCTCAGACTAGCATCTGCTTCTGTGATCTAGGATGTACGTGCTCCACTCCCTGTTGCTTTCACTTTGAACTGCATTGCTGCATTAAGCAACCCTGCTGCCCACCACCTAGCAAGCCGAGACCTGAGCCTTCGTGCTGTTACAACACATGTGTTTCCATCCCAGGCTAACCAGTAACGCCAGTATTCAAACTGCAGTGTGATGATAACCACCATGACCCAGATGAAAATGCTGGTACCAAGGCCACCGTGTCGAGGGAATGGGTGGTAATGGCAGGAGACCACAGAGACTTCAGTAAGAGTCCTGGGAGAGACACTGAGGAAGGCTGAAAGAGAACCAGCTCCACGTCTTGACCCTGCAGAAATTGAAATGGAAGTAGAATGCATTCATGCCAAATCCACTATGGGTGTTAGATTGCCTATTTTAGATAATGACTCTAATTCATAAGTAAATGTCTGACTCTATCTCCTGACATGATCAGGCAGAAGGTGTAACTACCTTAACTTTGGCTTCCTTGAGGGTCGCTTTACAAGATCTGGGCGGGGAGTTCATTACATGACATGAGATGAAAACATTCTATCCATTCTCTTCCCCAAGGAAGGCTCCTTGGGGTGCTCTTAAAGTGCATCCACATTTATACCATGGCTAGTTTCTATGCACTGTTTCTGTTGTTTTAATCTTCCTACCTGAGATTACAAGAAACAATCATTTTATTAACTGCAGTCAGAGGGTTGTGGGGAGATTCCAAATCCACCGGATACTCCTAATTCCACTTTTCCTTCTTAACAGTGTTATCAGTTTAATCTATATTTTTTCCTAAGCAGACAATCACATAAGATCTTTCAGAGGCAAGCACAGGAAGAGAAGATGGAAGAGGAAGAAGGGGAGGCACAGTGTACCTGAAAGAGGGGTATGTGTAAGTAACCCTGACACTCATGCTCAAAGTTTCTATCTGAAAGTAGATACAAATGTGTCCTGATCATTTTTCTCCATTCTTGTCACCAAAAGCTTGACAGTGTGGTGCCAGAGGACATGTCCTCAACTGCCACCTGTCGTCTGACCCTTCATTTCCATCACCTCAAGAAGGCAAAGGCAGATGATCTTTTTGGGTCTATCTGTAGCCAAGAAGACTTCCACAGTTATTCATTCGTAATTCCTTGTAATCATGTTACTCTGTTTGCTAAATCAACCTGCCACTAAGTCTCTTTCTATGCATTGCTATTTATACTTCTACACTCCAAAAGTAGATGAAACAAAATGATTTTTAATAGCCATGCACCAAACAGTAGTCAAAGTTTTACCCACCTATCACTGCTTATTGGTCTCATGCATTGGATCTTTTTCTTCTAAAAAAGGATTCCGTTTATTCCATCTACCCATTACTAGTCATGGTGACCTTATTTTTTCTTTCTTGTCAGTATTATTTTATTTCATCAGTAGTTAGAAAAAGTCTTTTAGTTAGTTAGTTAGTTAGTTAGTTAGTTAGTTAGTTAGTTAGTTAGTTAGTGGTAGCTCATATGCCATGGCACATACAAGGAGGTCAGAGGAGAACTTGTAGAAGTCAGTTCTCTCCTCCTATCACATGGTTTCTAGGATAGAACATTAGTTGTCTGGCTTAGCAGCAAGCTTTTTTACCACTGAGCCACACTGTAAGTCCATCCATATGTTTTTGTTTTTGTAAGATTTTTCTGAAGAGGATGGGAAAGATATGAAAAAGGCTAGGGTTGCACTGAAGAAAATCAAGGATTTTCAGGTTGTCAATGACCTCAACCACAGCTATCACCCCAAATCTATGGCAGAAAAAGTGATTGAGGGATGCTATAAACCTATCTTACTTACATATAATAGTGCAACTCGTCTTATTCTTGTACCTTTCACCTTGGGAGTAAGTTTGAACATAAGAAGGCTGGAACAAGATCTGCTAGAGGTTAAACCACTGGCAAAATTATTGTGATTTTTCCAAGCTTCATTGGAGTCATGGACACTCCAAGTTTCCTTTAGAATGAACAAGGAAATGGACTTTTAAAATAGGAACAGCAATGAGCATAGTGGTTCATTTCTTCAATTCCTCTACTTGGGAGGCTAAGGCCGGAGGATTGTGAAGTCTGTGCTGGCCTCAGCTATAGCATGAGTTCCAGGGTAGCCTGGGCTACAGTGTAAAGTCCTGTCTCAAAAAAGAAAAAAATAGAAAGGTAAACAGATAGGGGATAAACAGGTAGATGACAGATAAAGATGGAGATAGAGATAGAGATAATCAGGGAATGTGAGTTATTAATATAAAAAACCTGGACAAGGGTTAGTCGATTTCAGCTTTCGCCCAAATCCAAAATGTTTGCAAAAGATAAAATTTATATCAAAGAAACAGGGTGGGGTTAGGAGTTGAGCAGAGTAAATTCAGGGCTGCAAGATCATTGAAGAGCTGGCTTCCTACTTGTCTTAAATAGCAGATGAGAGATAGAAGAAGCCCTACCGGAACTCCACAGACTCATCCTTTTGGTAACGGAAATGAAATGTTATCTCTAGAGAACAGAGAAGCCCCAGTGCCTCTACAAAGTAAACCTGAGTCACTTGTACACTGTGAGCTGCTCATGCCAATGTCTGCAAAGCAGCTCCTCTCTAAAGCGCTTCTTCCATTCGCTTACCGGCCTTTCTTGATTTCTTTCCATTTGGTAAATCATCTCATCTTTCGGCAAAGACAGCTTGGGTGTGGACTTTAATCCCAGCTGTTCCATGGGATCTCTGAATGTACAACGTGGAGATATTTTTCATCTGTTCTTTACATTTTAAAGCTTACTGGAGAGATGGGAAGAAAAGAAGAGCTTTCAAGGTGGTTACATCAATTCTGTGTCGTGGATTGCTGCAAGCCACGACTGCATGTGACTGAGTGCTGCTCAATGAATGAAAACCCAGAACAAAAAAATAGAAACAAACTCCACTCCTTTGCCAACCTTCTTAAAGTAACTCTTCTTGTGTTGGATTAGGAGGCATTTGCTGAAGATTTTGGAGGGGAGAACTGAGCTTATTTTGTTATTCTTAAAGGACAGAAACATGAATAAAAGAAAAGCCCGCTAGTCAACATTGTCTTAGAAGATAAAGCTTTGTGATAGCAGCCTAGATGGGTCAATGGGAAGCTTCAAGGATTGATTGACAACTCCCTCTGGAATTTCTGCCACACACTTAGTACCTTCCTCCACAATGGTCATCATCCCTCAGGCTCAGTTAGATGTGCTCCCTGACAAAGGGTCTATTCCAGTGTCCTGTGGATGGGCCATATAACCCCAGAAATTAAACAGCTGCAGGTACAGAAGAGGTATAGAGAAAAAAGAGGGAGGAAAAGAAAATTTGTCAGGCAGAGAGGCATGAACTCCAGAATGTCTAAATTTCTTGGGTCCTGATTCTTGGGTGTTGGATGTAATGGGTCACCTTCCATATATCCATGATACAACAGAACAGTTCCACACCGTTTTCTCATAGAAAACCACTGGAGAATCAAAACTATATCAGCTCTAGGAAGAGCAGCCAGAGCCTCCAGAGTAGGTGCTATGTGAGTTGGTTCTCACTAGCTGCTCAGCACTGAGGCCTCAATTGTTTCATGTACAGCCATGGAAGGAGGGAGAGAGACATAGCTCTACCAATGGTGTCCCAGGACTAGGTTCCATAGAACCCGGGAGCAGTTTCTCAATGCCCTGAAGTACTTGATCCAAACAGCATGGGTTAATGCACTCACTTTCTACAGAATCAGCTCAGTGCACCTTCTGGAATGTGGGCTAGAAATGAAAACTGTGCACTGGAGGCTTCAGTCCCCAGCTGTTCTCTTAGACAAGGCCTAACCCATGAGGATCACTTTCATGATCACATACCTGAGGATGTCAGGTAACTAGAAGGACAAGTGTGATTCCTTTCCTCCTCCATCATTAAAGTCATGGCCAATGCTCCTCAACAGAAGGCAGGTTAGTAAAAGAAAAGCATAATGATTTAGCCAATTGGGCAATCCTATATATACCAGCACTTAGGAGGCTGAGACTAGTGTTCATGAGTTCAAATCTTATTGGAATACTTAACAACAAGACCCTTGGTGAGAGAGAGAGAGAGAGAGAGAGAGAGAGGCTCCAAGCCTAATGGTGAAATCCAATAGCTTCAGCTACTTGGAAAGGTCAATTAGAAGAATCAAAAATTCAAGGCTTTGATTACAGAGTGACTTCCGGATGAAAATCTGATGAAACCTTGTCTTAAAAAGTAAAACTGAGGTTTGGGGACACAACTCAGTGATAGATCTATAGCTTACTATGCATGAGGCCCTGAATTCAATTCTTAGTACTAAGAAAGAAAGGAAAAAAAAAAAACAAGAGAAAGAAGAAGAAAAAGGAAAGAGGAAGAAGAAGGGAGAGAAGTAGGGGTAGAAGACAGTATCACAATGTATTTGATGTGTTACATGACAACAAGAACTTCCAGAAAAGGAGAGTCAAAGAGCTCAAAGGAAATTATCTGTTGTTCCATTTAGGCTCCATAAAGAATACAGCCAAGGAGAAATGAGATTAGACCCAGAGTATGATCTGACTCTGGACTGAGGAGACCCAAGCAAGGCCTGTCTGGCCACATTCTTCTTGTCCTCTCTGTAGAGCATTCCTTTCTTTCGGGCAGGGAGCAGGATCCCACCGGCATGAGGCTTTTGTGACTTACTGCTGGACAAAGGAATGTTAGGAGTTTCCTCGTGACCAGCTTCTACACCGAGAGGCGGAGAGGGCTGAGTGATGCTGTCTGCTGTTGATGACTTGCTCTGGGTAGAGGGATCCAAGTTCCTATGACTCACCTTGAAGAAGAGGGTTTCTGGTTGCTCAGGGTTTCTGGTTGCTCAGGGTTTCTGGTTGCTCTGCGTTGCTTGGGGGAGAAAGAGGCACAGGAAATAGGAGGAGAAAAGGTCAGAGAGAGACTTTGTTTCCGAGGTTTTGTCTGAGGCCTTCCCATCTATTTCAGTTCAGATTCCAAAGGTACCTTGTTCTGAGCCCCAACACTATCAAAGAAGATTCTGGCCACAGACCACACTGGACCTCAGGTGGGGTGACTTCGCCCCCTTTCTACAGAAGACATTTGGCAACAACTACTATTGGCATTTGGTAGGTAGACAGAGTCCGGAGATGCTGCTAAACTACTATGTAGAGACAGCCCTCTGCATGGAGAATTATCTGGCTCAAATGACAATATTGCTAGCATTGAAATCCTGTCTGCCATAGTTAGGTACAAGTGTCAACTTGATGGTTGAGGGCTTGAGCTCTGGGCACATTTGTGAAGAATCAGTAGCTGAGTTAAGCAAACCTGCAGAGGATGGTCTAGTGGAAGGGGAAGGCCCAGTCCGTGGTGGATGGGACTAGTCTCTGGACAGGTAAATAATGTGGAGGGAGCTGATGAGGGAACTTGGCATCCTTTGGTATACTTGGCCAGATATGTTGGTTTGGCAAGTGAAGATTGTCCCTTTCTCAGCATCCTTGTGGATATAAGGCTACGGTGTGGCCAGTTCCCTGGGCTCCTGGTGTTAGTTTGAGCTCTCCTGTCAAGCTAGATAAAGAACTATAGCCAAGAATTAGACCAGAATAAAATCCCGTGTTCCCTTAAGCCATTTGGTCATGAATTTATCAGCAACATGCAGACAAACTGCTACACTACCCTATAGGCTGGGAAAAAAATTGCACTTTCATAGGTTGCTTAAGCAAAAAGAAAAAAAAAAGGCACCTAAATAACCCCACTGGCAGAAAATACTGATGCCAGAACTATTCCACAACAAATTAATATAGATATTTTTATCCATTAACTCACTGACAATGCGAGTTGTCTCTGGCTCTGGCAACATGGGAAAAAACAAGGACTGGGGAAGCTTGTTACACACCATGAGGATCAAGTTCAGATCCAAGTGCCCATGTAGTGAACTGAGTGTGTTCACTTGCATGCCTGTAACCCCAGTGCAATGGGGTATGAGACAGGAAAATAGCCTGTGATTGACAGCTGCCAGCCTAGTGGAGCTCAAAGTTCAGGACCCTACCACGAAGAAAGAAGAGAATGTCAGAGGAGGACACCTGATCTCCCTCCTCTGACCCGTTTGTGCTCATGCCACCAGTGTGTGCATACATACACCCACACATCAAACTCACACCACACTCACACACACACATATACACACAAACTGGAGAAGTAGCTCAGGGATTAAGACTCTGCCTCACTGATTTCAGATCCCAGGTCCCACGTAAAAATGCCAGACAGAAAACAGCAGTGGTCTGCACGTCGGACCCTAGTGGGCGGAGCCTGAGAAATCCCAGAGTGAGGTACAAAGGAAGTAGAAGCACCCTTGGGCTTCCACACACACACACACACACGCAAAATAAAAAAATGGAAAAAATAGAATACTTGTGAAAAATTAAAACAGCACAGAAAACCATCAACTGAATTAATAACTAGATTTTAAAAACAGACTAGATAAAGCATACTTTAAGTTAAATACTAAGATTAGTTAGTTGATCCTTAAGCTGTACATAATCATTTAAGGCAATCCAAAGTAGAACGAATCTGGGCATGGTGGTGCACATTTGCAATCCCAACACTTGGGAGGTGAAGTCAGGAGTTCAGGGTTATCCCCAGCTACAGAGCATTCACATAGTCATGTGACCCTGTTTCCAAAACATGCACACCCATGCGCATGCACATGCATGTATTTCATGACAGGGAAGTTTAATAATTACTGATTAATTTCCTCTGGGAGGATATTACACCAATAGAAATCTGACAATGTTGTTTTAATTCACAGATGTAGTAGACAATATTCTCTTCAGCTATGCCTGAAAACTCCTAGCAACATGCAGAAAGGAATCGGTTACATTGAGGTTGACCGGATGTGAGCGTATCTTCTCAGAGCTCCATGACTTCTCATGACACTAGAAAGAAGACGACTTTGTGGCAAAGGGAACAGTTTTCAAAGTGGAAACCGAGCCCTTGCTAACTTACCTTGGGCCAAAAATGAAAATGATACATGAAATCACCTGAATTAGAAACCTCTGAAAATTAGACAATGTGGAAAAAATCCACTTGAAAGGAAGATATTTTCTGATGTACTTACTATAGAATGGCATTTCCAAACTTGCATCTGATCCTCTCTTCCTTGTGTGTAGAGCATAGATAAATGTCATGGCTTCACAGAAGGGCTGGGGATGAAGCTTAGGGGTAGAGCACTTGCCTCTCATGGCAGGAGCTCTGGGTTCAAGATCCAGTCCAGAAAAACACAGTGTCAAAGAAATAACTTGAAATCAAGTGAAGTGAAATTACTGGCATCCTTTGGAAAGGCTTCCACCCTGCAAAGCAGATCTGATCTGAGAAGCTAACTGACTGCTCAGATGCAAGATATAAGACTAGAGGTGGGGGGTGGGCAGTTCCCTGTCTTCCCTAGCATTCTTCAGTTAGTCAGAAGATTCAAAACCAAATTCAAGAAGTTCCCCATCCATGTAATGGTATTTCAGCAAACACAGTGGGGTTTCCATCTGTCACTCACATTTCTCCATCCATCAGGCAGGCGAGGACTAGAAGTGGAATGAAGCAGATCTGTACAACGGAAGTCCTTAACTTCTTCCATTGTCTGCCAGTGGTCCATGCTAGGAGCAAATCACAGATGACCTGCACCTCACTGGTGCTGGTCGGCCCTGGAGGATTGCCCAGCATTTGTTGTTTGTGCACTTACACTTGGTTGGAAGATGTGAACAAATACCTGGCTCATAAGCAAACACTTTAAGTAACAGCCTTCCCCAGTTGCTATCTCTCAACTAGACTCAACAACGGAAGAGCCACAAAAGAAGATGGACAATTGGTATGACAGTCTCCCTAGAACTGGCCCCCAATCCCCAGACAGCCTTCCGAGGAAGACAAATGCCACAAGTGATTAGAGTTTCAGAAATCTGAAGGCTTCATCAGACAGTATCTCATAGTAAACAAACTCAGTAACAAAAATAGAGCATTAGCTAGATTTCCTTTTCTACACAGGGAGGGATGACAAAATATTTACCTATACTTTAAATATATGACTACTGCACATGTCCATATATTCCTTTTTTATAATTTATGTGTGCATATGTGTTCATGTTTGTGTTCATGGGAGTTTCTGTGCACATACATAGCATGTATGTAGAGATCAGAGGAACAACTCTGTGTCATTCCTCAGTCATCTTAACACTTTTTGTTTGAGATAGGGTCTCTCCTGAGCCTGGCACTTCACCAAGTAGGCTAGCCTAGGTGAATGGTCAATGTGCATTCAAGAATCCACCTTCTCCGCCTCTGATCTTGACAGTGCTGGGATGACGAGAGTTCATTCCCAGGCCCAGCTGTTTGCACAGGTTCTGGGGCTCCATAATTCAGTCTTTCTGCTTGCAAGGCAAGTGCTTCACTGCCGGAAGCATCTCCCCAGCCCTGCTTTTCACAATTTGACAATTGCAGCAGGAACCACAATTATATGTTTTTGATATTTTAAGTAATTATAGCAGGCTGAGTTGTGAGACTGCAAGAGCTTAATAGCCATAAAATAGAATGAAAACATACTGCATTGCTAGATACATATGTGAAATCATTCAGACTCAAAGAGGAATACAATGATCCAAAGACCTAGCCCAGGAAACATTCATGAGAAAGGTTAGACTTTGGCTGAATTTGAAACATCAACAGCAAAAACTGCACTTTCACTCTTTTGTAATGACTGTCATAATTTCAAAGATACCAACGGTTCTGCCTTTAAACAAAGAGTCTATACGGTGTTTAGCTTTGGACTTCCCATAATAATCAAATCACTCTTCAATGTCACTTCCTAGTTCCAAGACTCTTAGAGGTCTATCTCAGGCATTTATTGTTTTGACTGTGGGGGTTCATTTGCCCTGTTAATGGTCCTCCCTTATCAGTTTTGAGAGCAACAGCATCCTCTCACAAAATTTCCAGGCACAAGGGTACATGCTATGGTTATTATAAGGACTTTTAATTATATAACTTTCCATTACAAAAAAATTGATGTAGATCAGCTAAGAGAACATTTTGACCTACATAAAAACTTCAGACATGGAGTCAAATAGATGACTCAGGGGTTAAGTTTCTGCCTTACAAACAGAAAAGTTCAGATCCCAGGTCCCACATGAAAACACCAGAAATGGCAGCAGCCTGTATGTCTGGTCCTGGAAGGCAGAGCCTGGGAAACTCCAGAGCAAAGCAAATAGGAGGTAGAAACAATCCAGGATGATTCCTGATGTCACCCTTGGGCCTCCACAGGCACACACAGTGCTCCTTCTCTGTCTCTGTCTCTGTCTCTGTCTCTGTCTGTCTCTGTCTCTGTCTCTCTCTGTCTCTCTCTCTGTCTCTCTCTCTGTCTCTCTCTTTGTCTCTCTCTCTCTCTCTGTCTCTCTCTCTGTCTCTCTCTCTGTCTCTCTCTCTCTCTCTCTCTCTCTCTCTCACACACACACACACACACACACACACACAGAGGCATACATGAAAAAAAAACCCTTAGACATGTGAACCATAGTCTCCTGAAATTCAGCTTCTAACCTTGAAAAGCCAACCAGCTTCTAGCTCTAGAAAACAATATCATTTCATTCACAACATTGAGAAACACTTTGATATTTTTGTAAGCTACACTAAAGAGAAAATGTACTGCAGTTGAGCTGGTGGCACACGCCTGTAACCCCAGCAGAAAGACAGTGGCAGAAAGGTCTCAAGTTCAAGGTCAGCCTGGGTTACCTAGAAAGATCATGACTCAAAAAGAAAAATGAAGAATGAGTACTGTATTTCACCTTTGAAATTAGATGAATGATGCTACCATCCGCCTTATTCACAAGAGAAATGAGCTAAGATCCTTTGGTCTCCATAGAAACAGAACTTTGGAAAGCAAGCTTTGTAGAGTCACTGGCTTCATCTGAATGAACTACATGGCATCCTGAATCAGTAGCCCTATTAAGTCTTCTAGAACATGGGTAATGATGGGAACTTCCCAGCCTCCCAGAGCAACCTGTGGTATATGCAGTTAATTCTTGGGTTCATACAGCCTCTGCTTCTCTGGAGCGCAGCAAGTGGCCATCAATATGTGTCCACTGGGAACCTGGAGTTCATTTGGATCCCAGTCCTACCAAGAGCAAACTCTTGTCGAGACCTGTGAAGAATTACTCTTCAAAGCAAAGCTGAGTCTCCCACAACTTACTTACAAATAGTGTGTCTAGAGATAACAAAGTTGAGCGAGAGCAACTAGGTAAGAAAAAAAGAAGCAGAAAAATAAACTGATTACATATAATCACATATGTTGAACTATTTCTAGCCTAGATACAATCTCAATATAATAAGTATTGTTACAAGAGATAAAGATGACAATAATAACAATAATTTTATTTATAAGCCATTTTCAGCCAATGTGCTTGGGGCACTGCATGATCCTAGGCATGATTAAGACACTATTATGAAAACATCAAAGGAAGAAAACACAAATCAAATGATCCACTGATAAAAGAATCAGAGACTTAATATTTGAAGCACGGAAATTTGGCCCAGGTAATGTGTTTGTTGAATGGCTTTTCTTTTCTTTTCTCCACTCTATTTATTTTTAATCTGAAATAATTCTGATGTTTTCTGTGTCCTAACTACTTTCTCTTTAGTTCCTGCTATTTAGATTGAATTGTCTCTCCTTACTTAGATGGAGATCTTGCATTCCTGTCTATTCAATTGAATTCGTATGACTAACAAGGGCTGAAGAGATAGCATGGCCAGTCAAGATGTTGGCTGTGAAAGCCCAACCATCCAATTTCAACCCCCAAAGCCTAGTAAACATTGGAAGGAGAGAATCAACTCCACAAAGTTATCTTCTGATCCCCACAAGTGTGTGTGATATTACTCCCTCATACACATACAATAATAAATAGATAAATTTTTTTTTATTAAAAATTTAATTATACATTTTAAAAATTTTTTACCAGTTCCCTCCCTCCCCCCTCTTCCCCCTCCCCTTCCCCCAATGCCTCCCCCCCCAATTCCCAGAGAGTCCTTTATTGTGTGTGCCTAACTCTCCACTGTGTCCTCCTCTCCGATGACATATAAGGACCCAGTGGCATTTCCATAAGCCCTTTCTCTTGTTCCCCTTGAGCATAAGATCACTACTATGGCTGTCAATCCCTTGCCTCCAGGGGTCTCGGTGCCCTTATCAGATGCTAGACTTTATGAGGGCAACAGTGCGCTGGACATTGCGCAGGGCATGCAAAGTTCCATTATGATTGCTTTGGCCCCAACTATTGTTGAGAATCTTGCAAATCGTTGCTCCTCCCATCCTTTTGCTCTTACAATCTTACCGCCCCCTCTTCCGCAAATGTCCCTGAGCTCCAGGATGGGGAGAGATTAGGCTGTCCTAGTTCTATGTGATTGATATAGAGTCTCTGAAGTTCTGGATTGTGGTTTGTTGATTTTCTTTTGCAGTTTTGCTGCTCCTGCAATTCCCTTCACTCCATTCTGCTGGGCACTGTATGTCACCCCCTGGCCAGAGACAAAAAGCTGTTAAACTGGAGTCTTGTTGTAATAGCACATTCAAGGGTAGATGTAATAAGAGTAGGAAACCTCACTGAGAGAGGGGTCCATCACCCATTTGCAAAATGATTACTTTTTATCTGCTAGACTATATGCCCTCCCCTTCTGGTGAGATCAGGAAAGAACGTCTGTGAACTTAACCAGGTTTCTCATTACTTACTTGCAGACCTTCATGGAGGCCTATTTTCTCTGCTGTAACATGGTCTCCTCTCTCTTTGTTTCTGGTGTGGCCCTCCTAACCCATCTCTCTTGTTCATAATCCTTGCAATTACTGTGTTGCATAGGTTTACTTTTGAGTGTCCCAATGTGGGCTGGGTGAGTTTGGTACTAGGAGCCACCTATTAGGGAGTACATACGGCGCTTAATTTTCTGGGTTGGGATACTTCACTTAATATAATTCTTTCTAATGACATCCATTTCCCAGCAAATTCCAGTAATTCATCATTTTTGATGGCTGAGTAGTACTCCATTGTATAGATGTACCACAGTTTCCTTATCCACTCGTCAACTGTTGGACATTTAGGTTGATTCCATGACTTTGCTATTGTAAACAGTGCTGCTATGAACATGGTCGAGCTTGTGCTATCGAGGCGAACCTTTGCTGCTTGGGGGGTTATTCCCAAAAGTGGGATAGCAGGGTCATACGGCATTTCAATCTTTAATTTCTTTAAGAATCTCCAGACGGCTCGCCAGAGTGGCTGTATGAGCCTGCATTCCCACCAACAATGTAGGAGAGTTCCCCTCTCTCCACATCCTCTCCAGCATTTGTCGTTGTTTGTATTGTGGATTTTTGCCATCCTGACCGGGGTGAGATGATATCTCAGGGAAGTTTTGATTTGCATTTCCCTGATGGCGAAGGAAGTGGAGCATTTTTTAAGATAATTGTTAGACATTTTAATTTCATCCCTGGTAAAGTTTCTTTGAAGTTCCAGGGCCCATTTTTTAATTGGGCCAGTGTTTTCCTTGGAGTTTAATTTTCTAAGTTCTTTGTGCACTCTGGACAGTAGAGCTCTGTCAGATATGTGGTTAGTGAAGATTTTCTCCCATTCTGTGGGTTGCCTTTGAGCTCGTGTGACAATCTCTTTATCTGAACAGAAGCTCTTTAATTTCACAAGATCCCAACTGTTGAGAGTTGGTAGCAGTGACTGTGCCATTGGATGTCTGTTTAGGAACTGTTGGCCTAGCCCAACCAGCTCGAGGGAGTTCCCTATCCTTTCAACTATGGTTTTTAAAGTCTCTGGCCTGATATCAAGGTCTTTGATCCATTTGGAATTAAGTCTTGTACATGGTGACAAGTACGGGTCCAGCTTTAATCTTCTGCATGTGGAGATCCAGTTTTGCCAGCACCATTTGTTGAAGATGCTGTTCTTTTTCCATTGGATTCTTTGGGCCCCTTTGTCAAAGACCAAATGGCTGTAACTTTGTGGGCTTATATCTGGGTCTTCAATCCTTATCCATTGATCTGTGTGTCTATTTTGGAGCCAGTACCAGGCTGTCTTTATAACTATGGATTTGTAGTATAGACTTAGGTTTGGTATGGTAATACCTCCAGCTGTGTTTTTGTTACTCAGGATTGTTTTTGCTATCCTGGGTCTTTTGTGCCTCCAAATGAACTTTGAGATTGTTTGGTCAACTTCTTTGAAGAATTGCTTTGGGATTTTGATTGGTATAGCATTGAATCTGTATATTGCCTTTGGTAGGATGGTCATTTTTACAATGTTGATTCTGCCAATCCAGGAACAAGGGAGGTCCTTCCACCTTCTGGTGTCTTCTGCAATTTCTTTCTTTAGGGTTTTAAAGTTTTCATTGTAAAGGTCTTTTACCTCCTTAGTTAGGTTTATACCAAGGTATTTCATTTTTTTAGGGGTTATAGTAAATGGCATGGTTTCTCTCAAGGCTTTTTCACTTCTTTCATTCTGGGCATATAGGAAGGCCTCTGATTTTTGCACATTTATTTTGTATCCTGCCACCCTGCTGAACTTCTCAATTAGTTCCAGGAGCTTCCTGGTGGAGTTTTTGGGATCACTCAGGTATAAGATCATGTCATCTGCAAATAGAGATAGCTTGACTTCTTCCTTGCCAATTTGAATCCCTCTTATGTCCCTTTCTTGTCTTATGGCTTCGGCTAAGACTTCAAGTACAATATTGAATAGAAGTGGTGAGAGTGGACAGCCTTGTCTTGTTCCTGATCGAAGTGGGAATGCTTCCAATTGTTCCCCATTGAGCATAATCCTTGCTGTGGGCTTGTTGTATACAGCTTTTATTATATTGATAAAGGTTCCTTCCATTCCTACTGTCTCTAGCGTTTTGATCATAAAAGGCTGTTGGATCTTGTCAAAAGCTTTTTCTGCATCTATCGAGAGTATCATGTGGTCTTGGACTTTGGACTGGTTTACATGATGAATTACATTTATTGATTTGCGTATGTTGAACCAACCTTGTGTGCCGGGGATGAAGCCTACTTGGTCCCCATGAATGATCTTTTTAATATGTTTTTGAATCCGATTTGCTAAGACTTTGTTGAGAATCTTTGCATCTGTGTTCATCAGGGAGATCGGCCTATAGTTTTCTTTTTTAAGTGAATCTTTATTAGGTTTTGGGATTAAAACGATATTAGCTTCATAGAAGGAATTTGGTAGTGTTCCTTCCTTTGCTATTTGATGGAACAGTTTAAGGAGTATTGGTGTTATTAACTCCTTAAATGTCTTGTAGAACTCTGTGCTGAATCCATCTGGTCCAGGACATTTTTTGGTGGGAAGATTCGAGATTACTTCCTCAATTTCCTTATATGTTATAGGACTATTTAAATAATTCACAACTTCCTGATTCAATTTAGGTAAGTTGTGTTTACTTAGAAATTCATCCATCTCTTTTGTGTTGTCAAACTTCACAGAGTATAAGTTTTTGAAATATGATGTTATAATTCTCTGGATTTCTTGGGTATCCGTAGTGATAACTCTATGTTCATTTCTAAGTTTGTTAATTTGGGTTTTCTCTCTCTTGCTTTTGGTTAGTTTAGCTAGGGGTGTATCAATCTTGTTGATTTTTTCAAAGAACCAGCTTTTTGATTGGTTGATTTTTTCTATCGTTTTCTTAGTCTCGATTTCAGATATTTCTCCCCTTATTTTGCTAATCTCTTCTCTTCTACTGCTTTTAGGATCAGATTGCTCTAGTTTCTCTAAAGCTTTAAGCTGCATTGTTAAGTTGTTTATTTCTGATGTTTCCATTTTTTTGACGTGGGCATTAAGAGCTATGAACTTACCTCTTAGAACAGCTTTCATTGTGTCCCAGAGATTTTGGTAAGTTGTATTTTCGTTATCATTCACTTTCAGGAAATCTTGAATTTCCTTTTTAATTTCTTCCTGAATCCAGTTCTCATTCAGCATCATAGTGTTAAGTTTCCAGGAGTTAGTGCATTTTCTCTTGTTTGATGTGTTGTGGATGTCCAGCTTTAGGCCGTGGTGGTCTGATAGGGCACAGGTTAGAATTTCAACTTTCTTGTATATGTGTAGATTCATTTTGTGGCCCAATATGTGATCTATTTTGGAGAAAGTTCCATGTGCTGCTGAGAAAAATGTGTATTCTTTGGTGCGTGGGTGAAAAGTTCGATAGAGATCTGTGAGGTCCATTTCTTTCAGGGTTTGATTAAGTTCCAAAGTGTCTCTGTTAAGCTTTTGACCTGTTGATCTATCCCATGTAGAGAGGGCGGTGTTGAAGTCCCCAAGAATTATCGTTTGGGGGTTGATTTCTTGCTTTAGACGCTGTAGGGTTTTCTTAATGAATGTGGAGGGGCCCGTATTGGGTGCATATATGTTCAGTATTGTGAAATCTTCCTGGTGAATTGTACCTCTGACTAAAATGTAGTATCCATCCGTGTCTCTTATAATTTTTTTTGGTTTGAAATCCACTTTGTCTGATAGCATAATGGCTACCCCTGCCTGTTTTCTGCTTCCATTTGCTTGTAGAATTGTTGACCAGCCTTTTATTTTTAGAGCGTGCCTATCTTTTGTGGTGAGATGGGTTTCCTGCAGGCAACAGATTGATGGATTGTGATTTTTAATCCAAGTTTGTAATCTGTGTCTCTTGATCGGTGAATTAAGTCCATTAACATTTAGTGTTATAATGGAGAAACTATTGTTAATTCCAGACATTTATTATGTTTAGTAGCTTTTATAAGTATATTGCTTCGCTTTTAATGGTGTTATATTTGCCTTCTGTTCTCCTGGATATGCCTGTTTTTTTCTTCACGCTTGAGTATCATTTCTAGCAGTTTTTGAAGGCCTGGTTTGGTGGCCATGTATCCCTTAAAGTTGTCTTTGTGCTGGAAAATTTTTCTTTCTCCCTCGATCATGACTGATAGTTTTGCAGGGTAAATCAGCCTGGGTTGACATTTTTGCTCATTCAATACTTGAAGTATGTCTCTCCAAGCTCTTCTTGCTTTTACTGTTTCGACTGAGAAGTCATTTGTTATTTTAATAGGTTTGCCTTTAAAAGTGACTTGTTTTTTCTCCCTTGAAGCTCTCATCACCAGTTCTTTATCTTGAATGTGGAGTGTTTTAACTATTATTTGCCGTGGTGTGCTTCTATTTTGGTCGTATCTGTTTGGGGTGCGGAATGCCTCTTGTATATGAATGGGCCTCTCTTTTTTTAGATGAGGAAAGTTTTCCTTGATGATCGTTTGAAAATTTCCTCAGGGGTGGTATTTTGAGATTCTTGCTCCGGTATTCCATGAATACGCATGTTAGGCTTCTTCAGGGTGTCCCATATCTCTTGGATATTTCTCTCAAGTATCTTTTTGGCTTTAACAACCTCTTCCATTGAGCTGGTTAGTACTCCCACTTTATCTTCAAGGTCTGAAATTCTGTTTTCTGCTTCATTAGTTCTGTTGATAAGACTCTCTGTGGCGTTCTGGGTTGAAGATAACTTGTCTTTTAGCTCAGTTTTAAACTCTGCTTGAGTTTGTTTTAACTGTTCTATGCCACTTCTTGTTTCTTGCACTGTTTTTCTCAACTCCTCCAGATGTCTGTTGTGTTGCTCTTCAAAGCGATTGATTCGATTATGTAATTCCTCCCGGATTTCCTCTTTCATAATATTGAACATGGTAATGATCATATTTTGAAAGTCTTTATCCTGGGTGGGGCTTTCTTGGCCTTTTTCCGCGGGTTTGTTCTTGTTGGAGTCTAACATTATGGGATTAATTTCTTCAGTGGGAAATTTGTTTACTTGAGTGTTGCTTCTCATGGATTTGCACTTTGACTTTGGCATTGTCATTTTAACTCTTAAGATCTCTCAATTTCACTAAACTGAATTATTTGGCCTGGGGTACTGGTGGGCAGGGCCTGAACGGGACTTACCTAGGGCACGGGGTGAGGCCCGGGTGGACCGCGCGCGTGTCCTGACCGGCGGAGCGGGGTGGGGCGAAAAGGGAGGATGGGCGCGTCGGCGTGGAGCTATTTAACCCGAGGGCAGCTGGGGCGGGGCCCGGGCGCAGGGGGAGGTGCTCCTCGTCCCTCGGCCCCCGCGCGGCTCCGGCTGGATGGTGGGAGTCGGAGCCGGGTCCCCGTGGGCTGACCTGGGGGTCCTAGAGCGCGCGTTGAGGCCCGGCTGGATCTCGCGTAGGCGTCCCGACCGGCGGAGCGGGGGCGGGGCGAAAAAGGGAAGGATGGGCGCGTCGGCGTGGAGCTATTTAACCCGAGGGCAGCTGGGGCGGGGCCCGGGCGCAGGGGGAGGTGCTCCTCGTCCCTCGGCCCCCGCGCGGCTCCGGCTGGATGGTGGGAGTCGGAGCCGGGTCCCCGTGGGCTGACCTGGGGGTCCTAGAGCGCGCGTTGAGGCCCGGCTGGATCTCGCGTAGGCGTCCCGACCTAGATAAATATTTTTTAAATGACACAATGAAGGAAAAAAATAGGAAAGAAAGAGGACCAGTATTGGATAAAATGGCTGGGAAAGTCTTTGCTTCAAAGGAGTTAGCACGTGAGGGCAGCAGGAATAAAGAGGAAGGGGAGGATCCCAGAAGAGGAAGGTGGCCCCAGGAAACCAGACCCACAGATGTGCTGAGGACGCGCATGGTCTACAGTGAGTGAGCACATCTTTTTACACAACTATGTGCTTATTTATATGTTTTCTTGGGAGAAGGAAGGAAGGATGAGGAAGGGAGGAAGAGAGACACAGAGAAAGAGAGACAGAGAGAGCATTCAATGAATAACAGGTAGAGGCCAGAGGACAACTTTCAGAAGAACAACTCTCTCCCTCAATCATGTGGCCTTCTGGGGATCGAACTCAGGCCACCAGGTTTGGGAGCAGGTGACTTACTCGCTGAGCTATCTTGCTGTCCAGAGACCTTCTTTGTATATAATTCTACCCCTCTACATCTAGATGGTCTGTATCTCCACTAGATGTCCTCCCTTCTTCCCTCCCTCCCTCCCTTTCATCCTTTCTTCTTTCCTTATTCCCTTTCCTTTCTTCCTCCCTCCCTTCTTCCTCCCTCCCTTTCTTCCTCCCTCCCTTTCTTCCTCTCTCCCTTTCTTCCCTCCCTCATGTCCTTCCTTCTTTCCTTACTCCCTTTCCTTTCTTTTCTTCCTTCCTTCCTTTCTATTTTCCTTCCTTCCTTTCTCCCTTCTTTCCTTCCTCTTTGCACAGAGCTGTGGGTCAGACCTAGGGCCTCACACATGCTAAGCAAGACCTTCATCGAGGAGCTCCATCCCCAGCCTTTGCCTTTGGGCACAGTTTCTCACTATGAAGCTGGCTCAGACTGGTTCCAACTTATGATGCCCCTGCCTTAGCCTCCTGAGTACTGGGATGACAGGTGGCCACCTCCGTACCCTGTGCCTAAGATTCAGAAGCTCAATGCCACCCTGTCTTCCATCCCCAAGCCCGGTCCCTGAAGCTGTTTCTAGTTCAGATGACAGCAGTTACATACTTGCTCATGCCTCTCTTGCTCCCCATCCTCATCTTAGCCTGGCAGAAAACTGTGACAATTCCAGAAGGTAATCTCACCTTGCCCTTTCTCAGTTGCTACCTGGTGCAAACAACTGTTATCTCCAACCAGAACAGGTGAGGGGAAGGCTTCTCCTGCAAATATAGACTTAATAGGAAGCACCATTCCGTGACTTATGTGGCCCTTACATTTTTATATCCTAGAGTGGGGGAACTACTTTGTTTCAGTCTAACTGATCCTGTTGTTTTAATAGCTTCCAAATTTGCTACATGGATTTCTGCCCATCTTCAATCTGTTCCAAACACAACTGTCATGAACATCCTTTGTAACTGATAACCAAGTTAGAGTACTCGCTCGTTCAGTCCCCAGCCATACATGGACCATCCACAAAGAAGAAATGCTCACATCCTTTTCTAGAAAATACATGAAGACTGTAGATGTAGCTTAGAGATACAGTCCTTTCCTAGTGTATCCAAGGTCCTGGGTTTAATCCCCAAAGCATAATAGTACTGATAATGAATAAATAATGAAGAAAACATTTTCTTTAAAAAATGTGAATTACTTTTTGAGATGTCTCTTAAATACCCATGCAGAAAAGAAGGCAGTGGAAAAAGCCTAACACGAAGGTGGGAAGTCAAACCTGGAGAAAGTTGCAAGTCCTGAGCACACAGATGGCTTTTGTAGTCATGGGTTTATGAGGTCACCACATGTGCACCTAGGGACAAAGGACATGGAGCATACAGGAATGCAGTCACCCTGATGACGTCCCCTAAAGGCTTCTTGTAGACCAGCTGCTGCAGAAAGCCTTGTCTGGTTTCTCGGGGTGCTCACAGCCAGCTATTCCTTCTCCCCACCATTAGTTGTTCCAAAGCCTTTACTGATTGTGAAGCTTGACTTTCTAGTCCAAAAACCAGTTCTGAAGGTGTTTAAGTTTTCAGTAAACTTCTAGTTTATGATATACACATCGAAACACATAGAGCTAAAAGAAGTTCTCTTTCCCAAACCTTGGAAGGATTTTTATTCCATCTCCTTTTCTTTGCAGACTGATATTTCATGGTTGAATTGCAAGGCAAATTACCACTTGTTAATATTTTTCCAAAAATAGCCTTGGGTAATTAATATTTCTGTATTTTGTATTTAATTTTAATATTTAATTTAATATGTAATGGGAGAGAGAGGAAGAGAAAGAGATAAGGCATACACATGCATGTTGTAGCACACATGTTAGAGGTCAGAGAACAACTTTTGGAAGTCTGTTTCTTCTAACCCTCTGTAGGCTTCCAGGGATCTAACTCAAGTCTCCAGATTTGTGGCAGGCACCTTTATGTACTAAACTGTCTAATGCCCTATTTTAAATGTCTTTAATTATAAAAAATTGAGAATATTTATTAAAACATTTCCATACATGCACATAATGTGTGTGTTTTGCTCATGGGCACCCCTTCTTTCATCCTGTCCTCTGCTTTCTGACTCACTAATAATCTCACTTGAACATTCATGTCCTTTTCTTCTCCCCTGGATACCACAGAGGAGGAAGAACATGTCACACATGTCTCTATGAGACGGGTTCATTTCACATAGCTTAATGGTTTCAGGCCAGTCGTTCTCCTGCCAACGACAATTCCATGGTGCTCGTAGACCACATTCACTTGATCATGCACCCACTGATGACCTGCTAGGCTGGTCAGTAACAGGCTGATTTTGCTTCATCGAGATGCATACTTAGAACTGATCTAGCTGGATGATATGATAGTTCCACTTTTAGTTTGGTGAAGCCTCTCCATGCTGATTTCTATAGTGACTGGCTGTTGCACTTTGCCTGCCTGGATCCTGATAAATGACCATCAAATGGCTTAAGGGAACAAGGGATTTATTTTCTCTTACGATTACTGGTTACAGTTCTTAATCCAGCTTGGCGGGAGAGCACGCACCAACACCAGGGCAAAGGGAACTGGCCACACTATCTCTACATAATGGCTGAGAAAGGGACGATCCTTACTTACCAGACTAGCATGTCTGGCCAAGTGTACCTAAAGATGACAACTTCCTCAAATGGCTCTCAATATTTTATACATCTGTTCAGGGCCTAGTCTTACCCACCATGGGGGGTGGGACTTCCCCATCAGCTAGACAATCTCCTGCAGGTTTGCTCTGGGCTTAACTCGAACATTAATTGCCCAGAGCTCAAACCTCACAAGTTGACACCTGTGCCTAAGACACTGGCTAAATTACTTTCCTGCAAGCATTATGGATTCTCTTTCTAGGCAACCTTGTCAACATTCGCTGCTTTATGCTTTCCTGAGGACAGCCATTCTACTGAGTTCCATCACTAAATTTTAATCTTACATCACAGAAACAGCCAAGCCATGCCCTTTAAGTAGTTTTTTGTTGTTCATGTGTTCGCTTGCTTGCTTTAGAAACAAGACCTCCCTAAGGAGCCCAGGCTGACCTTGAATTTATTATGTAGCTCAGGCTAGACATGAACAGTCTATATAGCCCAAGGTTAACCTCAAGCTCATGGTAATCCCCTATTTCAACCTCCAGAGTGCTGGGATTATAGGCACAAGCCACCATACCTAGATGAGTAGCTTGTTTTAAACCAAGAAAGGAAAAAGAGGGGTGGGGTGAAGTTAATTAAGATGAAACTGGAATTGCTAGCCGAGGACCACCCTAAAGACTATCCTTTCTAATCTCTCAGCCTCCTGTGGAATGGAGTCAGCTGGGTCAAGACAAAACTGGGAAACTATGGCTTTAAATAGGCTGACCAGCAAAGAAATTACATTTCACTCTCTCTGTGTATTACATACATCACACAGGGCACACTGAAGCCGGCGTGTAGCTCAGAATGCTATTCCAAAGCTCAAAAATCCTGAGCCCCAAAGCCCTAACTTCACCGCAAGGGAATGACCCAGAGTAGGCGTCCTCAAGCCCCCTCCCCAGCCAGGTGGCTGCCAGCAGACCAGCGGCTTCTGAGGGCCTTTCCTCTTGTTCACTTTCCCTCGCCCTTATCATCAAGGTGGGTGACATTAGTTGTATTTCTTTTCAGCAAGATGAGGTAAGCAAAGGCGAACTGAGTTTCAGACGGAGATGTTGGAAAGCAGATAGAGTTACAGTGCAAACCCACGACACAGAGCAAAAGAGAATTCTTTCAAGACACCAATTGAAATCAAAGCCATGAAGGGGCCGGGAGAGGGGAGGGCTGTGTCTCCAGAGAAGTGGAGCCTAGTTCCTCCTGCCTAAGGTTACTCAGTAATAAGGTGACAGAAATCCGCATTGGATTCAAGAGACCATTTCACTGCCTGCACTGCAAACTGCGTTGTGGGGACCAGACTCATGTACCTTCTTAGTGGGCAATTAAACCTGAGAGCCCACAGAAATGTAACATAGAAAACCTTGTGGTACTCGGCTTTTAATCTGCACGACAGAATCTATTTCTGCTCCTGAGGGGAAAGGCAGGCAGAGATGTAGAAGTAGAGCTGACACAAGGCCAGAGTGCAGTCCGCATGTGGCTTTTCGTGTGAAGTCCTCCTGGACCTGGAATTGGTCCTTATGCTAAGCAGGTAAGTGTCAAGGTAAGGTTTGAGCTACTCCTTTGATGGCTCCTGTGTGTGCTTACCCATCCTGAGCTCTGGGTACACCTGTGAGGAGTTGGTGGTTGGTCTGTAAGAGATTGATGGATGTGGGAAGTTCCAACCCATCGTGACCCGGATCATTCCCTGGGCGGGTGCATAAGATGGAGAGCTGGACCACCAGTCTCCAGACTTGGCTTCACTCCACAGCTGTCCTTCATTCATTCATTCCCTTCATGCCTCTGTCCAGTCTGCACTCCAGATTTACTCAACAACTCTTACACGTTGCTCTATGCTCAAAACCACCATTTATTTTTAGTTGAGACAGGGTCTCACATAGCCAAGAGTGGCTGTAAACTCATGTAGCCAGGTATTAACAGAAGTAGATTTCTCTAGAACAGAAGAAATTAAGCAAGGCCACAAGCCTATGTGAAAGACAGCTTGAACACTGGGAAAAGTGACCTGAGGTCTACACTGAATTCAGCACATAGGCACCCCACCAGGGGTATGGCCACAAAGCCCACCAGTGGGGCTTTCAAACCTGGCCCCACCTGGGACCACCAATCAAAGGCCAGAAAGGACACCCAATAGAAAGTTTCCATTTCATATCCCCCAAAAGTTCATAAAAGGAGCACCCAGGGTCCAGAGCTTCAGAGCAAGACTTGGAGCTGTCTTGCTTCCTCTCCGGCTCCCCAAACAACCACAGATAATATTTTGTTCCTCCTCTGAAAGTCTTGGCAGGCACGTTTTAAAAAGGTTCACGCTCACCCCTTTGATGGTTCCTGTGTGTGCTTATCCGTCCCTAGCTCGGCTCAGGCTCTTGCTTCCTTTGGAAGTCTCAAAGGAGACGGTTATGGGTTTTAATTTGTGAAAATTAAAGTATTTAATGCAATTATCACTGCTTGTCCAAAGAATAAGAAATCCCCCTTTCTTGCAGTAGAAGGCAAACTTTACAGGTGTGGAAGGTGTTTTACAGGTGAAGTTTGCACATACACACATATACAGACCCCAAGTACCTACTTTAGTCTTTGCAAAGGTGTTTGTAAATGCTGTTGAAGGACATGCGTCCACCTTCATTTACACTATTATTTGCAGGAAGAAATCTCACGCGGAAAATGTCTCCCAAAGTCGTACCTTGTCTCCTACAGTCAGATGCAAATGCATGCCCTATTCTAATGGATAGATGGGGTTTAGCTTGCAGATCTAAGCTTAGAGCAACTGGCCAGGTCTGCCTTCAGGGCAGCTTAGGAAAAGAACCTAGCAGGTTGTTAAGTTTTTGACATTTTTACTATGAAACTCTGCTATTGACTAAACAAGGATGATTACTATAGCAACTTCTGGCATCAGTTGTTAAAACGCACACACACACACACACACACACACACACACATACAATTAGCTATAACAGCTGTCATGTTAGGGACAGAAGAACTTTGAGCTCTAAATTAACATTTGCCATTCTGGAAAAATTAAAAATTACCCATGAAGAATTAGAAAACAAATAATATTTCTTCCCCATACACGATTGCCGTGAAAGAGAGCCAACCATTTTAATGCTGACTACTGAATAGTATGGTAATAATCTCTGTTCTTGAAAAGAGAATTAAAATGACTTGGTCCAAGCACTTATTCCATAAACGAACACACAAAAACTCTGAGAAGAAATCCACACCCAGTGCCACACAGCCCTGGCAGGAGGAGACTGGGTTTGTGGGCCAGATCTCAAAGGCCACATGTAACTGGGGCCTTCATTTACAATCACAGTGTGATTCAAATATTTTTGAGCGTTCAGAGGCAACAAAACAGAATCCTTAGA
This sequence comes from Typhlomys cinereus, assembly GCA_023101885.1. Classification (NCBI taxonomy): domain Eukaryota; kingdom Metazoa; phylum Chordata; class Mammalia; order Rodentia; family Platacanthomyidae; genus Typhlomys; species Typhlomys cinereus. The sequence continues at coordinate 3,310,426 of JALPQD010000177.1, forward strand.
ATCAGAACCATCCCAGAATCAAAAACAACACACCATGTTGTTCTGCTATTTGATGATCCAGAGATAAGACTGGAAGGGGAATCGCCTGGGGAGATGCATACTCCCTTTAGCCCAGCCTGTTTCTTGGAGACAGCTTTCCTTTGCGGACCCCAAGATGGCCTCTAATTCTGGCCCTGCTTCTCGGTCTCTCCAGGCCTGGGATGACAGGCTGGCACTACCACACGGACCTGTTACCCATCTGAATTCTTGTCCTGACTCTGTAGCCAGCCATACCACCTCTCCAGAATCTAATCTCGGTTACCATCCAATGGGCCCTCCCTATCTACTTGCACTTCCCATATTTCTGTCGTGATCTTTCTTAATGTGGAAGCTACCAAGTTCCAAGATAGGGAACTAGCAAGATATTCCTTAAAGTGAACATCTGGCTTATTTCTGGGCCCAGCAGGCCAAAGTCAATCACTTTTTTTGACACTAATAAACAGCAGGAAGCTCCCACTGTATTTGCGTCTGTGCTGTACAGGAGACATTAGAGAGTTTCGTTCAGAGCTAATGACACCTCTATTGACATTGTGACTGTCCACTATGGAGCATTCCACTGGGTCCCTGCACAGCAGAGACCTGGGACTTCACCAGCTTGATTAGATATCTAACTACCTCTGAATCTTCGAGGAGGTAGAAGGGTATCTTGTTTCTATATACACTGTTTTACTTCCAGAATTCAGGACTTGACAATAAGCCTCACAAGCATGCAGAAAATCAGGCAAGAACTGAACATTAGCCTTAGGCATATCGACTTTGAAATAAAGTGATTAACTGTACAGGAATGGAATGATAGGAAAGTTAGAGGGAGCCAGAAAACAGATCACTGTGTGGTCTTCAATGTGTTCTGCTTTGTGTTTCTCAGGCTGATATTTCTCTATCTATCTATCTATCTATCGATCTATCTATCTATCTATCTATCATAGAATTTATCTATTGCAAGCCTATGTAATCAGTTCCACAGGGACTGATATTTAAAAAAATTATCTGTAACAAATGAAGGAGGGAGAGAATTAAATATCACATGGGTTCAGCAACCCCTCCTGTGGCTTTCAAGGAACACTAGCAAAAAGAAAGAAGGTACTTTGGGCAAATACTAGATTCCAGAAAATAAATAGGCTTCTAAACTACTTGAAGCATTTTAGTTTGTTAATGTCGAAGAGTATCTCATAGAACTGATGCTCTTCAAAGTAACATTAATAGTAACTAATGACACCTCATGTCAGGCATTCTAAAGATTCTGGGGACTGAGCCCAGACTCGCCATCTCAACCCGCAAATGCTAGGTAAACACTCCACCACTTAGAGATAACCCTGATCCTCTTTTTACTCTTTGTTACAGGGCCTATTTTCCAAGCCCAGCTCCTTTAATTACCTTGATGTATCCATCGAGACAGCTGTCTTGAATT